>OX244028.2:4156200-4756200 GCA_945859785.2 Tridacna gigas | reverse complement strand
CCTGGGTAAAACATTACAAATAATTAAGGATGATGTCTGGCAATACAGTTGGACACATTATATTATACAATTAATAGTTTATTCAGATCAAAGTCTGTCAAAAAACAAATGCCTATAGACTATCACCCTTCCATGTAAGCCATTACCCATTCTATCTCCCAATAAACAACAAACAATACCGCATTTATTGTAGGCAGGGATTGGTTATCATATGCACCAATCAAACAGTGTATTATAGAATGCCTTAATTTCTATTCTAAAAACAGGAACAATTCTTCCGTGGGCCAAAATTTCATAACAGAAAAATAATTATAATTTTGACCAAGATTGATTCTTTTTAGATACCAATTAACTTTGTGCTGCAAGAATATCACAATTCATACACTTCCAAGTCCTGTATTATTTCATGAAGTCTCGAAACATGCAGATTTCTGCCTTGTATCATTGGGTGTTAATTGCTGTTGAAAGGAAGATCAATAACAGGAAGCCAATTTACCTTCCATGAAGGAACCCCATACTATAAAAGATTGTAGCCATGGTTACCTTTAGACTGGGTATAGCCTAGCGGGTAAAAACACAGACACAGTCTACCATCCACAGCTAAATTCAGGATATTATTGCCTGCTCTAAATGTGTCAGCACGAGAGGCGCGAGCGGTAAGAAATCCCCTTTTCACTGCCTAGGCTGAAATTGTTCAAAAATAAATTAATTGCACCATAAATTTTAAATCAACCTCTTGCCAACAGACAGTTTTTTAGACTTGTCTGAATTGAAAGAAATTTGCTGACAACAAATTTGACTTGATTGGAAGGCTGAGGGTTGTATTTGGAAAGCTAGAAAACGGTGTGATTAAAAGGAAAAATGCTAGTTACCAGTGTTTTCTCCTTTTCCTGCTGTGTTTTCAAAAGGCTTCTTTTCCAGTGGTTGGTAAAACTCTGAATTTTGTTGTGAAGGATTAATTAAAGTCAGTGTTATCCTATCATTACATTTGCTGATTTATAGAAATAGAGAAATTTCAGAAAGAGAAAAATCAAGAGCAATTTAGGTGGGTGCCAATGCTTGCCTATTGTTGCTTTTGGAATAGATTGATTTTAAGCGAAAATTTTAAGTTGGAGAAGGAGCATAATCGTGTCAAAATAGTTTGATGATAACCCGCCCCAGTTGTATGGATTTCCCCCTTGCTAGTTAACAATTAGACTCAGTTTGAAGTAAATACATTCATCAATGACAGAGATATTATAAGATATCAAGGTTTATGCAGGACGATACAGATGATGCCAGGGCTGTGACAATACCTTCATGTTTACTTCAAAAACAGCAGAGCTAAAATAGAACTGTCACAAAGTGGATATATATCCCTCACTGCCACCTTGTCACTGAGGCAGTACAATCAGAGAACGTAAATGATTTTCAAAACAAAGTTCACCTGTGAACTTGACCTTTCACTAATGTGACCCAAAATCACTAGGGCACCTCTGTGGGTCATGGGCAACACTTGTATAAAGCTTCAGAGTCCTAGGTCAAACGGCTTTTGAGTCAGAGCACAGAACATAAACATGGATGTATTTCCAGAGGGATGGACAGACAGACAGACAGACAGACAGACAGAAATACAGTCAGACATGGTGAAACCAGTATACCCTTCTTTGCAGGTGGGGGGTATAAAAACGGAAGCTTTTGTACTTCTGTAAATAGCCAAAAAATATAAAAACAGATTGTTGGCAAAGGATTTAAACATACAAATCATGTATAGTATAACAGTGATAGTGAGTCACTTGGTAAGGTTTAAACAAAGTACTTTTCAGTAGGAATATGTGTAAAAAAAACTTAGCTACGTGCTACAATCAAAGAACTACATTCATAAATACACATACACAGTAATTCGAAAAAAAATCATTATACCCGTTGTAGAATATTGTTTTGGATTCTTTGTATACCTACAAATGCCACAATATGGACATTTAAACATGTCACAAGTTCTTTAGCTGGCATACGAAACAAATGCTGTGTGGCAATAAAAAACGTTTGTTACCATCACAAATATCCATCGCAGTCCATGATATTCCCAGCTCATTGTGGTCACCATCTTCTGGATGCTTGATATGTGACAATTTGGGCAGATCAAGCCTCTGTGCAAGAAACTCCACAACAGAGAAGGGTTCTCTAACTTGTGACATTGGATAAACCCCAGCTTAAACTTGATACAAGAAATGATAACCATTCTATCTAATATAATCGCGTAATGCAAGGATCAGTTTCTGAGGATTTGGGTGTGTCTTGATAACCCCATTTCACGGAAGCGTCATCTGGTAAACAGTTGAAGGCCCACTTACAACTAGCGGTTAAAAGCAAACATACCCAGAACCAAATTACAGACAGATTCAATTTATATACCGTTATAAGTATGGACATTATCAAACTATCAAAGTTCCGGGACCTGGCAGAAACCTGAATTATAAAACTAGAAGTTAAAGCTGCCAACTTCTACAGACTGTACTGTAACATAATGACAAACTCACAATAATATGAGAAATGCTATGGCAAAAGGGGGTTCAATGCATCTCTGTGATGCATAATACCATGCAAGTTATAAAATAATTTGTGCAATTTGTCTTACCAGCCGACTGAATCCAGAGGTACAATGGTCCTTTATCATGCAAGAAATTTACAAATAGCAAAAAGTTTCGACCCATATCAGGTTGTGGGGACTGTGCTGGCTGACCTGGTTCAATAATTTGCATTAAACCCCCTTTTGCGCAGCATGGCCTATATTTATATTTTACTTGGTATAAATTCAATTTGCCTGCATTTTGACTTCCAAAATTGATGACTTTTCACCACTGGTGGGTCTTTCAGACAACAATGACTCCTAGTTGTACACACTCCCTGACAGAAATCTAGGATAATTAGAAAGTTCAGTCTTCCAAATGGCAATGTCGTCCTGATACTTGGTGTCTAGGAGGCTTGCCATTAGTAGTATAGGAGGGTAGACCTCGGACAGTGTCCGAGGTCTACCCTCCCATGGTCCGAGGTTTGCCCGCCTGGTCCGAGGTTTACCCGCCTAGGGAGGGCAAACCTCGGACAAAATGTGCAAAAGACCGGTCAAAACTTCAAACCGGAAGTAGATGTCCGCTTTTTCTGCCCCCCCTCCTCACACCACTGCAAAAATGCGCGCGCATGCGCACACAGAAGAGGAAACCGGAAGTAGAATTCTTACCAAAAGAGTGGTGTGCCGCCATGTGTGCCGCCATGTTTTGTTTGGGATGATCCTGCATTTTGATTGGTCGAGATGTTTTCCCGCCAAAAATTTGAATTGAAAGCGTGTGACACCACATCCTGGTTCGAAAAGACGGTATCCCACCATCTTCACTCGTTTTGATCTTTCTCTATAGCCGTCAGACAGAGGTCACCGTGTTGAACTTAGTCTTTTTTCTCCACGATAGGTTTCTATGGAGACAAGTCTGATCTTGATCTACACTGTTCAGGTTGATCGATCATCGTTCATCCCTGTAGGACTTAGTCTTTTTTCTCCGTCTTTATTCTGTGAGATGTGCCACCGTCTTTAGGACTTAGCCAATTCTCTATCACCGTATTGGACTTAGTCTTTCTTCACGATATAGACTATATACTGTAATATGGTTGAATTAGTCAGACAAGATTTATCTCCCTTTGTGCTCTACGTGACTTCCCCGGAAATCAAACATGACGTCATTTTCCGAAAATGTAACGGAATGTAACGAAAGTACGTTTACTGGTTTTTTCCGCCATTTCCCGGAAACCATTTCGTCTAGACTTATCCATTCTTAGGTTTTATTCGTCCCTAGTTTTATTCGTCCCTAGTTTTTAATCTGCAAAACTTTTTTAATTGTAAAAATTTTTATCCGAAAATTTTTATCCGAAATTTTTATCCGAAATTTTTAATCGTAAAAATTTTTCTATCACTTAAAAAGTTTTTTGAAAAATTTTTTCTCTGCAAGATTTTTTATTTGAAAAAATTTTTCTCTCTGTAAGATTTTTAAAAAATTTTTCTCTGCAAGATTTTTTATTTGAAAAATTTTCTATCACTAAAAAAGTTTTCTCTCTGCAAGATTTTTTCTTTGCAAGATTTTTATTTGAAAATTTTTCTGTCGATAAAAAAATCTTCTCTTCAACTTTGTCTACAACTTTTTTCTCTACAAGTTTTTCTCTTTGTGAGCTTTTTAACTCTGTCAGATTTTCTTATTTGAATTTTTAACCGTAGAAATTTTTCTACCGATAAAAATTTCTCTCTGTAAGATTTTTTAAAAATTTTTTCTCTGCAAGATTTTTATTTGAATTTTTTTCTATCACTAAGAAGTTTTCTCTCTGCAAAACTTTTTAATTGTAAAAGTTTTTCTCTCTGTAAGAGTACAACATATCTGCGAAATTGACAATTTGGGTAAGATAGACTTTTCTAGGGTTTTGGTTAGTCCTGAAAAGGACTGTTTCTCCTCTATTGAGAGTATTCCTCTATTGAGATTTGATTTTCTGCGACTTTTTTCTCCTTTATCGAGAGTCTTCCTCTATTGAGATCTTTCCTCTATCGAGAGGTTTCTTCTGATGACAGCTTTTCTTCTGATGATAGCTTTTCTCCTTGTTCTTTCGAGATCATCGGGAACTTGAATTCCTTGAAGTTGTCAATGTTTTTTCCATATTTTCCCAACCCCGTTTTTGTTTCTACGCGTGGTGGTATTACAGAGTAGGGATCGAATCGTTGTTTTTTGTGAAGTTGGTTATCATCTTTCTCTACTATCTCTGATTTTCGTTTTCTTCCTCTTCTTTTTGGCTTGGGTTCTTCTGTCTGAGTTGCCTGATGAGATGATTGGTGAGTTGTCTGGTGAGTTGACTGGTGAGTTGTCTGAGGGTCTACAGGTGTGACGGTAGAAGCTGTTAACTTTTGAAAACTGGTTTTATCAAAGTTAACCTGGGTTGAAATCGTTATAGCTGAGTCTTGTCTTACAGACGAATCTTGTTGACTCTGATAGTTCTGTCGACTCTGTAGGCATAATGTCTCAATGTTTTTGTTGAATTGATTCATATTTCTGTTCAACATCTTCGCTTCGTCTAAAATCTGAGTTATTACAGAATTTTGGGTTGAAATCATTTGGGTTATTTCTTCTTCGATTTTGTTAGCTGGTGGTACCATCGGGTCGATGAATGTTGAATTCATCGCTGTCGATAGAATATCTCTGCTGTTTTCAGGCTGGGGTGAGAAAATGTCTAGGTCGGGGTTTTCTTGTGGTAAGGAGCCGACTGAAACGTCTAAGCTGGAATCCCTGGAATCCATTCTTCCGTGATCATCTTGGTCTAAGTTGGAGTCCATTTTCTGTTAACAGTTTATTTTATTCGTACTAGTTAACAAAAACTTTTTAATTGTGAAAAAAGTTTTATTCGCACTAAATAAGAGTTTTATTTGTACTATTCGTACTATTCGAGAATCGAAAGTCGAATGATTCTACAGAGAAACTTCACCAGCCTTTTATAGTTTTTGGTCGAGGGATTTGTCTTGGGTCGTAGACTTTTTCTGTAGGTCTTGTAGATAGAACATAATGTACTATATGAGTTCTGTAGGTCTTGTAGATTTCTTGTAGATAGAAAATAACATTCTATATGAGTCCTGTAGACAATGTAGATAGAATGTAATGATCTATCTACAGTTTCCCATCTCTGTTCTTTTCTATATTCTGAACTTTTCTCTCTTTGCCCAGATTTTTCTGGGTTCTTGTTCTTTTCCAAGTTTTTGGGAAGGAATCAAAAACAGACGATCTTTAAAAGCGTTTGTTTATTCAAAGTTTTTTCTCTTCGGCCAAGTCTTTGGGAAGAAATCAAAACAGACGGCCTTTTTTACAATCATTTTCTTTATTCAAAAAAGTTCTTAACAATATCATGAAAAACAGTAATGTTTCAAACAAGGCAAACGTTTAAACCGTTCTAACATATTTACAAATTTATATACAAAGACAATGTTAGAAAGTTTTAACAGGCGTTAGATCTTTTTAACAATTGTTAAAACCTTCTAACATTTTTACAAATACATAAGTCATTCAATGTTTTTAACAAGACAGTTTTAACAATTGTTAAAAAACACTATGATATTTTTAACAATCGTTAAAAACACTATAACATTTTTAACAATCGTTAAAGCATTCTCTGCAAGACATTTTCTTATCTACAATATTGAAGATACATTTTTATATACAAACCATTGACAATGCAGTTTTTAACTTTATTCAACCTACAAAAGTTTTTAACATTTGTTAAAACATTCAAACTTTTTTAACAATGCAGTTTTTTACAATATTATTCTTACAAGGAGAATTCACAGATGCCTCGATTTTTCCACTTGTTTTCATATTCCACAATAACTTTGTGTAATTGTTCATAACCTAAAGACAGTGGAAATTTGCTGTCCATTTCACTATATTCACGTACTCCACTAAATGGAAAAACATGCTTTAAAACATATTTTGAAATATCTTATGTTTTTCTTACAGTTATTTATACCCTCAAACTTTTATAGCCATAGGGGACAGTATCAGTATCGTTTACAATGACTCTTTTGGTATATACAGAGCGAAACGTTTTTGACTGCGGCTCGCTGGTCACTGTTCTATCTTTATGCCTTCTGATTCTACAGTCATACTGAACTTTAATTTCTACGGTGCGATCCAAAGCACATTTTGAATAGGTGTCGAAATTCACCAACTGATTTGTATTGTGATCCAAAGTAATTCCCTTGACTTTACATTTGCTTTTTTCTTTTCCATCTTTCGTTTTCATCTTATAAGCGTAATTCTTGGGACCTAATCCTCTGAAGTGAGTGATTCTACAATCAGGCTCTTCATCGGTCCATTTTCCTAGTCTACTGTTAATGATGGGAGGGTTCCACAATTCAGGATCATGAATGTACATACAACTATCTGTATCGAAATACAGAACTCTATCCTCCAATCTTTCAAGAACGCTGTACAGTTCCAACCTTGCATAGGCTGTTACGTAGGATGCTACAATAACATTGGCTGTCGCATGCGTTTCGACAAAGTCCATCTTTTCTTCATAGTTGACTAAAATGCATTCGCACTCATTGTCAAAGATTTCCACATGTTTTACCGTATATTTCGGGTCGGTAATCAACTCGAAATATTTAGACGGTTCTCTGATGTATTTCGTCTTGCTCATGTTTTCACGCTGTGCTAATTTTCCCCAAAGACAGTTCAGCATAATCTTAGCAAATGATCTTTTGCCAGGGTTTTTTTGAATACGTTTGGGGTCAAGACGAATCCCTTCGGCTTCCTCATACTCACGAATGAATTGGGCTTTTTCCGAATCTGTCTGACACCAGCCGGGATATCCACTAGCTTCTTGCTTGATTTTCAAGAAATTGTCCACATAGCCTTTAAAGAATTGGTCCGAAACAGAGTCGAAATGCCAGATTTCATACACTTGTATTAGCTGATATCCACAATCGAGAGCTTTGAACAGTTCGAATGTAACCCAAGTTCCAACCAAAGCTCTCTCTTCTCTGTCATGATTACAAAATTTTGAACTTTCTTGTGCACATGTCATACAAAGTGGAAACATCATCTTGTTGTTACAGTGAACTGGAAGAACGGGATGAAACAGATCCGTCGGGGGTAGAACTTTACATTTAATGAGTCCTTCATACTGGCGAATATTCTTCATGTCAATACTCTCAGCAGTCAAGATTGTGGGATGGCCTACAGGATAGAATTTATGTTTGCAGACGTAAGGATACAGAGAGCAAATGTCAATGTACTTGATTTCCTTCTCACTGTTTTCCTCAACATCATAGGCAATTTTTATTGCATTGCATCTGCCTCCAGCCAAGCCCTCTCTTGGCTCGATGGGGTCACAGTTCGGGTATAGACTTTCAATAGTTTTTCTGTATTCTTTATCCTTCTTCATCTTGGTGTCGAATTCATGTTCCCATATGGTCACGATGTTATATCCCATTCTTTTGATGGTTTCTAACCGTTCGATAGTACTGTCGTACAATTCAGTCATTGATTTTCCATTGATGGGGTTGATATATTTTCGATCCTTGAAACATGTCTGACAGCCATGAAATAAATCCCCGAGGAATTCATAAACCGTATTTGATTCGTGGTGAAATCCATCTACACTGTATCTTCCTATTCGGTATTCACCACCATTTCTAGCATGTTGAATATGAATCCCTTTTTCTCTAGCGATGCTTTGAACCCACCGTATTGCTTTCATAGAAAACCGACGTCTGACTGGGTCTTTGCATGAAATAATGGCTATCTGATCTTTTGGTAAATAATCTTTTCGCCAAATCTTGTTACAGGCACCGGCGATGGTAAACGATTCTGTAAATGGACAAATTCCACTCTGTTCGATGAACAACTTTCTGAATTCACCACAGCCTCGTCTTAAGATATCAACATCCGATCGACAGTACATCTCCATCTCTTTTTGAAAATTGAATTCCTCGCCATTTTGAACTTTGTCATTATACCAGACTATGAATTTTGATCGAGCCTCTTCAGACATTGAGTCGGGTTTGTAATAAGACATGTCCAGATACGGCCCAACGTAATCCCAGAATTCATCTGTATTTGCCCAGTGAGGAAAGTAACCTTTTTTCATTTCTTGAAGTCCAAACGTGGTCGGAAATTTTGCCAGCCCAAAGTTCATGAAACTGAAGGAGTCGATCAAACTCACACCGTTCAGTTCTAACTTCAAAATATTATTCCCATTCATGGTTACTTCTGGTTCTTTCATTCCTACGTTGATAATATGATTGAGAATAAATTGGCCATCATACCCTTTGAGATTATGGGCAATACCTATGATCCCTTTATGATGCTTTGTAAAGAGCCAGCTGCAAAATTGACTCAAAGTTTCTTTTCCTTGAAAAATAACTTCTCTTCCTTCTTTGAATTCACTGCATGTGGAACAATGAAAATCAAGTGGTTTATCGATACATTCAGCACAGGCTCGGTGTGCAATACAGTAATTTGGAATATGTACCCCTGTATCTTGCTGACATTCGAAATCAAAGAAAATGAACAAAGGTTTTTTGACTAGAGAAGAACTCGACTCATCATCGTTGTCATGTTTCATCTTACTTTGGTAAGGTTGAATAAAACACTGATGAGAAAAGTCTACGATCTTTTTGCAAAGGGGACACTTTTTCTTTCCCTTACAGAGATGATTTTTCTTTCTGTCAAAAATCTGGACTCCACATTTTGAACAAAGTTTCACTAATTCACAAATGGTTTTCTTCTCTTTGCCTTGAAGTGTTTTGTGATTTTTCAAGCATGCTGCACTGAAAAATCGTCTATGACACTTGTCGCAGACATACTCTTTTGATTCCGATGGACATTTTTCAGCACGGAAACAACCTTTACAGATCTTTTGGCAAGCATGGTCTTCCCGATTCTTATAACGTATGTCGCAGAACTCACAATAATAAGCACAATCAAGAAATCCTGTGATGGATTTGATGTAATCATAATGCTTTTGATGAAAGTACAAATGTATGATTTTACTATCATCTTTCACTTCTGGATGTTCAAATACTTTTTCCACTCTCGACAGCTGTTGGTGAACTTTAATAACATAGCTTTTTTCATACAAGAACTCTTGAATTTTTTTGTATTCTTCAAGGCCTACAGGTTGTATCGATGAAAGTCCAACAGCATTCATCATTTTCTCGGCTTCAGTCTTTTGAAGTGATCTGTTTGATCTTTTGATGAGATCCCATCTTCGGTTCCATTCTTGGGTGTTTTCACGTTCATGGTAACAAATCCCCACAACAACGGCTCTTGCAAAACATAGATGGTCATGATTGTTAATTTCAATAAGCGATTGTTTCTTCTTTGCGAAAACCTTTGAATCTAATAGTTCTGTGGATGTAAGTCTTTTTCCACTTCCACTTGGCGGTATCGTATATGTAATATCGAATGTCATGCGACCATCGTTCAAGACGAATTCTTCATTCGATTGTAGAACTTTTTCAATCTCATCCAACATCGTATGACTCTCCAAATCCTCCACATATAGAAAGGGAATATAAATTCCCATTTTCAATGAGGGGTGATTGATGCTAATTCTAATCATATCCCTCGAATCAGCCTTTAACTTTTGAATGATTTGCTGGATAACATTGTCGAATAAGATGGTCAATTGTTGGGGTTGTAGCTCATCGAATTTCTTAAAAGATGCCTCCAGTACATGGGCTTCTGTTTTGAATTTTCTTGACTTCTTTTTTCCCACTTCTGTTAAGATGTATAGGCTTCTCACATCCAAAACGTTTTTGTCTGAAGAAGATTTGTCTTCACTTTCTTCTTTCAAAGATTTCTCGTCTTCGCTGGTACAAGACATATTCATTCGTACAGATTTCTCCTTCGTTGAGGTTGACGTTGGGCATTTCTCATCGTTTTCTTCTTTCAAAGATTTTTCATCTTCGTTGGTTAGTCCTGAAAAGGACTGTTTTGGTTTTTGATATAACTCTTTCAAAGATTTCTCGTCTTCGGTGGTACAATCCACAACCATCTGTACAGATTTCTCCTTTGTCGAGTTTGACGGTGGACATTTCTCATCGTTTTCTTCTTTCAAAGATTTTTCATATTCGTTGGTTAGTCCTGAAAAGGACTGTTTTTGATATAGTTCTTTCAAAGATTTTTCATCTTCGCTGGTACAATCCACATTCATTTGTACAGCTTTCTCCTTTGTTGAGATTGACGGTGAAAATTTCTCATCATTTCCTTCTTTCAAAGAATTTTTATCGCTTTCACCGTCGCTTTCTTCTTTCAATGGTAAGCGTTTTCTCTTTTTGGGTGGAAATTTCTCATCATCACTTTCATCATTGGTACTACTATCTGGGTAGACTAGGATTCTTTTTCTTTTCTTCGCCGGCAACAATTTTTTTCTCTTTTTCGACATAGGCTGAATAACCTCATCGTCGCTTGCACTGTCCGAATATGGGACTAGACTTTTAGACCCACTTGTACTGTTCGACATTGTTTTATGCGTGCGTGCGAGTATGTCTGATTCCATGGCTGATGATAAGCCATATAATGACCCAGAACTCAAAAATCCTAGCTTTTTATATCTTTTTCAGATCGAATGGGCATAAAAAGATGTTACAATTGACATTTCCATCATTCTTCGGAATGAGTTCAAACAGACCAGACGATAGAAAATGAGTGCGTTCGACCTACAAAACACAATGCCCTTCGAAAGGAGAATGTATCTGTATGTTAACCCATACACTCACGATTATGCGATTAGCAATGTTCCACCAAAACGTTATGGTGGTAACTACGTAGGATCATTTCTATCCCACCAACATTTCGATGAAAAAGACGGTTACAGCATTACCAGAGTTTTTCTTAATGAGGAGATCACACCACCGACCCCAAGAGCGACACCGATATGTGTTTATTTCTTCGTGAATCGAATCAGTCATACCGTCATTTACTCACAATATCCAGAAGACGTTATTGGATTCAGAGACATGTTTCATGTTGGTGTTCTGAAATCATATTATCCCCTCGAGGACCCATTTAGGGAAATAACGATTTTCGAAGCGACTATCAGCGATATAGAAGCTTGTAGAGAACAGATAGAGAAACATACAGGTTATAAAGCACCACAAAATCTTCTATACAGGCAGCTTCTTCAGATAGATCATACTGAGGAGAAAATCTCTTCAGGGAAACCTTCTTCAGAAAAGTTATCTGGAGAGGACCAAAACGACGAACAGAGGACCCAGAAGTCTTCAGCGATTGGAAACAATCAAATCAACAAGATTTCTTCACAAGCTGAAGAAAAGAAAATCACCGATAAATCTTCAACGATTGGGGACAATCAGATCAACGATAAAATCAACAAGATTTCTTCTTCAGCGATTGGAGATAATCAAATCAACGAACAGAGGGTTCAAAAATCTTCAGGGAAACTCAACAAGAAGCCCTCTTCAGGGAAAATCTCTTCAACGACTGGAGAGGGGAAAAGCAAGAAACATTCTTTAGGTTCTGAAGAAAAGAAAAGCAACAAGCCCTACTCAGTGATTTACAGGAGGAAAAGTAAGAAACTTTCTTCACGGTCTGAAGAAAAGAAAATCAACGATAAAAACAGTGATATTTTCTCGGTGAGTGGAGAGGGAAAAGACAAGAAAGCCTCTTCAGAAAAGAAAATCAACGATAAAATCAACAAGATTTCTTCAGTAAAGCCTATTCGACGAGAAGGAAAGAAGATCTGTTCAGATATCGAATTGAGACGTAAATGGAAATCCGATGTTGTGAACAAGAAAATTTTGAAATTCAAAAAATACAGTACAAAAAGCTGTCCAGATATTGTGTTGAAGAATAACAAGGACGAAAACAATAAGGAAAATAATGAAAAGAAACGCAAGAGTGAATGTGAACCTGACATCCCGAAGAAAAAAAGAAAATTGTGTCTGTAATTTTTAACAGAAAAACAATTTTCGAAAGAACTATTTAAAAACAATGTTTCAAATGTTTTAAATAAAAATTTCTACAGTTCAATCATACTTAAAAATCGACATGGACTGAATTGCCTCATCATCGCTTGTACTGTCCGAATAGGATACTAACTAGGGTACTAGGCTTTTAGACCTTGTTTTAGGGCTGCAATTCAGACAATGGTCTTTTAGACATGGCTTTAGAAGCGTACTGTCCGAATACGGGACTATCCGAATACATTGTTTTATGCCTGATTCTAACTCAGTCAATGATATGTTTATGCCTGATTGCGAGTATGTCTGCTTCCATTTCAGACAATACCCCAAATAATGATTAGCAATTCTGTCGTTTTGTAAGCCAAATAATGATTATTGTACATAAAGTTTTTAAATGTATCATTGGATATGTATATATCTATATTTGTCAGTTCATTGTTTTAAATAAAAGTTTCATTGTAATGATTATTGTACATAAAGTTTTTTAAATGTATCATTGTAATGATTATTGTACAGAATGTTTTAACTTTATTCAACTTACAATACATGATTCATTCATTGTTTTAAATAAAAGTTTCTAACAGTTCATTGTTTCATTGTACATAAATAAAAATTTCATTGTAATGATTATCTGACAATAAATAAAAGATATGAAAAACATATAGGCCTTGACTTTGTTTGTTTTGACAATTTGAAGCAGCCTTTCTAGGTCTTGGTTAGTCCTGAAAAGGACAATTTGAAGAAAGTAAAAAACTTTCTGGGTCTTGGATAGGTCTGAATGACTAGGTCTGAAAAGACTATAACTTCCTTCAAGTTTCCTTCACTTCCCTTCCGAACTTCCATCAGATAACCCACAACAACTTGGTATTAGCAGTATTTGGGCAAGTATTTGGACAAGGATCACTAAGTACTTTCCAATTAGAAATCCAACATGGGAGAAAAAGACTCACCATGGAGAACATCGCTCGGACAACTTCATCGTGGAAATGAGAGAAATCTGCCGACCTTTATAGCCTGACAGGAGGATTGACCTACTTTGATACAGAATTAACAGAATTCCATTAAAATGAAAGAGCGCGACCAGGGGCGAAAGCATGTAAGTAGAATATTACGTACATTATACTCTATCTACAATGACTATTAGAGAAAAAAGACTAAGTCTATGATACTCTATCTATATGAATATATCTATGTGTATACAGAAAAATGTAACGAGAACAACGATTGGCTAACGTTAATTCCATTAAAAGAGCACGAACGTGAGCGGAATCATGTAGATAGAACACCACGTTCATATAGAATATGATATTCTATCTAGTAATGATCTACAACACCCAATCGAAGATAGAGAAAAAAGACTAAGTCCAACTTTATTCTAATAGAGAGAAAGAACACCTCTCCAAAAACTAAGTCCTACAGAGATGAACGATAATCGCTCAAGTCGCACAAACCCTACAGAACTGAATAAAAGATGCGGAAAAAAGCCTAAGTTCAACGATGATAGAGAATTGGTTAAGTCCTATAGAGATGAACGATGATCGACCAAGACGATGAATAAAAGACTAAGTCCAACGATGATAGAAAAGACTAAGTCGAACAAGGTCTTTGCCTGAACCAATCTGAAGAAGGAATATACCCCCATATCGTGGAGAAAAGACTAAGTCCCACGATGGCAGAAAGAACAGATCTCAACCGAGAAGAAAAGCTGTAGTATGGGGGACAACCTTGTCAATATACCTAGAGAGGTGACTCCTCTTCACTCCTCTTTACCTCCTCTTCACTCCTCTTTACCTCCTCTTCACTCCTCTTTAACTCCTCTTCACTCCTCCTTACCTCCTCTTTCGACATATAGCGTCATATCGCTGAGAAAAAGACTAAGTCCAAGTCTCTGTCGACAAATATTCTATATCGTGGAAAAGTGGGTGGGGTGGGGATAAATCCAAGATGGCGGACATCCACTTCCGGTTTGACGTTTTGACCGGTCTTTTGCTTCCCCATCGGAACAACGTTTGTCCGAGGTCTACCCTCCCGAGATCCCATTTCGGGAGGGGGGGCAGAAAAAGCGCACATCTACTTCCGGTTTGAAGTTTTGACCGGTCTTTTGCACATTTTGTCCGAGGTTTGCCCTCCCTAGGCGGGCAAACCTCGGACCAGGCGGGCAAACCTCGGACCATGGGAGGGTAGACCTCGGACACTGTCCGAGGTCTACCCTCCTATACTACTGCCATTGCTATTGTTTGTTCATACCATTGACAAGTCCTAGATTGGCTTGAACTTGCTTCCTTCTGTGTTAATGTTTAACCCAAATAACACAATCACCACTTTCAACAACCCTGAGGATGAAGGCTTTGAAAACATTGTGGAAAAAGAGGAAATGCTGGTAGCAAGCATTTTCTCCTTTGCCAATATTATGTTCTTATATTTCATGGACAAATGTTGCCATTTGGGAATATTTTATTTGTCATCTGCAAATGCTTTCAATTTGGACCAGTCTGAAATTTTGTCGTTTGGTGAAGAGTTAATCCACTGTGGGGGAAAAGGAAAAAAGAAACATATAATTTGATGTTTATTTTAACTGCAGTGTTCTGTCACTTTTTGATGGAAAAACCAGCCCAGGGCAATCACACAGTCGGACTGTGGGCGTGAGGTAGATTGTCTGAAAGTGTTTGGTATGGCCGGGTGTTTTAGAGACACTAACAACTTTTTCCCCATAGGGCCATTCAGTACCGAAGATTTGCCAACATTGGGAAATCCTGACGTAGTATAATCAAGTAAAATATGTGAGTTATGCTCTGGCAAAAGGGGTTTTAATGTATCTCTGTGATGCATTATACCAAGGAAGTCAGCACAGTGTTTTGGATCCTAAAAATCCATTTTGTCTAACAAAGAACTGAATCATGGGGAACACTGGTCTTTTGAAATGTGGAAAATTTACCAGAAGTAAAAAGTTTTGACACATGTCACCCTGCATGAAATGAGCAGATGCATTAGACGCATTAAGCCTCCTTTTAACAGAGCATGTCTGTCATATGTCCACACTTTGTAGGACAGAGATGAATTAATAAAAAAGACACTGCAGGAATAAATGCAATTGCTCCTTTATCCACAATGTTTTCAAAGAATATCTTTGGTATGGACATAAAAAGTCATTTTTGAATCATCAGTATGGTGACAGGTAAACTTAGTGCTTGCCCCTTTCAACCTAGCCTTAAGTTTTCACAACCCAGATGAAAAGCAAAAAATGCTGGTTAACATCATTTTCTCCCTATTCCACAACCCTATACCAGAAAATCAAGCTGGAAGCTTAGTTGGTTTTGAACAGGGCTAGACACCACGGGGTTGCCAGTTCAAGTCCCTAGCTCGGCCAATTTCATTCCCAGGATTAATGACAGTCATTGTAACAGGGTTCATCCTTCTCTCACAGCTGATCATTGTTTTGATGATAGTTATGTGGGAAAGCAACCAGACACTTGGGAAGAATATTAGGTAGATTACTGGTAACAGAAACTCTAGTCACCACAACATAATTGAAATGATGTTGAAAATGGCTTTTTAACTCTTTACCAAACAACAAAAGTTTAGACTAATCCGAATTGAAAGCATTTGCAGACAACAGTTTAACTATAGCTCAAAAGAGGTTATCTTAATCCGAAAGTGCAGAAAACATTGTGTGAAAAAGAGATAATGCTGGTTACCAGAATTTTCTACTTTCCCACAATGTTTTCAAAAGGCCTCTTTCTTCGGTCATTAAAGATCGGAATTGTGTGGTACAGGGTTAAAAACACACAAACAGATCAGAACAATACCGATACATGCTATTGTTAGAACACCATCTTTAAAACTCTCATGGTCGTGATAGGAACAATCAAGGTCATCGTCATGACTCTGGTTCTGGTATGAGATTCCCTGATCAACATCGATCTTGTTTGACCAACTGGACAAATCCACTGCAAAATCATTATTTAAGAGAAATGTAACAGGTCATATATTTCAGTGTTGTTTTAGGTGGGTATCATTGGGCCCTAGATTCTTTATTACCCAATCGTGTGGTTTAATGACCAAGAGTGAAAAGACTTTTGAAAACATTGTGGGAAAAGGAGAAAAAGCCAATAACCAGTTGGTAACCAGCATTTTCTCCTTTTTCCCACAATGTTTTCTATCTTATCATATGACTGAAGCTCCTTTTTACCAATTCTGACCATGTGGTCTGCAGATATTTCACATTTGGAAGGGTTTAAAATATGTTGTTTGGGAGAGGGTGAATTCCTATCAGTGCATTTGACAACAAAAGAAAACAGTCCTGAAAAAGGAGTTTTTGCTTGTATTACATCATTGTTTCTTTACCTACAGTATTTTTCATACTGTTGAAAAACACCATTTTCCTGGAATTGAAATGTTTGTTTATATAGTGTTTAGTATCGTTTTCAACACTATTTCAGTTATATTGTGAGGAACAGTTCACCTATCCATACTTTACTGGAGCTTCTTTTACCAGTACTTCGCACAATATATATTCTTCCACCACAAATGGCTTCTTTCCCACATAACTATTGTCAAACAATGATCAGCAGTTCTTTAGGTCCAAATACTCCGAAAGGAAAGAGTAAAGCTTAAAATTCAAACCAGCTATCCCCTGGTCTCAAGTCCTGTACCCTGCCATCTTCCCAACCTAGCTCAGTTTGAAATGCTTCACTAATTCTAAAACGTGTTTGGGTAAACATGACTTTGTACCTTTATCTTAGAGCAGTTCTAAACAAACTGCCAGCAGTTCTTTGGGTCCAAGTGCTCTGTAAGTTCCACTCTTCCTCCTTTTAAAAATTACTGAAACAAGAAATCTTCTGTTTGTCTTTTAATATCAAAAAGAGCACTGCATGCCGGTGTCAATAATCAGCTGCTCTTACTTGTAGAAATAGATGGATTTCAGTGAAAATTCCAAGATGAAAAAAGGGGCATAATTCTGTGAAAAGTATTTTGAAGTTTACCTGCCCTTGTTGTATTGGTTCCACTTTTGATGGTTAACAACTAGTCCAAAATTGAAGTAAATATGTTCTTAATGACAGAGGTATTATAAAATATCAAAGTTTTTGTATGATGACGACAAGGTAGATGACGACAGGGCTATTAAAATAAGCCAACTTTTTCTTTGAAAACAGCCGACCTAAAAATGCAGACTAAATGTAACATCTAGAATTGTCACAAAAGGTATCCTGATACTTTGGCAATGAAGACGTTTGCAGGCAACAAATTCAATTGAACTAAAAAGATGCTTATGTGGGTCGAAACACTTTGCTATTTGTAAATTTCATATGAGCTATGCTCTGTCAAAAGGGGGCTTAATGCATCTGCCAAAAGTCTGGCAGACTGACCTGTGCCAAAACTTTTCGTTATTTGTCAATTTTCTGTATGTCCAAGGCCCAGTTTACCTCATGATTAAGTTGATTATCAAAAAAGTGGCTTTTATGGATCTGTAATTATGTGATATCTTGCTTGGTACAGATGACAAATTAAAATGATGCTGGAATAGTAGGAATTGTCCTGGAAAAGTAGGAAACATTGTAGGAGAAAAGGAGAAACACTGGTAACCAGCATTTTCTCCCTTTCCTTAAATGGTTACATTTACATTAGAAAATGTAACTAGCATTTTCTCCTTGTCCCACAATGTTTTCAAAAGGCCTCTTTCTCAAGGTTGTTAAAACTCGGGAATGTGTGGTAAAGAGTTAAATTGCTGTCTGCACATGTTTTCAATCTGAACATGACTAAAAATTCATTGTCTGTTAAAGAATCAACAATACTTCAGGATATTTTGGTTATCCTGGCAACCTTGACATGTGACTTGTCTTTCTGTTTGTCCATTTCCCGCAGAAATCCCATCAGAGCCTTATCCAGGTATGTTTGGTTTTTCCTGTTTGGGTTTGAGAGCTCATTTATAAGTCCAGTGCGTCTGTACTTGGTCCATGCAGTATGTAGTACTCCAGTAACCTGAGAAATAACAAGAATGAACATATATTATAGTCCCTCATCAAACCATTTTGTCCTCAATTTTTGCAGTCACCTTGACCTTTGACACAGGTGACCCATATTTAACCCTTTACAAGACGACAAAATATTAGCCTTGTCCAACTTAAAAGCATTTGCAGATGACAATTTCAGTGCGGCTCAAATGGTGGAAATTTTCTTTGATTGAGTTGAAAACACTGTGGGAAAATGAGAATATGCTATAATTTATAATCATTTAAAATGAAATCCCATTTTCCTGTTTATTTGTATATCGACCCTTTACCAGAGGACCAAATTTTAAACTAGTCTAAATTGAAAGCAGTTGCAGACGACAAAATATATTTGACTGAAAAATAGAAATTTGTTTAGGGAAGGGTAGAAAACAATGTGGGAAAACGAGAAAATGTTGGTTACCAGTATTTTCTCCTTTTCCCATCATGTTTCAAAATAAGTCTTTCAGGGTTGTTAAAACTTGGGACTGTATATTAAAGGGTTAAAGGCAAGTACGGTGAGGTATTCCAATTTGTTAACCCTTTACCAAACATCAAAATTTTAGACTTCTCCAAATTGAATGCATTTGCAGGAAATACTGCATATACAGTTGCGATTAGTTAACCCTCTACCTCAACATCTTGAGTTTTAATGACCCTGGTGGAAAAGACGGCAAACCAGCATTTTCTCCTATTCCCACGATGTTTTCCTCTCTTACAAAAGTAAATCTCATAAGTTGAATCACGTTTAATTTCTAATTAGCAAAATTAGTCTAAAATTTCTTTTTTTAACTCTTTACCAAGCAACACAATTTTGGACCTGTTGAAAATCAAAGCTGCAGACGAAAAAATAAACATGACTCAAATATTGAAATTTGCTTATGGAAGGAAAGAAAACATTGTGGGAAAAAGAGAAAGTGCTGGTGACCAGTATTTCCTCCTTTTCCCGCAATGTTTTGAAAAGTCTTCTTTCTCAGGGTCTTTAAAAGTCGGAATTGTGTGGTACATGGTTAAACGATAAAAATCGTCATTTTATCAACATTTAACTGATTACCACACAATCTCGAGTTTTAACCACCCTGTGGAAGAAGGCATTTGAAAACACAGTTGGAAAAGGAGGATATGTTGATCACAGGCATTTTCTCTTTTCCTACAGTGTTTTTCACCCTATGAAAGACAGAAATCATCAATTGAGCTTTACTTATTTTGTTGTGTGTAAAAGTTTTCAATGTTAACTCTTTACCAAACGACAAAATTTTAGACCGGTCCAAATTTAAAGCATTTGCAGACGATAAAATAAATGTGACCCATAACTGAAGCAGTTTGCAGACGACAAACTAAATGTAGCTCAGGTAATTGGACTCTTCTTTGAAAAGGATTATAAAATATCGTAGGAAAAGGAAAAAAAAAAAAAAAAAAAAAATACTGGTTACAAGCATTTTCTCCCTTTTCAACTATGTTTTCAGAAGCCTTCTTCTTCTTTTTTCACATTGTTTTAGAAGCTTTCTTCCTCAGGGTCATTAAAAATGTTGATTGTGTGGAAAAGGGTTACAAGAAAAGGATTTGTTGTTGAAAGAGTAGAAAACATTGTGGGTAAATGAGAAAATCCTGGATACCAGCATTTTCTCCTTTATCTACAATTTTTTTAAACGCCTTCTTCTAACATGAAATTGTTTCTTTATGGTTACTTTATTACATATGGGTCAGTTTTACCTAAACTTATCAATTTATTTCATTCAGCATTAATTTTCATTATTGTGAATTCAAACTACTCATGAAATATTATAGGCTCACTACCATCAAAAAGTAACCACGCTGGCAGTCAAAATATAGGCAAACAAAATTCATACCATTTAAAATATGGGTATTGTTATGATTCTGGTCATGTAACTACACAGAGCTCCAGATAGAGGAAGTGATTTTGATTTCAAATTGAAAATATTAATCACTCTCCACCAAACCCTATGTTATCGGTAATGAGTATCCACAGCATAGGGTTTGGAAGAGGAATAATGGATTCAGAATACTGTAACTCCCACTTATCTAGAAGTCTGACTACAGTATGGCCTATCAAAGTTCCAGTATTTGGCAAAAAAATTAATTACAAGAATTAATCAAAGCGCTGTAAGCACTGGTACTGCATTTGTCAAGGGAGCTATTGTGTGGAATTTGAAAAACAAACAATAGAAATAATTTCCAAGTACATCGTATTTGCTTGAATATTCGCTTGAAAGACAACAAATTATATATTCTTTATAGTCATGCAGAATCTAACAGTGTAGGGTGCAATCATGTGGGCCGAACACGCCCGGGCGAACAAGCCCAGTGACGAACTAGTTCTGGGACAAACAAGACCAGAGAAGAAGTGTGTATCTTTGCGCCAACAGAAGGCCGTAGCGGGAAAAGCTATTGTCAAGGAAAAAGCTTTTTCTACCGTCAGTGCCCAATTTAATTTATTCTAATACACCATTTTCAATTTTATACCTTAGTGCAATGGAAACATATATTTGGCTGAGAAAAAATGAGTTTAATTGGGTTTACTTCCTTCAGTTTTGCACAAACTACATTACATTGTTTTCAAAATACCATGTTGAACTCATAGTGGCATTGACTTCTACAAATGACACAAAAATTACAATCTTTAAATCCATTTTTTATGCTTTTTTTTTTTTTTTTTTCACCGTCTTTTCAAATACAGTCTGCTGCAAGATAAGACATGTAATCTGTCAAACAACTGTTCATATTTACCTGTCTCTTTTTTGCCCTCTGTCACATTCTTTATGAAATCTTTGACACTGAAATCGCGGGTTTAACGCAAAACGGTTGTAACTCACTTTTTCAAAATTTTACAGGAGAAGGAAAAAACTGATTATATTTGCAATGGGAAGTAATTTTGTTTTAATGCAATCATGTTTTATTTCCTTTTTCCTTTCTACTTACTATAATAATGGTACAAATGGGTAAAAAAAATTCTAAAATGAGATACTTGCAAAAGTTTGAGTTACAACCCTTTTGCATTAAAAAATCTGGAAAAGTGCGGAAAAACAATCATGCAAAACAGTTGTAACTCAATTTGAAATACTTCATATATGCTCTTAAAAGAAATCATTTATATGATAAATATGTTTTTGGCAATACATTTAGTTTTTAATACTTAGTTCTCTATCAAGTTTGCACTGAAAACTGGCCTTTGTGATAAAAGTAGTTGAATACGACAAAATGAAATACTTAGTTCTCTATCAAGTTTGCACTGAAAACTGGCCTTTGTGATAAAAGTAGTTGAATACGGCAAAATGAAATCCACCCAGACTATGATTCTTCTTTCTTTCAAAGGATTTTCTCCCTTTGAAGGTCAGTGGGTATTTCAGTGATAATAAACTGAATAATAAACTGAAGTCATCCATTTCAGGAAAGAGGATTGATTCATTCAAAATTATAGTTTGAACAACAAGGGTTAAAAAAACAAATTAGGGGGATTTTTTCACTCATTTTTTTTTTTTTTAATTGCATGAAAATTTCATAACATAATGAACAACATGATACTGATGCATACTATGGGATTGGTTAAGGATAAATACAAAGTCTTGCAATTACTACTATGCCATTTTAACCTTTACACTAATGCATGGTACATGCTTTTTTATAAATTTCGGCAGTGATCAATGTTTGAAAACATTACAGGAAAAGGAGAAATTACTCATAACAAACAATTTTCCCATTCCCTCAGTGTTTTAGACATTTTCTTTGAATTTCTCTTTCAATTATCTGCATTTATGTTCTTCTCATAATGAACTATTTAAAAAGAACATATTAGAATTTGGACATGAAAGACAGTATCAAATGCCCCTCCCCATTTTAACCCTATACCACACAATCCCAAGTTCTAATGAGCCCGAGGCAGAAGTCTTTGGAAAACATTGTACGAAAAGGAGGAAACGCTGATAACCAGCATTTTTCTCCTTTTCCCAGATTGTTTTATACCTCATCAAAGATACGAGCCACATTTACAATGTTGTCTGCAAGTGGAATCAGTTTGGACAAGTTTTTGCCATGTGGTAAAGAGTTAAAGATGCAATTTGCAATGCATGGGGAAAAAAACTAGCCATGGAAAGTATTCAAATTGAAAATAACCAACAATCACTAGAACAAGTACTAATGAAACCTAGGAAACATACTCATGACTAAGTGAGCTGTCAATGACATAAACAATGTTGAAAGTGGTGTATAACATTATTCAACTGACCAAAAAAACAATCAACATGAACTTATTTCAGAGTATTATTTAATCATGTGGCAGAAGGAGATAAAAAGCATGATATGCTCTTGGAATTATATTATTCCGACACAGATCTACCAAATCCAAAAACTTTGCTTTTGCTATGGGTAAAAAATCATCTCTCAATTGACTAACATGCATTTTTTGGGGGTCTGGATTGATAGACCTAGATCTGTGAAACAGATTAACAACAAAGTCTGGACCATCATGATCAATTTTGTACAGAAAATGATCTGGAGATGAGGAAACTATTTTCAATACTTTAATGCCATTCCAATAAACCTTTTCATTTTCAGTATTAAAGTCAAAATTCCTGATTTGACCTGACAATTTTTTAAAGTCGAGAAAGTCCCTCAGAGTCATTTGATGAACTGTATAGGGATTTTTATGACAAGCAGTGCTTATCAGTGTTGCCCACTGATCTGTGGTATATACTTGGATGTTTCTCGATGCATGTTCATTAGAGGCATGTATTGTCTCCCTTCATTTTGGGTATGCCCTTTCTCCAAATAACGGTGAACAATTGAATTTAAATTGAATTTACGCAGACAGTACCACAACATGGTTACATAAAATCGATTTTTGTTTTGCGCTATACAATTGGCACTGTAAAAAATAAAGTCAGTCTTACCTTCCTCTGCTTTTGACATAATAAATTTGAAAACACAGGAGGCTATTTCGCATGCTCCCCTTTTTGCTATAGATTCATTCCAAAGATAACAAAAACCTTCAGAGGATGCCATGTCATACATTGTAAAGTTAAAGGAGCTGAGCCTTCGTTTATAAAAAAGACATGACTGAAACCCATGCGGAGTCATGAGTATTTGCTCAAGGTCAAAACAACACACACATGTAGATCCAGCAGGGTTAGATTTGACCATGGACTTATCCTTCTTTTTGGGCCCTTGACAAATTTTTATTTCTTTGGTGTCTAATGAATTCCTGTTCAAGAGCTTGTTTTTGATCAGCTGTTGAGTTTTCGTATTTACAACATAAATCACATTGATCTTTTTTAGGGCGTAGAAAAGATAGGTTGAAGTCATTTTTAAAAATGCTTCTGTACCTACAACTAGTAACAGGTGAAATGCCTTCTGAAATGCACTTTTCTGTATACAACAGATACATTTTTGACAAATTCAACCCAGGTTGTAAGTACAGTTTATCACTGTCCTTGCGGCAGTAATGGCTTTCTACAACTTTAAAAGATGAAATGTGCTGCCGAACATAGTTTAATCTTTCGTTAGGTATTCTGTTTGGTCTATTGCCATGCTTGCCTCTGTGATCATCAGCACAAATACCAATTGTAGTTTGTTTTTTATGAGCAGTTGAAATCATTTTATCAGATATTCCAAGTGTATTCAAAAAAAATGTTTTGCAAACTTTTACTCTCTCCACTTCATTATTAAACATCTTTGGCATGTACCAGTCAATGGATGCAGCTCTTCTAGTGTAACTCTTCACATTTGACTGTTTCTTTTTTTTCACAGCATTGGTTGACAAGAATTGCCTCTGTTTGTCAATTGAGGAAAGTCTCCAAAACATATGGAAAATATTTTCCCGCTCATTTTCAGAGAAGTGCTGTTTGCACTGATATCGACACTTGCTTCCACATGATATTTTCATTTTTTTAGGGGACCTGAGCTTACCATCGTTTCCAGTGTAACCTTTTCCAGAATTGAGTCGATGTTTACGCACATTTCTTTGCCATGCTTCTGGATTTGCTTTTCTATTGCGTTTGCGTAAAGCACAATTTACAACACTGCATTCAGCAGTTTTTGACAGAGTACTTGAAGTCTGTCGAGTTACATTAGAAGAGCAACATACATACTGATTTACAGGATCTGTAGTTTTATCTTTCTCAGCCTGACAATTATCATTTACAATTTCATAGTTTTCAAGATCTGCTAAAGCAGAACCTGTCTGAAAATAGTTGGTCTTTTGATTTAGTGCTTGTTTCTTGGATACACGAAAGGTTGATAAAGGTAAATAGTCATCAGAACTATAATCACTCTCTTCCCCAGGATTATAGTTTTCATCGTTTGAATCTGTGTAATCACTGCATGAATCAAAAGCAGTAACCATAGTATCATGTTCAGAAGTACCTTCTGCTTCATATATAACATCTGTCTCATTTTCTTTTATATTATCATGCATGTTGATGACTTGATCACTGAAGCTTTTGTCAAACAAGCTACAATTTATTTCATCGACTATCATAGAGCTGTCGTCAAGATGATTTAGACATTGGTCTATCTGGTCATCTATGGCTTCTGCTTCAGAGAATTGACCAGTTAAACCAATGTCTGAAACATCCGAAATGTCATCTTTTCTGTCTTTCAGTTCATTTACATATTCCTCCCCTAAATACAATTTACAAGTATATTCGCCATCTGAGGGCTCTTCAAAACAACTAAAGGAACTTTCAGAATCACTACTTGTTAAACAATAAGTAATTGGTGTTTGTGGAAGAGTTACTTCAACGATCTCAAAAGGGGCATTAGGTATATTCAGTGATACTGCTAAACATTCTATGAATTTACAAAGTTTTGTCACATTGTCATGCTGCGATATACAAGCTGTTCCCTCTGAAGACATCATTCCCGATTCATCCCTAGTGTGGGAATCAAAGAAGTAACTAGAGGCGCTTGAGCGCCTGTATCGCTCCACAGGCCTGATATTTCTATAATGGCGAAAAGAAGTTTTTAACAATTACCATTCAATCCTGCATTTTAGCTCACTGAAGAAAAAAGGTATGGAAAAAACTTGTGAGAAAAGAAGAAAAAAAAAATGGTAACCAGCATTTTCTTAGTTTCCCACAATAATTTCTATCCTTTTTTATATATGTCTTACTAATTTGAAGATATGTTGTCTGCAACAGGTCCTTTCACAAACCATTTTGGGTGGGGAAACATCAAAATATAGAAAATATGTCTTTCTCAGGGTCGTTATAAGTTGTGATTGTGTGGTAAAGGGGTAATCTAAAAGAACAGCTAGGAGGGCAAATGAATGAATGTTATAGCAATATAGATCAACTTACATCAATACACCAGATAGAATGAAATATGCTGGCATACAATGAACACCTAATCCCTAATAATCAACTTTTCACAGTCACAGTTAGAATGTCTTCTGTGGCAAACAACACAAAATGGTCTACAAGTGCATTTACATAAATCAAATATCCTGCTCCAGGGCACAGATTAATTCTGGTGTACTGAAGTTGCGGGATCAGTTTGACTGGATAACATTAATGCCTTATCACAGATGTAAAGCCCTGTCCCACTTTGTACCAGGTCACCAGGATTTACACCCCTTCTGTCCACTCTGCATTTACTCATTAGTAGGTCAACAAACCTTTACCAGAACTAATAAAAGTGCAGAGGTTCTCTTGTTCTATATCAAAAGGACTATAAAGTACCTACAACATGGGGGTTTTGTTATTAAAATACTTTTTCTTTTTTATCTTGGCATGGTTACTCAGGCTTAGTTTAGTAATAAGGCAAAATTGAAAAGCTCAAGTTGTGAAAGGTGCTCAAGCTTTTATCTTATTTATGGCCAGTGATATTTTATTACTAGTACTAACTAATAGCATATCATTGGAGTAAATTGTGATCTTAATACCAAGGAAAATGTGTGGGCTTAAATAGGACAGCCCTGACTAGGTCAAGTCAATCCAATTTTCTTCCTTTTTCTTTGTTAGTCGATAAAACTAACACAATAAATAGTTTTGGAGAAGAACATTTTTTTGAAATATAAGCCTTGTCTATAAAAAAAATGTGTTTTTAGGTGTATCATTTTTTTAAAAGGAATTTGGTATACAACCACCATAGAAAGAATTTGGCAGACAACCACCATAGGAACTTACCTGCAAAACAACAATGAAATCCAATGAATAGTTTTAGAGAAGAAATTTTTCAAAGATTTTACTTTATACCATAAAAGGAAAATGAGTCTCCCATAAAAGCCATGTTTTTTGACAGATCATTTTTTTTTTTTTTTTTTTTGAATTCTGTAAACCTGTATCTAAGGAACATTCCTGCAAAATAATAATGCTATCCAAATAGCGGTTTGGGAGGAGAAGATTTTTAAAGGTTTTTTACTTGGTTGCCATGGCAACCAGAATTCTTCATGGAACACAATTATTTGAAGGAATTCGAAAGAGGACCACCAAAGGAACATTCCTGTGAAATTTGGTAAAAATCCAGTCAATAGTTTCTGAGGAGAAGTTTTTTAAAGAAAAAGTTTACGGACGCACGCACGGACGAACGGACGGACGCACGCACGACGGACACAACGCCATGACAATAGCTCGCTGGCCTTCGGCCAGTGGAGTTAAAAATGGTCATCATTTCTCAAAATAGCACTTGCATAGCCTGGAGTTGTCTGGCCCATGCAAAAAATGCAGCCACTAACAATATGCTTGCCCAGAAGAATGTTTATAGCGTCACACAAAGAATAAAATGGATGGTCTGTATTTCCATTTATTGTCCCATGGTAATTATCACTAATTGTTGCAAAATCTTGTGGAATATCAGAGAAACACAAATATTGGCCTTTTTGTGCTATTTTGAAATAAGTCTCATCACCCCTTTCAAGAATGTCATCGACATCTTTAGTTTCCCAAAATCTAGGAGGAGATGAATAATTGTAGATAATAGCCTGCAGTGAGTTGACTACACATTGTTTTCCTCGACTTCTAAATTTGAAGGCCCCTTGATGGGAACTTGCTCTGAGAATGTTCATTTTTTCAGTTTTTGGCCATAATGTCTGGAAAAAAAATCATTTTGGTCTTTATCGAACAATTTGGGGAAGAAAGCTTTTGAAAGTATTGTTGGTAAAGGTAGAAATGCTGGTAAACAGCATATTTTCCCCTTCCCACAATGCTTTTTTTTTAAAACCCTTTAAGTCTTTATCAAACAAGAAAATTGCGGATTGATCAGTGTTGAAAGCATTTTGCAGCCAACAAAAAGTTTAATCAAACTTGACTGTTATTTAAACGGGCCATTCTGTTAACCTTTTACCAAATGACAAAATTTTAGACTTGTCCAAATTGAAAGCATGTGCAGACGACAAAATAAATGTGACTCAAAAATTGAAATTTGTTTTGGGAATGTTAGAAAACATTGTGGGAAAAGGAGAAAATGCTGGTTACCTGCATTTTCTGCTTTTCACACGTTTTCAAAAGGTTTTCTTCTTCAGGGTCGTTAAAACCTGTGATTGTATGGTACAGAGTTAACTCTTATCCTGCTAAATAAAAGACATGAAACTTTCAAACCGATAGTATAAACCCAAACTTAATTCCTATATCAGAGGTATTTTAGGAGGAAAGATAATCTTCTTATCGGACAACATAGATCCAAGATCAGACTGCACGTTCTGTGCAGTCTGATCTTAGATCTATGCTGTCCACAAAAGGTTGGCGTGTGGCACTAATAGCAGCCTAAGAGTTACGGAGTTTCCTTCAAAAGAAAGTCAAATAATCTAGCTGATAGCAGTTGCGTGATTCAAAGTAACACAACAACCCCCTTTTGCCAGAGCGTGGCTCATAGTATAAAAATTTTTCTGGATTAAACCAGTTCTATTTTTTTTAATTACATAATCTAATGAGAAAAATGACACTAGCAAAAAAAGAAAAAAAGATAAAATGAAAAGTCCAAAGGGTTCTACCTGTCTTTTAGCTCCTTCCTACCAGCTTTCATACACCTCAGAAAATCAATATTGATGTTTTATCTTTATCTTGTCATGATATTGAATTGATGTCATCAGTGACATCATAATGTAGGAAGTAACTCATTACAACTTGCTTACTATTTTTAGATTTTCTTCATGCAAAACGGTTGTAACTCTGTTACAACCGTTTTGCATGAAGAAAATTAGTGGAATTGAGATACAACCTTTTGACATCATTAGATTTTCTCTGTCAGTAATAGGAATTTGTGGAAAATATTTTTAGGGATCATGTATTAGAGGATTTAGATGACAAAAATGTAAAAAAGTCATTTTTGACAAAAAATGGAGTTACAACCGTTTTGCGTTAAACCCGCGAAATGTATCCAGGGCCCTTTGATAGGCAGTTCCTTCTTTGTGACCTCTGGGATAGAAAATAAATAAATCCCTTGACCATTTACCAAACACCAAAATTCCAACTGGTCAATCTAAAAAATTCTTTTGGGAAGGGAAGAAACCTTGGTGGGAGAAGAAGACAATGCTAGTTAACCATCATTACCAGCATTTTCATCTCTTCAACTCATAATAAGAGGTAACGGACGGACGGACGGAGTGACTGATTGGCTGGTTGGTTGGCTGATTGATTGATTGACTGATATTCTGTGCTAATTTCATAACTACTTCTGTTATAACATGGCAACAGCTCAAATATTCATGTAATGTCGTGGGCTTCACCAGTACTAGACTAGGGCTCTGACGTGTCTTGCCCAAGGATACTTCCACAAAAAATCTCTTGGCTCAAACCGGGGCTCCAGGCTGCAAGGCCTATGTATTTCCACTGAGCCATCCAAGACCACCTGCAGCCCCTTAAAACTAGATTTTAAACAAGCAATCTTTACCGAAACAATTTATTTTTTGTATGAAATTCAATTATTATTGGTAAAAAAATCATTGTCAGTAGAATTTGAGAGCTTACTTCCCAGCAAAAATGCCCAAAATCTTAAACTTACGTACATGTAATACTCTTTACCTCGTGGAAAAAAATTAAGACTGGTACAAATCAAAAGTGTTTACAGAATAAAACTAAACATGGCTAAAATAAAGGATTTTTTCTTCGAAACGGTAGAAAATATTGTAGGAAAAGGAGAAATATTGCAGGTTACGAGTATTTTTTCCTTTCTCCACAATGTTTTTTCAAAAGGCTTCCCTGCCAGGAACATTAAAACTCGGGATTGTGGGGTAAAGGGTAAACCCTTTACTAAACAATCCTATGTTTTTTGACCCTGAAGATGAAATCTGTCGAAAACACAGGAAAAAAAGGGAATTGTCACAGTAACCGGTAACCAGCATTTTCTCCATTTTAACAAATTTTCACACGCTCTAACAAAGATGTATCCCACTATTTGAGGTATATATTAATTTGAGCCATGCTCTGTGAAGAGGGGGCTGAATGTATCTGCAAAAAAAAGTATTGAACCAGGTCAGCCTGCGCAGACTGACCTAGGCTGAAACATTTCGCTATTGGCCAATTTTTTGTATATCCAAGGACCTGTCTACCTCATGGTTAAGTCGGTTATTAAAAAAAGTGGCTATAATGGATCCATAATTTTGTACTGGCTTGATTGGTATCATGCATCACGGAGATCCATTAATCCCCATTTTGCCAGAGCATGGCTCATTTGTAATCTGTAAGTGCTTTCAACATTGACAAGTCTAGAAGTAAGCCGTCTTCACCAAAACACAAAACTTTACACTTGTCTAAATTCAAGGCAGTTTCATATGAAAAATGAAATGTGGCTAAAAATGATGAGATTTGTCTCAAAAAATGGCAGGAAGAATGTGGACCAAGAGGGCCAGTGGCCCTATAGTGCTCACCTGAGTAAAGTCATCTAGGGCTGATAAAGCTGAAGAGATCCTGGTTGTTGTGATGTAAAACACATTAATGTTTGTGACCTACTTTTGGAACCTTCTAGACCTATTTTTTTAACTTGTCAGTGATATCATCCAGACAAACATTCTGATGATGTTTCATGAGTATCAAACAAGAGGTGGCCCCCAAGTGCACACAAGAGTTTTCTAAGATTTGTTCCAGTGACCTACTTTTTGACCTGACATGACCCAAATTTGAACTGATATATCATCAAGACAAACATTCTAACCAACTTTTATTAGAACTGATCTGAAAATGTGACCTCTAGAGTGCTTACAAGTTTTTTCTCAGATTTGGCCCAATAACCTACTCTCAGATCTGACATGACCCAATGTTGGACTAGTGCTAGACTTCATCAAGACAAACATTCTGGCCAAGTTTCATGGGTATCGGGATGAAAGTCTTGCTTTTAGGGTGCACACAAGGTTTTTCTAAACTTTTGCAGACTGACCTACTTTTTGACCCGAAATGACCCAATTTCATCAAGACAAATTCTATAAGTTTCATGAGTTTACAGCTGAAAATGTGGCCTCTAGAGTGAACACAAGGCTTTCTAAGATTTGTGCGAGTGACCTACTTTTTGACCCGGCATGACCCAGTTTCAATCTTGTATGAGATATCATCCAGACAAACAATCTGACCATGTTTCATGAGTATTACACTGAAAATGTGGCCTCAAGAGTGCACACAAGGTTTTTCTAAAATTTGACTTGGTGATCTACTTTTTGACCCAACATGACCTAATTTTGAACTTGTCATAGATATCATCAAGACAAACAATTTGACCAAGTTTCATAAGTATTAAAGTGAAAATGGGGGCTCAAGAGTGGTTACAAGGTTTTGCTAAGATTTGACCTGGTGACCCACTTTTTGACCCAACATGACCCAATTTCAAAAATCAAGGTATTATCAAGACAAACATTCTAACCAAGTTTCATGAGTATTATACTGAAAATATGGCCTTTAGATTGCACACAATGTTTTTCTTAAATTTTGCAGAGTGACCTACTTTTTGACCCCCATGTGACCCAATTTCAAACTTGCCATGAATATCATCAAGACAAACATTTTGACTGAGTTTCAAGAGTTTTTGGCTGAAAATGAGGCCTCTAGGTGCTCACAAGGTTTTCCTAATATTTGTGCCAGAGACCTACTTTTTGACCCAACATGACTCACTTTCAAACTTGACAAACACGACAAGACAAACATTTTGACCATCTTTCATGAGTACTGGACTAAAAATGTGGCCTCTAGAGTACTCACAAGCTTTTCCTTAATCTTTGACCTCGTGACCTACTTTCTGACCCAACATGACCCAATTTTGAACTTGTCCGAGATATTATCAAGACAAACAGTCTGACCAAGTTTCATAAGTATATGACTGAAAATGTGGCCTCTAGAGTACACACAAGGTAATTGCTGGTGCCTGGACAACGCACGACGGACGCTGGACACAGCACGATCAAAAAAGCTCACCTTAAGTACTTTGTGCTCTGGTAACCAGCATTTCCTCCTTTCCCATATTTGTTTTCAAAATGTTAGTTAGATTGTTAAAGCAAGGGAATGTGTGGTGAAGGGCTCAACAGTACCTGACTTGTCTTTGTAGACAGCGTTGAAGTCATCATCATAATCTGATCCGGGCCCAAACCATTCGAATGTTGCTTTTGTCATATGTTTAACATCTAAACCTACAGTTTACAATAGATTACCATAAGTAAAAAACAAAATGAAATGTTTACAAAAGCCCTTTGTAACTGCGTGAAATTTCAGGAAAAAGGTAAGTTTCCCCAGAGTTTTAGTCAAACCTGCTTGATATGGTTAGTTGAGTTTAAGAGTTATGTCCCTTCCTTTTTGTCTATTGCGTCATTTGTGGGCGGACACGCAACTGGTTTGCGGGAAAAATTGAGGGTGACATGCATTGCATTACGTTACATACAACCCAAAGAGGTATCAAGTTAAAAAACTTATTAATCTTTTATAATGCTGTACAAAACTTTCTATAATTTTGTATATTGCTTCTAACGATTTTCAACTTGTTGCATTGCTTCAGATGGCTGTTCCTTCTGATTATAAACAGTGTAGTTATTTACATTTCACTTGTATTTTCAGCTTGACATAGGACAACGAAACAAATATAAGGTCCCCTTCAGTCTATCTTGGGTTGTTTGTTATTCTCTGTTACCACTACCGGAACACCCTTTTCATCAGGGTTGTTAAAACTTGGAATTGTGTGGTGAAGGGTTAAACCTTTCCCAAACAACAAATTTTAGACCTGTTAAACTTTCTTTCCTTTGGTTGAGAAAACACAGGAATATTCCATAAAGGGTAAAAACCTTTCATTATTCAATAATTGTGGAACAAGTTTTTGAAAAACAACACACGGATGATCCCTGACACAATTTGTCTCCAATGTTGGAAAAGTATAAATCACATACATGTATATCCTAGATGGCCTTGACATTTCACCTCACCTTGACATTCAGATAAAGTATCTCAAAATACCAAATTCCTGATCCCTTCAGTAATATGTGTCCAAACTCCTTATAACAAATCATAGATATTTTCAACTGACTTTTTAATCTTTAGATCTCAATCCGTTTTGATATTCAACTCGAAATCTAAAATTAATGAGGCATTCTGTCTATGGTCTGTGTCCAGTTTGGTAGAATATAAACCTTATTTATCTTATTTATATTCCAAATGACCTTGACCCTGAACCTCACCTTGACATTCAGCCAGAGATCTCAAAATAACCAATGACTGATCCCCATAGCAAGTGTGTCTTCCAGTTGGGAGAGTATAAAATGGATTCACTGAAGTCTCCCTGAAGGTCACATCCTTGACATCCGACAACAAATTGTCAAGCTTCTTTGTGTTGTAGTTCCAATGAATAGGCTGGGCTGAAATGTAACGAACATTCATTTTATCCCTTCTATATATCAACCATACACCAACAAATTTTATTCCATTTCCATGCTGCAAGCCATCACATTTTAAGGATCAAATAAGTCCACTTTTACCTAACAAACAAGTGAAGTATGAGGTAGAATGGTCCTTGAAAATCAAGAAAATATACCAAAGCAAAAAGTTTTGACACAGATCAGCCTGCTTAACTACAAAGGCTGAGCTAGATTGATACATTTTGCAGATGCATTAACCGCACTGTTCACAGTGTATGGCTCATTTATTATGTTCTGACAGCCCTGAAGCTACTTTATTATGAAGATGAAAACCTTAAGTCTTTCACAACCAAATAGATACATAACACTTTTTCAACAGTTACATATGCAGTTCCTCTGTAAGACAAAGATACAGTTCAGTCATAATCTCAAATAGAATGGTAGACAGTTTAGATCTAAGATCAGATTGTAAATTTCTTTGCAGTCTAATCTTGATGTACAATGTACACAAAAGCCTATTGTGTAATCTACAGTAAGGAAAGAGTCTTGCTGGTTCCCAGTATTTTCTTCTATTTCTCTTTCAGAGATTTCATACCTTTAAACTGTTTACCACACAAGGCCTAGTTTTCATGACATCAGGCAAAAGGCCTTTAGAAAACCTTGTGGGAAAAGGAGAAAATGCAGGTAACCATTTTCTCCTTTTTCCACAAGTTTTTCTACACTTTCACAGACAATCACCATCATTTCAGCTCAATTCAATATGTCATCTGCAAATGCTATCGATTGTACCAGTCTAAAATTTTGTTTTTTTAGTAAAGAGTTAACGACAAAAAATCTTATTGTTTGGACTGCTTTTGTTGTCATTGACATCTGTGTTAAAGATTTAAGACTAAGAAAGCAATTCAGACTGGTTATAACCAGCATTTTCTCCTTGTTCAACACCATTTTCTGCCTTTTCAAGATTGATCCTGTACTACTATATATCACCACCAAAGTCAAAAATCTGATATCTAGTACAGAGTTAACCCTTTACAACACAACTCTCACTTTGAACGACTGTGAGGAAAATGCTTTTTCAAAACATTGTAGGAAAAGGAGAAAGTGCTGGTAACCAGCGCTATCTTTTTTTATCCTGTACTGTAGAATAATTTCCATTCATTTGAACCACTTTCATTTTGCTGCCTGCATGCAGAAGCTTTTTATTTGGAAAAGCTTAAAATTTGATGTTTGGTAAACAGTTAACAGTGCAACAGGCCAAAGAAAGATAACTAAATGATATGAGGCATGCTCTATGAAAAGGGTGCTTCATGCATCTGCAAAAAATATTGACCCAGGTCCTGGGCTGAAACTTTTTGCTTTTCGTCAATTTTCTACATGTCAAAGGACCAGCCTACCTCATGATTCAGTCAGTTGGTAGACAAAGTGGATTTTATGGATCCGAATAATGTGATGTCTGGCTAGGTAGAGTGCCTCACAGAGATGCAGTAAGCCCCTTGTGCACAGAACATGTCTCAAATATTTGCTTTGTACTGTTTTTTGACCTTCCAACTCTGTGTCCCTTAAACCTTAACCAATTATAACAAACCTGAAAGGAGACAGATTTTGAATTCATTATTGGAAAAGAAGAAAATGCCAGTGAACAGCTTTTTCACCTTTTCCCACATTGTTTACTACCCTTTCAAAGACAAATCCCACAATTTAAGCCAGATTTAATTCTACGTCTGTGAATGCTTAGAATATGGACAGGTCTTAAATATTGACACCGTGTACAGAGTTAACCCTTTACTAGACAGCAAAATATTAGACTTGTCCAAATCTAAAGTATTTGCAGACAACAAATTAAATGTGATAACATTTGAGCAATGTTTAACCCTATACTACACTACCCTGACTTTTAAGGACTCTGAGAAAGAAAAAATTTGGAAACACTGGGAAAAAAGGAGAAAATCCCTGAAACATGTATATTTTCTGATCTCCATTTTCAGCAATGCTTTCTACCACCACCTCCCTGCAACACATTTCAATTTAGGAGTCACATTAATTCTATCATGTCGTCTGCAAGTGTAACACACAAGTAGTATATAAAACGCTTGATCTGGGACACCCCACTCACCCCCCCTCACCCCCCCTTATACAACAAAAAAAACTTATATCCTGTTCTATCTTAACCTTCACCAAAAATTTCATGTAACACGCCCTCTAAACCGCATGCTCATAAAATTATAAAATTATAAAATTAAAAAATCACATGCTCATAAAATCATAAATTCATAAACCAACAAACCAATAGGTTAAGCAATCATAATTAAATCAAACTAACCTCCATCCTAATCCTTTTACCTTTAATTCAATTACTATAACATCCCAACCCCTCACTCCTACTAGATGAAAAATTTTCGAAAAAAAAAAAAAATTTAATTTTAAAAAATTTTTCATCATCACGCGTCATTGCTTCAGATACTGAGTTACCGAGTTACTGAGTCAATGAGATACTGAGTTACCGAGTTGCTCTAGACAAACCCTTACATCTTAACCCCCATCGGAAACCCCCCATCAACCAACGCGTCATGCAATGGCTAGCGCGGTTTATATTGGTTAGTGGGGTGGGGATGGATTATGAATTAAATAAAAATTGATTTTAAAAATTTATAAATCTTAAAGCAAACTAATAATTAAGTTATGGAAATTAGAGTTTGTCCTTACTATTGTGAAAATAAAAGTATTTTATTAACAAACTGTACCTGTTGTAATAGTTTATTAAAAAGAGAAGTAAAAAAGGGAAAGGGTTTTATAAAAAATTGTGAAGCGTGTATTAACAAAGATAAACCGTTTGGTTGGTCAAAATCATGTAAGTGTGAATGGGGAGAAAAAACTTTTTTATATATCAGTTGTTCAACTTGTATTTCTCCAACTTGTATATATTGCGGGAAAAAATGTTTACCTTCTTTTTGGAATTGTTTTAATAATGATTGTTCACAATTTTACTGTGCTGATTGTTTTGATGATGATAGAGAACGAGAAATAGTTGATGAAATTAATTTTAAAGAAAAATGGAAAGGTTCAATAAAAGATAAACTAGAGTGTTATGGAATTTTTAAATTACAATATTTGGCAGTAAAGAAAAAAATAAAAGGTTTTACTAGACTAAATAGAAATGCATTAATAGAATTGTTAATTCCTTTTACAACAGAAAATGATTTACCAATTAAATAAAAATTATAAATATTTAACCTCATAAACAAGGTTAAATATTTTAATTTGTTTTTGGTCTTGCCCCCTGTGCTTCATACATTTCTCTTTCTTCTTCTGTTAATCCTTGTAAACTATAATGGCCCCATGATAAAGTTCTATAACTTCCATCCCTCAGTATCAATCCCTTTTTATCATCTTCAAAGCTTAATGCTATTTTATTCATTTTTATAGTTGTTAATTCATGAAGTTTACTTTTTATTCCTCCCATAGTTACACAAAAATCTTTTTCAGTATCCAAACAATCTTTATAAGTTTTAAATTTTAGGTCTTTTTTTATTACAGACTTTTTAACTCCTTTACATTTTTTAGTTTCTGATGAACTATTTTCATAAACAAACATACCATTTTTATCAGTTATTGTATTACCTTTTTCATCTTTTCTTAAGATAAATTTTTTCATAGCATAAGTTTTTGCTCCTGGACTTACAAATCCAGTTAAAAGATCTCCTTCCATTTCATCCTTAAACTTACCTAACACATTACAATTTTTATCACTATACAATGGATGATTTTTCGGATAATTGCTAAAGTCAAACAAATCATCAGCATCCTCTTTTAAATCTTCATACAAATCTTCAGTTTCTATTTTTAAAACATAACTATCAGTATCAGTATAGCACATAAATACTTTATCTTCACCAAATTTATTTTTAAAATAGTTATAATAATCTTCTAACATAGTTGTTTTGCTAATATCAAGTATGCTTACTCCTAAATAAATTGGTTTATCATATTTAATCCATGTTTTTTTCATATGAACAGCAACCAAATTTTCATCAAATATAGTATGATTATGAAAGTTATGTTTTGCTGTTAACTTTTTAAATCGTTCACTATTTTCACCATTAACTAATTCTATGTTTACTCTATTTCTTATATTTTCCATGGTTTTACCAAAAACAGAATTCATTGCTAACTTCCATAAATTATCTAAAAATTTATTTTTATCCTTCTTTGCTTGTGTTCTTAAAGCCACACACTTATCAACATATTTTTTAATAGCGGTACTCTCTTGATATTTAATTCCACGATGTATTTTTTTAATTTTTAATCCTAATCTCAGGTAAGTCTTTAAAGCTTCATGATGAAGTATATATTTTTCCTTATCATTTAAGTTTGGTATTAACTTTTCTACTTTACTAACTTTTAATTTTTCTGCTGCTAAAGGCATTTCATTATGCAAATCATGTAACTCTTTAGGATACTCCAAATCAACCTCCAGGGTACAGGGATATTTTTCCCAGTTATTTAATTCTTCTTCTGTCATCCACTTAAAATAGTTTACAGGTAAAGGCTTACTCATGGCCCAAGGATAAAGACTGTTTTTATCAATATAAAACCCATATATACTAGGTTTAGTTGAATCATACTCATCACCCATATACTTATTGTTTGCTTCAAAATGTCTAATACTTGTCATGCAAACACCACCCCTTTTTGATGCTTCAAAAAAGTTAAGCATATTAATATCAGTAAGTTTTTTTAATTTTATTTCGCTTACCTTAAGCATAGCATCCCATCCAAATCCAGGTAAAGTATAATACCAAGCAGGATCTAAACCAAATTCTTTATGCAAAGAAAATCTAAAGTTTTCAATAACATCAGCTAAAAGTACAACATCTGTTTCATTGTATAGTTGTAAATAATCAGACATAGTTTTGCAACCAAAAACATCCCACACTTTTAACGCGTGTGCCAGATCTTCTTCTGAAATTCCTTCTCCATTTAAGCTTGAATAAAATTCTTCTATAGGTGGTAGTTGTGTTTCTTTTAACTTATCAAAACTATCCATCCATTCATAAGGAAAGATACCCTTTCTACTTAACAATTTTAATTTTTCTTCTGTATAACCACCACGATGATTTTTTAAATAATACTTTAAATTTTTAAAATTTTCATCTTTTAAATTTTCTACAATTTTTTCTAAACTACTAGCTAAAAACTTAAAACTATCAAGAAATCTTAATTTAATATTTTTATTTCCTACCTTTAGATGTTTTGTAAAACTAATATATTTTTCTTCTGTGTTAGGTAAACAATCAATTCTACCACTTTTTTTACCAAGATACTTAATAAAAATATGTGCATCATAACCAGATAAATTATGAAAGAAAACAGGTATAAAATTTGGAACTTTTGTTTTAAGATTACATTCATTATGTGCGGCACCTCTATACTCACCAGTAAAATGACAATGATCTCTTACTTTATAATTTTCATGAGTAAATTTACCACCACATATCCAACATTTTTCTTCTTTTTTATGTTTTCTAACTTTATCTTCAGTTAATTTTTCTATTTCTACTGGGTTTTTATAAAATTCATTATAAAGTTGTTTGACATCCTTAGTTAAAGTATCTATAAAATGTTTTTCGGCATCCTCACCTACATATCCTCTTAATACTGGTTTCATAATTTTATCATTAGAAGGACAAATTAGATAGTTATAACTTACAGGTATATGCTTTTGTGTTTCAATAGTATTACTTTTTTGTTGTGGTTCTATTTTTTGTAATATACATTCAAAATCGGCAATAACTGCAAATGGTACCTTAATTTTTCTACAATGGTTTTCAAACTTTATTAAAATTTTTTCAGGATTTTCAGGATCAAACTTAGGCATTATTAAATCAACTCCATCATGATCTTCACAACGCTCCATATGTTTTTCTAAAAGTTCTTCACTACCAAAATGATTCATACAAAGCATACAATACTTAACATTATGATTAGAAGCCGCTTGTGTTCTCAGTAAAGCATTAATATTTTTTATTAAAACATAATGTGTTTTTTCTTCTTCATCTTCAATATATAACAAATTTATATGATTTTCTTTTAAACTTTTTATAGCTCTAATACGTTTGATTTTTTCCTTACCTTCTACTATCCCAAAAACATTAACGCTAATTGTTGGATTTTGTCTTTCAAACTTATCTATATCCTGTAAAGAAACAGGATATTTAATTCCTTTCATATTTAAGCTATTTTCCTTAAATTTTAAATCACCAATTCTTTCAGGGTGGTTATCTGTTGGATTTAAATGCCTTAAAACACACCATTTAAAACATTCATCATCCTTACTTTTCATATTAATACATGCCTTTTTATTAGCAATCCACTTAGGTAGGGGTAGCCATTCACCTGCTCTTAATGGTTCATAAATAACACTATGTAACTTTAAATGAACCACACTATTAAACGACCAACCACTACCATTTGAAGTAAATTTAATAAAATTTTCTATAATTCTTTCCATCATATTTAAGTATACTTCTGTTATATTGGTTCCTTCTAAAAAAATCTCATAACTACCAGAAGAAAAATTTGCTTTTACTATTTGTCTATTATTATCCTCTCCTCTTTCCATAAAACATTGAAGATTTAATTTTACTTTATGACTATGCATGCTACTTAAAAGTTTTTCAATTGTTGGTTTTGTTAGCATTAAAAACTCTTGTAACGTTTTAACAGGTATCCCTTCTATTTTATGTTCAGTTGCATAATTATTTAAGGCAGATCTATTTTGTAATATTTTTATTTTTTCCTCTCTTTCTTCATCATATAAACTTTTTATTTTATTTTTTAAAGCATTAAGTTCAGGTGTTATACTTGGTTGTTCTACTCTTACATTTTCTAAACTCCTTATCAAATCATTAACTGAAGTAGTTTGTTGCCTGGTTGGTCTTTGTCTTGGTGGTATATAGGGCGTTGGTTGTAATATTGGTGCATCAATAACAACGTTATCCCTATCTAATATTGAGGGTCCCGTATTAATCAAAAGAGTTATCAATTCATCACGTCTAAGCCTTGAGTATCTTCTTAATCCCCTTTCCCTTGCTAGATTTCTTAATCCAGTTACATTATATCTGTCAAATTGATGATTCATTTTTTTTTTAAATAAAATATTATTTCCTTAAGTCAAATTTTATTATTTTTTTTCATAAATAATAAAATTAAAGAATATCAATTCTATATTTACCTTTCCATACTCTACCATTCCAGTTTTCAATCGTTTGTGGACAACGTTCAATATACTTACCAGCCTTGTAAATCGATGGAAACTCTTTCACCTCTTCAGTTTCAACATCCTTTAAGGTAACCCTCTTTGGGTTTTTAGCAATATACTTTAATCTTTCATAATTAGGAATTTTTTTTAAAAATTTTTTTTCTTCCTCTTCAGGATACAAACCATGCTCTTTTAAAACATCAATATACTTTTTCTTGTTCCAATAGGAATACCACTTAATATTGTTATCTGTTAATATTTTCTTAAAATCAGCAACCTTTTTCATTTTATTTTAAGTAAAAATTTACTTAATATACTACACTCATCTTATTCCCATCACTCTGGAAGTTAATTAACCTGTCACTAAGTAAAACTGCAAATGCCTCAGTATTTAATGGAGCAGGCATGTTAAATGTTGCTTTAACGTGAATATCAGTTACAGAATACTTAAGCCTTTCACTTTGTTTTGATAAATCAAACACAAACAAAGGAAAAAGAAATTTAAATTCATATGGATTAATATTAAAGTTTGATACTAATTCATCCATGTTAAAAAACTTTTTTCTAAATGAAGAGGCTTCACTATATATTCTACTAATTTGATTAGCAGTAAAATCTATATCATAATCATATAGTGGATATTTTTTTGAACCTAACATTACATAAATATTTTTAATATTTATGTTGTCAAATAAAGCTGGGTTTTGTAATTGACTATTACTTTTTCCTGTTTGAAAACCTACAATTAAGAAACGTGGCACCTCTGGGGATGATTTAGATGATAACCTCCAAGTAAAACCTATTGCTTGTGGAACCGCAATACTATCGCTTTGTATCATTCTATACCCAACTGGGAATTTTTCTTTCTTATCAATAAATTTAAAAAGTTCCAACTTGTTGGTATCTTCCGGTGTTACATGTGGTATAAACCAAGATACTTTTAATAATTCAACTTTACCAACATCAACTGCTGGGGTTGCCACGGTACCATCCCGAGCTAGAATGTCCCCTCTTCTAAAAATTGCATCATTATTATTATTTCTTGTTAAGGTTAGTGTTTGTTTCATACCATATAAAATTTTGTTATAATCTTCACAAAAACCAAATATATGTTTTAAGGGTATCCTAAAACTAAATGTTCCAACTGGATTTGAACTAAAAATATACTGTTTTCTGATTGAAAAACCATTATTAGTAGCACTGTCTGCGTTTAAATTGCTATCTTTAAACCATAGTTGGTTTTGCCCCTGTGATCTAGAAAAGTCATCTGAGTATTTTAACAGACCTAAGATTGTCGTAGTCTGACCAGGATAATTAATTGATTCTATCTCTTGTCCACTAAGTTGGTATCTTATATTTTTAAACAAATACATCAAACCATTATTTATTAAGGTAACCTCATTAGCTGCACCATAAACTGAATCATCATTTTTTACTAATTTACCTATAATTTGTAAATATGACTCTGAAGGATGATAAAAAATATCTTGTGTTTCAATATCAATCCTAATATTTCCTCCAGGGTTGTTAAGATTGGTTCCTGAAATAGGTAAATATTCATAATATTCATATTCATCAATACTATCATCTTTTAAAATCGGTTCTTTAATATTTAAAATATCCATTTTTATTATATACAATTATAATTTTAACTCAAATTATAATTGTTTAATTAATTTGCCCATAGTTGAGGGAATGACTTGTTTTCATCATTTACATACACACCCTTAACTTTAATATTTTTAATTTTTTCTACTGAAAGGTTTTTTTTCATTTTTAGATAAATTCTATTTCCATAAAGTATGGTTATCTTAGACATATTATTTTTTTTTAGATATTGATTTATATCTTCTTCAAATTCCTTAATGATATCAGCTTTTTCAGGTGACAATTTTAAAACAACCTTTTTATAATCATAATTTGTATCACTGCTATCTAATACTTCACAATCTTCATCAAGTTTTAAATTAGCATAAAGGATACTAACCTTTTTTGTATTGTATTTTTCATAATGCGTTAAATTAAATTTTAGATTAGTCATTCTTTTTATTTAATGTAATAATTTACTTAACTTAACTTAACTTTATAATACTTTAACTCCACCACCCTTACTATTTAACTTCTTAACTAAATCTTGAATAGCAATGGCACCACCATCCATTAACTTACTAATATCTTGCATTGCAGGTTGTGTTGTTGTAGTAGGCTTTTGAGTATATTTTTCTATAATCTTTTTAGATTTTGGTGTTAAAGCCTTTTGAACTAACTTTTTACCTGCATCAACCGCGGCACTCTTTCCAACCTCTAACGCTTTCTTTGCTCCTTCCTTAGCTACGCTTTTACCAACATCAACTGCTGAAGATGCAATTTGTTTAGCTGCGCTGCTTGTAAAGAGTTTTGTAAGAAAATTGGCTAAAGTATCAAATACTCCTGCTCCTCCATAAACATAATTTCTTTTAAATCCTCTCTTTTGTGATATAATCATTTTTATATTATAGACATTAATTTTTTATAAGTTTTTGTATTAAAAACACGTTGTCTTTTTAATTCATCACAAATACTTACAAGCTCATTTCTTACACCTGTATGACCGGCTCCTTTACTTGCCATTAAGAGATCCAATCTTTCTAATAGTGCATTAGGGTCAGATGGTATTACCGTGGTTGTTTTATTTTTTCTTAATCCTTTACCAGTTTTTTCTTTAGCGATAAAATTAAGAACAGGTTTAATTATGTTATTCCATTTATTACCATAAGTATTATACATTTTTAAATCATTTTTTATATCATTATCAACAAACATAATATTACTTAAATAAACTAAATTTTGATAAGTATTTAACTCTTCTTTGTTATATTTTTTCGGATCATTTGATAAAATCAATTCCCATAACCCATCACTAGCAGGAATTCTTTGTTCTTCAAAATAAAAAAAACCTTTATCTTTTGGGTCTAAAAATATTTCTTTATTACCAAATTTAAATACACCAGAATTTTTATCAAAAACTATTCTATAGATATTATCAAAATCATATTTTCTATCTGCTAGTTTTTCATTAAAAACTTCAATAAAATGCTTAATTTCCTCTTTATTTTTTTCTAACTTAACGTCTTGATAAGAAGGAAGTTCCGCAACAGGTAACAGACTAGGTTTCAGTTCTTTAGAAAGTACAACAGGTAATTGAATAATTCCCTTCCTAATAGGTGCCAATCCCTCAGTGATTCTTCCTGATAATTGTTGAACTCCCTCCCTAATAGGTGTCAATCCCTCAGTGATTCTTCTAGCTGCTTCTAGTTGATGCGCAGCAATATTTCTAGTTGCTGCTTCTTGTATCTCCTTTTGTGATTTAGTTAAGGGTCTAAAAAACTTTGAAAGGTCTGTTTGTAATTCGATATCCCCGGTTTTTTCTGCAAGCTGATTATCATGAATTCTTTTCTTCAGTTCAAGAAATTCTTTTATTGTTTCTTCCCTTTTTAAAGGGTCTCGGATCTTCAAAAATGACATTTTTAAAAGTAAAATATTTTTTTAATTTGTATTGTCTATCTCACACGCACAAGAACACTTAAACTTGGGTGGTTTTAGTTTTAATTTGAATGCCTTTCTACAAGCCTCCTGAATTCCTCCCGTGCTTCTATTCGCCCCTTCTCTATTAAACTCTCTGATTCCTCTAGCTTGCTTTTTTTCTTAGACTTACTTCTAATTTCTTCCTTCATTTGTTTGTATTTTTCCAATTCTTCCATAATTAAAGTAAATTCTGAATGATCTATTTTGTTGTCTGTTATTGCTTTTGATATATGTGTAAGCAGTGTGTTTAGCTTTGAATCAGCCAACATTTTAATCTGAAGATGTTTTTCTGATTTTGTTCTGGTTCTTCTAACTACAAACTTACCCACTAAAGCGGCTAACCCAACAACTAAAGCACAGCCTTCTAGAACCATAGTTGCAGGTATCGCTACTACGGTTGATAGTAAAGCGATTCCCCCTGCTCCGGCGCCTAGTGCTATAACGGTTAGTCCAGCTTCTACATTGTCCACATTCTTACTAATCTTTAAATACTTTTTACTTAGTTGCTCTCTTTCCTTAACTTCATTTTCTAGAAAAGTCTGAATTTCTGATATCTTTTGTAACCTGAATGATTGACCATTGTCTCTTGAGAATATTACTGGCTCTAATGATGGTGCATTTGGTATATTTCGTTCTTCTGGTAACTCTGGATAAATCTTTTCTTTTAGTTCCATTTTATTTACAACAACTATTTTTTAAATTGAGTAATAAAGACGACACAAAAATGTGTTTTCTTGTATTTTTTTTTATTTTATTAGAGTTGTTTGTAATTGTGGTAACCATGTCATCCACCTCTTCTAATGTAACTTCATTTGTAATAGTTAATTGATTAAGTTTTAAAGCATAAGATAGAGAAACTAAAACAAAGCCTTTACTCATATTGAAACCAATACCTAAGGCTATCGTCTTCGTTTGTCCTCCTTCTAATACTAATGGTTGTTGTGTAAAAACATCCCATGTAACAGGATTAACTTTTTTAGCTGGATACTTAACTTCTACAGGTTTCCAAAAAATAGTTTTTGGTTGAACTATTTTATGTTTTCCATTTCCAAATTTATGCACATTCATTTTTTTTTAATTTACAATATTGCACCTAATATAGGAATATTAGCAAATGGGCTATTAGGTCCTAAAAGAAGACCTTTTCCATCATAAATTTTACCACCTTGTTTTAAATACAATCCATCACCAACGGAACCTAATCCTTTACCTTTGTATGGTTTAAGATATAAACCTTCACCATCAGTTTCTACTTGACAGACGCAACCACCTTTCTTAAGATACAAACCATTACCCATTGCTTTTTGAACTCCTGAAGATGCCAAACCAGATAGTGCACCAATTCCTATAGCAGGTAAAACGGTTCTTGCTAATGTAGGTAGAACTGATGAAGCTAATCCTGCTATTAGAGGTAAAAATCCACCTTCTACTTTCATATTTTGCTTAAGTTGTTTAGTTGACATTCTAAACGTTGCCCCCTTACCAGCTTTATAAGCTTTTGTAAGTTTATTTACTTGTGGTTTGGTTAAAGCTATTACATCATTACCATGAATATCCTCATGCTTTAAACGAATACTTGCCGGAGCTTTGTTTCTAAAAGAATGAAAAATTTTTTCCTTTTGTCCGTCTGATATATTTATTTTTGCATTAATATAGTTTGTCATTTTTATATTTATCTTGCTTCTCTTATATGAAATCTAATTGTTAAATTTTCCCCTCTAAGATTGAGTAATGTTCCATCTTGGTCTGTAATTGATACATTTAAATTATGTATTTCATTTAATGTTAATGGAAGGTAAACAAGGTTTACCGGATTTTCTATAATTTTATATCCTGGTGATACATTTGGAAAAAAACTATAAATTGTATTTTTTTGTGAACCGTTAACATAACTACCTGAAATTAAATCTATATTAACTAGTAAGCTATTAATACTAAGAATATTTACTACATTTTCTGATTCATGAAATCCTTGTGTATATTTAGAACGGGTGAACCCTAAAATTTTAGCAATAGAATGTTGTTGGTTAAAATCAACCTGATATCCATTTTCTAAAACAAGAATAGACTTTAAAGTATTAGTATTTGCTGAGATACTGATATAATATTCTTCATTAACAGCATCATAATGACCCTTTTTTCTCATTTCTTGTTGAATTACATCATTAATATCAACTAGATCATAACTTCCTTCAGGTATTTTTATTTTTACCCATGTTGCAGCATTATCTGGTGAATAAACAAAAATGTTATTGCTTGCATCAATATTAGGAAATGAATAATAAGTTTCAAGATTAACCAATGCTATTTCATATTCTTTATCTTGGTCTAATTTAAGTGGAGGAGTAAATCTTGTTGTAAACTCTGTTTTGTTATCGCTTACGATAATTTGAAATGATGTTTTATGGTTAGTGTTTTTTACTATCTTTTCAAGTAATTCTACTTCCATTTTATAAATTTGTAAAATATATTTTAATGAAAAAATATATTTTTTTATTTATAATCCTTGTAATTTCGTGGTATGTAAAAGTTATCAAAACCACATCTATATTTTCCATCATTAGGGTTCTTAGTTAAATCTAACACTACAAAACCATGAGGTATTTCCCAACACTTTTTACAAAAATTAATAAACTCTGTTTTAGTCATGTCATCTCCTACATGATCACTATAAATATGATTAAGATTTTTTAAGTCTTGTCTAAACAAGCATATTAAGTTAGCATTTTCTCTAATAGTTTGACGGGGTAGTCTAAAATAATTTTGTGCCAGATAAAAACAATCGGCATTACTATGTCTACCCCTTACATAATAGTTTTCACACTTGTTTTGTCTTTCTAAAAGTAAGTCATCAAATATCATTAAGTTTTTATTTGATGCATTTAAATCTCTTGGATCAGGTACATCACTAGCATATTCAAAAAATTCACAATCGATATCTGATTTTTCCTTAATTGTTTTTGCCCATTCTTCAACTAATGCTGTAGGTGAAATATCTCGGTTTTGAACTTCATCTTTAATTGAAAACAACCTTAATATGTATTCTTTTGGTATTTTTTCTTCAAAAGCTTTTTTAAGTATGCGATATTCTGGTTGAAACAAACTTTTACCAAAAACGTATAAGTTACCATAATCTAACCAATCAGGTCTTAACAAAAGGTTAAGTAAAAGTGTAGTTTTACCACATCCTGATTTACCTACTATTAAACCTCTGATACTCCTAGGTAAAAGGGGATGGTTAAATCTTTTTGCTAATGTTTCATTCCAAGATAAATTAACAATATCCATATTTTAATTAAAAAAATTTATTTTAATATATAAAAAAATGTATTGCGTTAAATGTAAAAAGAAAACTGATACTACTGATTTAAAATGTACGGTAAGTAAAAATGGTAAAAATATGGCACGAGGAAAATGTGTTGAATGTGGTACCGTGAAAACACAATTTGTTAAACAAAAAGAAGGTGGTTCATTGTTAAACAAAGCAATCAATAACTTGCCTGTTGAAATGCACTTACCTGGTCATAATTTTACTGGTCCCGGTACCAAGTTAAAGAAAAGATTAAATCCTGACTTAACACCAAAAGATTGGTCAAAGCCTGTTAATCGCGTTGATAAAGCAGCATATCATCATGATATCTGTTATCTTAAGCATAATGATACTAAAACACGGAATGATGTGTGTGATGCTAATATGCTTAAAGAGTTAAAAGGTATCTATAATCCAACTATTAAGGAAAGAATGGAAAGAGGATTGGTTTCCTCATTGATAGGAACCAAGAAAAGATTTGGTATGGGTGTCGGTAAAAAAAAAATTTAGAAAATATAATGCTAGCAGAAGAATTACATAAACCTGTAAAAAGAAAATTTAAGAAAAGGAGAGTTAGAGTAAATGGTATCGATAGGATATGGGCAGCAGATTTAGTAGATATGCAAGCATTTTCTAAACTAAATCGTGGAGTAAAATTTCTTCTTGCTGTCATTGATATCTTTTCAAAATATGGATGGCTGGTACCCTTAAAGGATAAAACAGGAAAATCTGTTTCTGTTGCATTGAAGAGTATTTTTAAGGAAAGAAAGCCTGAGAAAATGTGGGTAGATAAAGGTAAAGAGTTTTATAACAAAGATGTTAAAGATTTGGTTGAATTGTATTCTACTGAAAATGAAGAAAAATCAAGCGTTGTTGAGAGATGGATTAGAACAATGAAAGAAAAAATGTGGAAGTATTTCTCTGCTCACTCAACAAATGTATATATTGATGTATTACAAAATCTTGTTAAGGAATACAACAACACGAGGCATTCTTCTATTAAGATGTCGCCAATTGAAGCAAGTAAGAAGAAGAATGAAAATAAAGTTTGGACAACATTGTATCCTGATTATGATCAAGTAAGGGAGGATATCAAACCAAAGTTTTCTGTTGGAGAGAAAGTAAGGATAAGTAAAAAGAAAAAGACTTTTGAAAAAGGTTATACAACTAGATGGACTGAAGAGGTTTTTACGGTTATCGGAGTAAAACATACAACACCTATAACGTATAAGATTGAAGATTTAAATGGTGAAGAAATAAAAGGTTCTTTTTATGAGCCTGAACTACAAAAAACGAGCCAAGAGGTGTATAGGATAGAAAAGATTATTAAAAAAGGTAAAAAGAAATCTCTTGTAAAGTGGAAAGGTTATTCTGATGAGTTTAATTCATGGGTTGACAACGATGCTATTGTAAATATTTAACTATATAAAAATGAAAGATATTTTAATTGATAATATAACTTTACCAAATAAACCTTTAAGCAATTTTGAGCTTGAGGATGCCGCAAAAAAATTAAAAATAAAAAATTTTAGAGGAATATTTTTAAGAGATACCCTACCTAAAAAAGTAAGAAATAAAGAATGTGGTATATTTAATCTTGATGCTACTGATGGACCTGGTACTCATTGGGTTGCTTGGTTTAAAGATGGAAAGAAAAAAATTTATTTTGATAGTTATGGTATTCAACCACCTCTTGAAATTATAGATTATTTAAAAAGTCCATTACAATACAATACGGATCAATTACAACAAGCAGGTGAAGTATTTTGTGGACATTTATGTTTATACATTCTTAAAGAGTTGTGCTTGGGTAATAAATTTCAAGATATTTTAAATAAACTTTTTTAGCAATATTAAAAACTATGCCTGTTGATAAATTTGGAAGAATGGATGATGATAAAACAAGTGGTGATGGTGGTGTATCACTTGCTTACATTACTAACAACTTTTTACGTAAAGATGGAACAACCACTGTTACCGGTTCCATAAATATGGATGGTAACACATTAACAAGGGTTAGTAATCCAGTAAATCCTCAGGATGTTGCTACTAAGAGTTATGTTGATGGTAGTAGCTCAGGGTTGTTAGATGAAAACGGGGGGTATCATATAGAGGGGTATCTAAACATGGGTTTTAATAAAATAAAAAACTTAGATGAACCTGAGGAGCCCAGTGAAGCTGCTACAAAAAGATATGTAGATGGTAATAAAGCAATACGAAAACAACAAGATGGTACCTGGTCTGCTGTTGCAGATATAAGCATGAAGGGGTATCATTTAATGGATCTTATAGATCCTGCATCCCCGATGGATGCTGCTACAAAAAGATATGTAGATTATGCTAATCGCGCATTTATTCATGATGGTGATTCATATACATCAAGTAGTGACATTTCTATGGGTGGATGGAGGATTAATGATGTTGCTTCACCTATAAGTAATCGACAAGTTGCAAATAAGTTTTATGTAGATAGCATTGTTAATACGGCCACCGCAGGAAAAAGAGCTTTAAGACAAAACCAAGCTGGGGTTTTCTTAGCAACTGGTAAAATAGATATGAACACTCACCCACTTACCGGCTTACCAAATCCAATAGACCGTGATTCTGCTGTCAATAAAAATTATGTTGATAATGGGGGTGCCATTGTAAAAAATCCTGATGGAAGCTTTACGGCCTCCGCGGATATAAATATGCAAGGCTTTACTATAAAAAATGCGGTGGCTCCCGTAGAAGAAAGAGATATAGCAACAAAATCCTACGTAGATGAAAAAATAGGCATTAAACCAAAACCTATAATTACCGTGTGGGCTGAGGAAAAGGGAGACCTTAAGAAAAACAGCTTTCAGTTTTCATTTGGTAATGGTTTATCCGGTCCATCTCATGCATTGGGGGGTTATTGTTTATCCGCGTCAGGAAGAATATTACGAGGCACATTAGTTACTTTACCAAAAGATGATGATGATAGTATACTTGAAATAACTATATCATCTGCTGAAACTGGAAAAAATATTACTAAAAATCGTGATGAGTTATGTGCTTGTACAGAGTTTAATCCTCCTATTGAGGTCAACCAATGTGATGTTATAAATTTTAAAACTGTGTCAAAAAATCCAAAGGTAACTAATTCTTATGTAGCTATATTGATAGAATTGGATATGTAAAATATATAACCCAGAAAAAGGGTTAAATATTTATAAAAACTTAAAGTTTATGCTATATTCTTCAATGTCATTAATACAACTTTCAAGGAAACTATGTTCATTTGGACAATCTATAAATCTTTGTTTAAAGAGAGATAGCAAATTGGTTAACTCTCTAACATAGAAAGAATGAGTAACACGCGTGCCATTACCGTCAGCATAAAATGTTATGTTTAGGTTACCCTCGTTAGGTTGTTCATAAAACATTTTACTGCAGTAATAGTAGATATCACTAAACCATCTTGGGTCTTTATAGGGCATTAGTCCGGTTCCATTTGTGTAAATGATTTTGTTTGTGTTTATAGGATGAATATTTGATTTATCCTTAAGTAGGTCATTTAGCTTTTGCTTGAAATCTGGCTCTAGTTCTAGCATTTTATTTTATGAAAATTTTTTTTTAGTTAATCTATTTCTGCTAATTCATCCACAGCTTTCAACTATTAATCTGGTTTTATATTGTATTTTATTAATCCGTTAGAAGAAGAACTTGCTGAAAATATTGTTACACCATAAACTATACTTAACATTTTAAAATTAAATATTATTTCCCTTCTTAGTTTTAAATGGTGTCTATTAGTTTTATCTTCTTCCTCATTATTAAATAAAGTAGCTTTCTTTTTCATTAAATTAAATGTATTTTTTATATACTCATCAATAAAATTTATCATTTCATCTTTTTTGCTTTTCCCTTTAAATTTCTTTTTTTTATCAATAATACCACAAATATTACTAAGTTCTTTACTACCACATTTTTCATTAACTCGACCTATAATTAATTTAATAAAATCATCTATATACTCCATTATTTCTAGTATGCTACTTTCATTTAAAGAGCCAAAAGCAAGATTACTTTTAAGTATTTCTTCTTTTTCGGTACGTAAACTAGCAAATTTATTCATGTTTATATATCTCTGGTTCTTTAACTAACTATGTTTGCTGGAACTTAAAAGAGTAAATTCAATTTTTTATTTCTATCAAAGGAATAAAAAATTAAAATTTTTTTTTTATTCATCAATGTTTATTAAACCGTTTTCTAGTTCTTCTCTTTCAGATATTAGATGATCTAGATAGAAACATTTGTCTGCAAATTCACAATTTTTATCAAACCATTCTTGCATTACACCACCGTATATACTATTAGTTAAGTAGTAAGTATATTTACTTATTTTTTTATAAAACTCTTCTAGTTCTCTAAATTCTTTTTCCAGATTTTCCACATGTTTGAATTCTTCTTCCTCTACGGAAAATGTTATACATGCTCTGTTTGTTAATTCTTTAAATAACTCATATTTATCACTAATTTCATGATATGCTCTTAATTGAAATTCGTCTATTACCTGTTTGTCTTTTACAGTTTTACTTGCTTCTATTTCTTCCTTTATTTTTTCCATATTTCTCTTTTAATATGGGTTATATATCATCTTAAGATGAAATATATACCATGAATTATTATTTAAGTCCTATTTTAACATGATTTTTTATCTTTCTTCTAGATCTTCTATCTCTATATATTCATATCTGGTAACTCCTGATCCATTCTCAAAAAACCCAACAACTTCTCCTTCGGTTCCATCAAAATCTTTTCTTAACATTACTCCATCTTCTCTATCAATTGTCCATTCTTCATCATCACTAAATTCATATTCTAAAAATTCGTTGTATGCTTTGTCTAGTAGTTCTTCTTTAGTTAAAGTATTATCCTCATAATCATCAATAGTTTTATCGCTTTTTTTCTTTGTTTCAACATAAAACTTTAGTTTGTCCTTAAACAGTCTTATAAATCTATCAACGGTAATGTCTACTCTATCTTCTTTAACATCGTTTTCATGAAAGTACCATATAAGATCATCTTCTACTATTGACTCTTGCAAACCTTTTACTTCTAAAAGAATGCTGGGAACCAAGTCGGCTAGTTCTTCTTCTAACCGTTCTTGTATTTTGTTTTTAACATCTAGTGTTTTGTCTTCAGTAAAACTTGCCATTTTACCTACTTTTACTTAGGAATTTTTTACCTTAAAATCAATTTTTATTTAATCATGGCAAACGATTTATAATTTTTTTTCACCATCATCCCAACCCACCCACTAACTCTTAAACCCGCTAGCCATTGCGTGATGCGTTTGGTTGACTTAGTGACTCGAATGAATCAGTGACTCGAATGAATCAGTGACTCAGTAACTGAAGCAATGATGTAATGATGATGTGTGATGATGAAATTTTTTTAAAATTTTTTTTTTTTTTTTTTTTTTTTTTTTATCAAAATCTTAAGCCGTTAACTAGTTCATCAGGTCGTTAGTTCATCGGTTCGTTAGTTCATAAGGTCGTTAGTTCATAAGGTCGTTAGTTCATAAGGTCGTTAGTTCGTTGGTTGACTCAGTGAATGATAAACCGGCTAGCCATTGCATGATGTGTTGGTTGATGGGGGGTTTCCGATGGGGGTTAAGATGTAAGGGTTTGTCTAGAGCAACTCGGTAACTCAGTATCTCATTGACTCAGTAACTCGGTAACTCAGTATCTGAAGCAATGACGCGTGATGATGAAAAATTTTTTAAAATTAAATTTTTTTTTTTTTTTCGAAAATTTTTTATTTACTGAGTGAGGGGTTGGGATGTTATAGTAATTGAATTAAAGGTAAAAGGATTAGGATGGAGGTTAAGTCAATTGTTTTATGAAGCTTGTTATTTGGTTTTGCGTAAGTTTAATGAGGGTGATAATTTTATGAGCATGCGGCTTAGAGGGCGTGTTACATGAAATTTGGTGAAGGTTAAGATATAACAGGATCTAAGCTTTTTTTTGTTGTATAAGGGGGGGGTGAGGGGGGGTGAGTGGGGTGTCCCAGATCAAGCGTTTTATATACTACTCACACACCTCTGTGTTTCAACATCCCTGCAAGAGGATTGTTTCAAAAATATTGTACTAAATGGAGAAAATGCTGATAACCATCCCTTTCTCCATTTCCAACAAAGTTTTCTACTTTTCCAATTCAAAATTCAAAAACATCAGCCATCTTAATTTTAGTTTGTTGTCTGCAAATGCTTAGAGTTCTAAGAAGGTTAATTATGTCATCTGGTGATTGATTATACAGCAAAATGTTAGATTTGTCCAAATCTAAAGTATTTGCAGATGACAAATTAAATGTGATAAAGATAGAGTTCTAAGAAGGTTAATTATGTCATCTGGTGATTGATTACTTCCTTAGGTTAACACTTCACCAAACAATCAAGATTTAAGAACCTGAGAAAGAAAGCTTTACAAAACACCGTGGGGTAAAGAGAAAATGCTGGGAATCAGCGTTTTCTTCTTTTCCCACAATGTTTTCTTACCTTCCATGGACAAACTCCATGATTTAAACCATAACTACGTAACATCATGGGATATGGAGAAAATACTGGAAACTAATTTGTTCTCTGCATATATGCTTTAAATTTGGAGGTGTGAAACTTATTGGTGTAATATAGAGTTAATTTGCAACCGACAAATCCATTAACTTTTAACTACACAATTCCTTGTTTTAACCCTTTACTGCACAATGCCGCCTTTAACTCCCCTGGGAGAGAAACCTTTAGAAAACATTGTGGGAAAAGGAGAAAATGCTGGTAACCAGCCTGGTAACCAGCATTTTCTCCTTTTCCAACAATGTTTTCTATCCCATCAAAGAAAAATTGCAACATTTGAGCCATTATGAAATTGTCGTCTGCATATGCTTTCAATTTGGACAAGGGTAAAAATTTGTCGTATGGTTAATGGTTAACGATCCTGAGAAAGAAGCCTTTTGGAAACATTGTGGGAAATGATCCCTCTTTTCCCACATTGTTTTTTGAATCTTTCAAAGGCAATTTGTTTGAGAAACATCCTGCTCCTTGGCTGCAAATGCTTCCAATCTGGAAGCGTCTGTAACTTTTGACAGTTTGGTAAAGAGCAAATACATGAATAGCCATGAAAACATTGTGGTATCAGGAGACACAATTTGTAACAATCATTTTCTCGTTTTGTCTGTGGGTCCTGCATGGTTCCGTCTAGGATTCATAACCTGGACACACTAGGTTTGAGCCTCACTGCAGGCACTGGATTTTTGGTGGGAGTGTACTTTGGCAAGACACTTTAAAGCCCTTGCCTAGTACTGGTGAAACCCAGGACATACATGAATATGTGAGCTCTGTCGGCATGATATGACTAAAATGATGTTGAAAGTAACCAAAACACCATTCAGTTAATTAATCCTTCTGTCATATTGTTTCCAAACATTTCCTGTCACAAGACACCAAAATCATCATCAGTTCAGCAAAAACAAAGTTTTATAACCAAAAACCAAGGGAATTTTAATAAAGAGGTCCCTCTGACCTAGCTAGTATGTTTATGAATAGATTATGTCACTAAATACCTAAACTCTTTACCACATGAAAAACATTTGAACTCTACAAGATCTAAAGCATTTTAAAAATAAATGTAGCTCAAAAATGACATCTACCTTTGATAGGGTAGAAAACATAGTGAGAAAAGGAGAAAATGCTGGTTACCAGGATTTTTCCACTTCTACTAAAATGTTTTCGAAAATGACCTCTGCCTTTGATAGGATAAAATACATTGCGGGAAAACTAAAATGTTTTTAAAGCCTGTTTTTTCGGGGTTATTAATCCTTGAGATTGTGTGGTAAAGGGTTATGCCTTTAGTACAGCACTATCCAGTTCAATCCAGTGCTTTAACAACCTTGTAAAAGAAGGCAATTAAACACATTGTGGGAAAAAGATAACATATGCTTTTTACCAGCATTTTTTCCTTCCCATACAATGTTTTCAACTTTTTCTGAGACATATCTAATCATTTTAGTTTGATTTAAATTGACATCTGTAAAAGCTTTCGATTTGTACTTTGTAGGTCAGATTTTTTCTTGTTTGGTAGAGAGTGAAAATAAACAGGAGAGCTGACATAAAACAGAACATATTTGGGGTCATTTTACAGAACGTTTATAACTGGTACTTCAGCCTTTTTCTCCTCAAGGTGCCCGGCTGGGTAGCTCAGTGGTTAGCATATCTGACATCCAGTTGAGGTAAACTTTCTTTCCAGACATTTATCGCTTCTCACGTCTGCTGCATGTGAAAAAAGTATAGTCAGTGACTTGAAAAGAAAGTTGTGCAAGTAGTGGTAGAAGAAAGCCAGGAAACACATGCATAGGTGGAATGACCACCACCGTGATATGACCCATGCTGTTAAAGCTGCGTTAACTCTTTACCACAAAATTCCGATTTTTAACGACCCGAGGAAGTGGCTTTTTAAAAAAACATTTTCAGAAAAGGAGAATTACCAGCATTTTCTCTTTAAGCCACAATGTTTTCTACCCTTTGAATTTAGACAAGGCTGTAATATTGTCATTTGGTGAAGAGGTAAACTCCAATACAAATCCTCATCAAAGTTTTACATGATGAAAAAGTTTTAGTCCTGTCCACACTGAAAACATTTGCAGATAACAAGTGAGCCAAAGGACCAGTCTACCTTATGATACAGTCGGTTGTTAGACACATTCGACTTTATGGACCCCTGATTATGTGATAACTCATTTGGTATCATGCATTACGGAGACACAATCCAGAGTTTAACGGCTCTGAAAAAGTAACAGTTTGTAAACATTGTGGGAAAAGGGGAAAATGCTGGTAACAATCATTTTCTCCTTTTTCCTACAATGTTTCCCAACCTTTCAGAAACAAACCAAATAATTTCAGCAAAGTTTAATTTGTCATCTGCAAATGATTTGAATTTCCACCAGTCTAAATTATTGATGTGTGGCAAAGAGTTAAGTCCCCTTTTGCCAGTGTATAGCTCAGGTGTAAATGTGCCTTCTACACAAGTCTAGGAATTTGCGGTGTAATTTGCACATCTAGCAAAGGAATACAGTAAAACTCTGATATAGCGAATTTAATTCGCTATATTGATAGTACGAACTTCGTTATATTTCGGGACTCAAAGGTGGACACATGTACATGCAGTCTAACATTTATTTACCAGAAAAATGTTTTTCTAACATACTTCGACGAATATGTGTTATATTTATAGTATCCAATGACATTTATATATCTGAAAAAGTCACGTCAAAATCGGCTGCTATATGCTTTTTTGCCTTTTTCCCCTCTTCCACACATTTTATTATTTGGTATTTTGTTTCTAATGAAATTGCTTTCCTTTTTTTAGAATCTATACTCAACTTGAAACAATCCCAACAAGAACGATTAGCACTCAACAGTACAATGGGACAGGTAGGAAAAACTAGTAGCCGATTTCGTATTTATTTAATCGAGTGAGCGATGTTAATCATTCAAAACACATTTTATACCGGTAGGAATTGAAAGCATTTGCAGACGACAATTTTCTACTTGTGGCAAATTATACCTTACCACAATAATTATCGATCGATAACGCAGTCAGTTTATGTTGTGTAGATCAAGGCCTCTAGCGTCAACGTGTTAATTGGGCAAGCGGGAAGGTGTGAATAACTGACTTGGTAATTAAAGACCCTTAGATGCGACTTCAGTGTAACCAAGGTATTTTCAGCTGAAATGGATATCTGCGGACCTGATTTTTGATTCGCAATATGCGAAAATTCGTTATATCCAAATTCGTTTTAACAATTAATTTTTACAAAGGCGAAAGAAGGTTTTTGCCGGGGAATTGATTTTGATTCGTACTAAGCGAAAATTCGCATTATCAGAGTTCGTTATAATTAAGTTTTACTGTAAATGGAATTTGCAGCCTTGTTGTCCCCTGATTAGATCCCTTCTTGAGTCAGTAACAACTTTCAGTGCCTTGACTCACAAACTCTTCCTGTACCTTGAACACATGGATGAGCAAATCACTCACTATGATGTGTCTAAACCCGTTACCACAATCCTGTGTGGATGAAACCTCTTGAAATTGTCAACCGGGGTATAAATAGCAGCAATATGCCGGGTGATGTTAATGAAGTTTTACTCGATTCTGAATTATACAGAAGAAAACCTGCAAGATAAATAACAAATAGGAAGGTTATGGTCCTTGGTAATGGCGGACACGTTTTATGCACGTGGATAAAAATAATATGGAAAATGTTAGATGAGCACTATGGGGATGGATATTGCTGTGTATAGATGTAGGATAGGTTTATTTTGTATGCCTGTTAAAGTTCGAATAGCTCTTCGGACACTTAGTTTGTCAAAAAAGACAGTAAGTAAAATTGTTCGATTGGCAATATTTCTCTCGGTGTTGGTTACCTTGGGCGGTGATGTTGAAACGAATCCTGGCCCCTCTGGTAGAGGGACTACCAATGCTAGCGAAGAATCCAGGACCACTAGAGCAACGAGACAAACTACTCTACCATATGCAGAAGCGGTTTGTTCCCCGTCCACCTCTCACAATGTTTCTGAAGCACAACGTCCTCGCTCGAGGGCTACTGTTAGTGTCAGTTCATTGAGTCAAGTAGAAACTTCGCCTAGGTCGCCTAGGTCGACTGATAATGTAAGTTCTGCAAGAAGGCCAGGGCGAGGTGAAAAGAGAAATACAGAATTGAAAACTAACGAGGGAAAAGCAGAGGTTAGTGCTTGTTCTGAGCCAGAAAAGTCTGAATTGTTTGGTCTGATATTATCGCTAAAACCTGACGTGAACAAAAACATGAGTTCTATTAATAGCCAGTTAACTGGTCTTACAACAACAATAACAAATTTAACCTCGCACATGAATGAACTTGTAAAAACGTGTGACACTCTCCGTCAGGAAAATGAACTTTTACAGAAAAGTAACAAGGAGCTTGTTGATAAATTGTCACACCTTGAAAATTCAGTTGACTCTCTTGAAAATCAATCCCGCCGAAATAATTTATTGATTGATGGTATTGAGGGGTCAGTTTCTGAACCCTGGGATGAATGTGAAGATCATGTGAGAACGGTGTTAAGGGACGATTTGAAAATTAGACAATCGAACAATATCGGTATTGAAAGAGCCCATCGGCTAAACAGGTCTGGGAAAAGAAATTGCCCCACGATTATTGTCAAATTAACTTCTTTCAAGGATAAACAAATGATTCTCAAAGCAGCTAAGGACAATTTACAGAGGGATTCCGACATATATGTCAAAGAAGATTTTTCATCTCGTGTAAGAAAACACAGATATGAATTGGGAAAGTTCATGAGAAATGCTCGAGATCAGAATCGGTACGCAACATTATCATATGACAAGCTCATAATTGACGGCGACGTGTTTAAATATAACGAGACAGAAGATTGTTTGAGTCTCGTAAGGAGGAAAGGGAAAAGTAAACAGGAACCACGAGTCAGCAGGAATGTGCATGCGCCGTCTCAACACCCATCCAATCAGGAGACCTTAAATTTAAATATTCATGAAGAAATCACCAATAATAACGGATCATCCAATCAAAATGAAGATCAACATACATATGTAAATTCTGTCCACTCGAATGACAAATGATGGGACTGCCCACGCCCAGTGTGTTTTTACAATGTGCTATCGTGGAATATAGCCGGACTGAAGAAATTTAATTATGATTTGTCATTTAAATCTTTCTTAACAGAATTTGATATCATACATTTATGTGAAACGTGGAGTGATAGAAAATTTGAATTTGATGATTTTCTTCAAAATTATATTTGTTTTGATGTAGTTAGGCCATTGAAAGAAAAAGGACTCAGAAACAGCGGTGGAATAGCTGTTTTTGTTGAAAGGCTTGCATTTAGTAAACTACTCCGTTGTAGAATACATGAAGAGTTTAAGGAATGCATTGCTTTTTTATTAAATGATGGTTTGTTTGAAAATGTAAAGAAACAAGTAATAATGATTTTTGTATATATTTCTCCAGAGGGTTCTTTTATTTATAACGATGAGAATGACAATGGTATTGAACGTTTGTTTGAGATTTTGACTATTTTGAGAAATGAATATAATGATTGTCTGTTTTATTTAGCTGGCGACTTTAACGCTCGAACTAAGAATCTATTAGATTATATACCTGATGATAGTTTACATTATATTTTTGGAGACATTGATTACAATTCAGATTACTTCAATTTACCGCGTTTGAATAAAGATAAGAAATTTAATGCTTTTGGTAAATCATTGATGGAAATGTGTTGTAATTTTAACGTACACTTATTAAATGGAAGGCTGTTCAAGGACAGAGAGGGACATATTACCTGCACCTCTAGTGGTGGGTGTTCTGTAGTAGACTATAATATAGCCTCGTCTGATTTATTTCAATTTGTTACTGACTTTGAAATATTAGATAAACATGAATCTGACCACTTTCCGTTGAAATGCACTTTAAAGACTCATTCTAATCAATTACATTTTAATACAAGGTTTAAACCGTCAAGGGACTTCACCCCCCAAAATCAGAGTCAGTCGGTTATTCGGAGCTATGTCTGGAACGATGATAAAAAGCCATTGTTTGTATCAACTTTTATGCTTAAGTTCAATATCAAGTATGACAATCTCCATACCCTTCTTAATGAAAATGTGAATGAATTAGTGTTATCCCTAAATGAAATTTACACTTCAACAGCGGATGAGTTAGGGCTACGTGTTAGCCGCAAACAGGTTTGTCGTAATACTTCTCAACCAGAGTGGTGGGATGCTGAACTAGATTCTCTTAAAAAATTGAAAACATCAACATTACATACGTTCAGGAAAAGCAATGATAACCATGATTTACTGATTTATCTCGAAGCAAAGAGGAAATTTAGAACCAAGGTCAAAGTAAAAAAGAATCTGATATTATCTGCAAGAAAAAAGAAATTAATTGATGCAAGAAAAAATCCAAAACTCTTTTGGAAAATTTTAAGAAATAAAGAAAAGACATCTCCTCAAAATAATATTCCGAAATCGGAATGGCACAAGTATTTTTCTAGTTTATTTGATGTACAGGAACGTTTTAGCTATAACATCGGTGATTTAATTTACAATGATTCTGATCACATAGAAATACTGAACTCTAACATTACGGAAAATGAGACGTTAATTGCGGTAAATAAAATAAAACCAAGTAAGGCACCTGGCCCCGATAGTATTCTTGGTAACTTTATCTTAAGTACAAAAGCCATTATTGTACCAATAATCACAAAATCATTTAACCGAATCTTTAGTTCTGATGAATACCCAGAAGCGTGGGCACACAACATTATCTGTCCTATACAGAAATCTGGATCTACAAATGATGTAAACAACTATAGAGGGATCTCATTATCTAATGTAATCTATAAGATTTTCTCAACTATTCTCAATGCTCGTTTGTGTAAATGGAATGAAATGAATCAAATTATAAATGAAGCACAGGCTGGATTTAGAAATGGATATTGTACTACTGATAATATGTTCACTCTTCATGCATTAATACAGAAATATCTTTCAAAGAAAAAAGGTCGTCTATATGTACTATTTATTGATTTTGAAAAGGCCTTTGATAATATCTGTCATAAAACATTATTTCAATCTTTGTCTTCTATTGGAATAAACGGTAGATTTCTGAAATGTTTAATGAAGATTTACAAGAACAATAAATCTTGTGTAAAAGTTGGCGAATCATACACGAATTGTTTCCCTTGCCTCAAGGGTACAAAGCAAGGTGATCAGTGCAGTCCTCAAATTTTCAATTTATTTATTAATGATATTTGTTCATATTTAAACAATCAGAAGAATTGTGGAATATTTGTTTCTAATAATATCCCAAATATCAGCAGTTTATTGTATGCTGATGATGTTGCTAGTCCAGCTGATACAGTGATACAACTTCAAAGACAGATAAACTCAGTGGAAAACTTTTGCCAAGTTTCTGGTATGAAAATAAATTCTAAAAAGACGCAAATTGTCGTTTTCAGAAATGGTGGCCGGACACGAAATGCAGAAAAATGGAAATTAGATAATAAAGACATATCTGTTGTAAGCTTTTATAAATATATGGGTCTACTCTTCACTCCAAAACTTAAATGGACCAAGGCCTTATCTGTGCTTGCAGCTCAAGCAACAAAGTCCTTAAGTGCTTTTAGATCTTTTAGTCAGAGGTTTGGGTCTTTAAATCATTACGAGTTTTTCAAAATATTTGATACAATGGTTAAGCCAATACTTCTATATGGTGGGGAACTATGGGGGTACACTTATAGAGAATCTGTAGAAAGAATTCATATCCTAGCTTGCAAACAATTTCTTGGAGTAGGTAAATACACTAACAATTATATGGCTTTAGGTGAATGCGGAAGGTATCCACTCTGTCTAGATTATTTTGTGAAATTTCTGAAGTATTGGTGCAAAATAATTCAAATGCCCGAACACAGATATCCAAAGCAATGTTACTTAATGGTAAAAAATCTGGATGATATTGATAAACATACATATGCAACTAATGTTAGAAATCTTTTATTTTCATACGGTTTTGGTTTTGTATGGATATCACAAGACGTGGGTAATATTGATCTCTTTATCTCTCATGTCAAATTAAGGTTAAAAGATATTCTGCAGCAAGAGTGGCATGGTCAATTAAGCATTTCTTCTAAAGGACAAAAGTATTTGCAATATAAATCCCTCCTAAATGTTGAATGTTATATATCATATAACTTTCCATTTTATCTAACGAAAGCTTTTGCAAAATCCAGGTGTTCGAACCATAGATTAAATATCGAACTTGGTTGTCACAATAATATAGTAAAAGAAGAACGGATTTGTACTTTCTGTTATGAACGATCATTCATTGAAATAATAGACGATGAATTTCACGTATTTTTTTAATGTAAACAATTCGAATATTATAGAAGTATCTATATTGGAAAACGCAATATTGAAAACATTGAATCGTTCCATAGATTTATTTCAGAACAAAATGAAGCTAAATTATTAAATATCTGCAAATTTGTGCATAAAATTCTCCAAATCCGGAATTAATAGCAGCTGATTTATTACGTATTTATTTCTTTTACTCAATAACACTTTTGTAATACTGTAATCCATTGGTCACTAGCGTGACGTAAAAATTTTTGCATATGGTGCACTTCAAGATCAGACAGCACAATATGTGCAGTCTGATCTGATAACCACCCTGTCTGAATTGGTACTTTTCTTTGTGAATTCAACCTTATTTTTTTTTTTTTTTTTTTTTTTTTTTTTTGATTTTCGCAGTATTTGAAAAAATTGTTTTACTAATTATGTGGTTATGTGTCAATAATTATCGGATACTCTCTTGACAAAGGGAAAAAAAAAAAAAAAAAAAAATTGTAGTGTTTGGACAACACTGTTTCATTCATTTTGTACTTATGAGCCTACAATTACCGGATACTCTCTTTTTATGTTTGTAGCATCTTAAATACATTTAGCTTATACTAAAATTAACGTCGGTTAGTGTTGATCGAGATAAAGATGTTAAGTGAATTTCACTCGAACACAAAATTATTATTATTATTTTTTTCCAAGTAGCCATAACAATGTACATGTATGTTATTGTTGTTTTGTATACTGGGCCAACGGCCTATATTACTATAATAAATGCAAATATATAAAACTATTCTTATGGCACAATTTAGATCTAGATTCTACCTGGTTTATCTTCAGCTAAAGAAATATGCTTACCGGAGCAGTGGAGAAGAAAACAATTCTATGACTTTGCAATCATTGAAAATAAAGATAACTCGGACGTGTTGACTGTGATGTACAACTGTCTCTTGCGAGAGCTGGTGACCGAATGATGGATTGTTAGTGAGAGAGAAAATAGAAAGGCGGGAACGGATACGCACGCTTGCACGCTGATCAGTACTCTCTCATTCTCACTCGTGAAAATAGGGATTACTATTCACTCAATGCACGCTCACTGACATGACAAATGTTAAAACATACAACTAGTAAAGTTATGCAAGTTTACAAATGAAGATACAGTGATGACTATCTACAAATGAACCCATGGTTACATATTCCCCCCTATGTTGAAATGGCACCCGACATTTCCAAGTATTCAAGTAGACCTGTAAAACAAGTAAATATTATGTCAATCAAAGGCACATAACTTTGGAATCACCAGGGTATTGAAAAGGCGTGAAGGAGTAGCAAACAGTCATATATTCATGGAACAGGAAAATCTCCAAAGTGCTAAATATTCGCTGATGTGAATATGAATAATCCCAAGTAGCAATTGACAAAATCTGTAAAGAAAATGAAAAGACTTGTAAATTACTCAGAAAGCACCACAAAGAGAGAATTCCCAATCCAGAATAAAAAATAAAAAAACAAAGCACTGAAAGCGCTGTAACACTGATATCACATACATGTATTTACACAAAAATTTCACAGGAATCGTCCACAGATGAAATAATTGGCATCACCCATTCACCATATCTGTCTGGCGGTCGGCGGTTGCGGACTGGTCTGGCCAGACGTGGTGGACTGGTGGCAGCAGTTTGATCTGGGACTGCCGGCTCAGTATTACCTGGTAGAATGGGCTGATTGCCTTGAACTTGGGGTGGCGTGAACACTGTTGCTGGCGGACTCACTGGAGGGCTACGGGTACGAATCGGACTGGCGTAATTGCGACCTGATGGAGTGTTTCTCCTCTGAGGTATGATGTACCTGGGGACATCAGTATCAGACTCGGTTTCGGACCCTGTCGACTCCGGCTGCTTCTCATGACAGTGGCGTGGGTTGTCCTTGCGGACTTCTCCCGGTCAATCCAAAGGAACGCTGTTGAAGAGGAGTAACAGGTTACGATGTAAACATCGCACCGGTCCGACTTTGTCTCGCCGCCTGACATTGTACACGGGATTGTCTGGATTGGGCATCTCCAGAACAACGTAGGGGTTGGAGTCCCAACGGTCAGCAAGCTTATGCTTGCCCCGGAGGCCAACATTCCGGACGAGGATAGTGTCGCCAATCTCTAGCCTTGTATCCCGGACCCGCTTGTTATAGGCTTCCTCATTCTTAGCTGCTTGGTTACTGGCCTCTGCTGCAGCGGACCGGTAGGCATACTCCAGTCTATCCCGCAATTTCGAAACATAGGTCTTATGATCTGAGGCCTGGTCTTCCCGCTGGAACGTACCTAGGTAGGTATCTACAGGGATCCTGGGGTGCCATCCGAACATCAGATAATGGGGCGAAAAACCGGTGGAGTCATGCCTGGTACTGTTGTAAGCCTGGACGAGTGGGGCAACGTAGGTCTTCCAGTCGGCCTTCTGCTCACCTGAGAGGGTACCCAGCATCTTAAGTAGAGTCTGGTTGAATCTCTCCTCCGAACCGTTTCCCATTGGATGATATGGAGTTGTCCTGGACTTCCTTATCCCTGAAACCTTACAAAGTTCCTTTACAACTTTGCTCTCAAAATTACGGCCCTGATCGCTGTGAAGACGTTCGGGAAAACCGTAATGTTGAAAGAACCCATTATAAAGAGCCTTTGCGGTGGTATGAGCAGTCTGATTACAGCATGGAACTGCTTGAGCAAATCGGGTGAAGTGGTCCGTAATCACAAGAATATTTTCGATTCCACCCTTGCTTTGTTCCAGGGATAGAAAATCCATGCATACAAGCTCCATAGGCCTTGTCGTCCGAATAGGAACAAGCTCTGCAAATGGACGAGCAGGGGCTTTCCGGGCAACACAGCGCTGGCAACTCTCGACCCACTCATTCACGGACTTCTCCATTCCGGGCCAGTAAAACCGTTGCCTTGCCAACCATAGGGTCTTCTCTTTGCCTTGATGCCCCGCAGAGTCATGAACACCCCTCAAAGCTAATTCCCGATGGGACCCAGGCAACACCAGCTGTTGTAGTGGTTGTCCATCCAACGTAGCGGTTCTAAACAAAATTTGGCGGTCGATAACAAGTCTGCCCCATTCACGGAAGTAACGTTGGACCTCGACAGATTCAGACTTGATACCCTCTCCCCTGGGTCGAAAACCGGTACTAAGGAGAGTCAAAACACGGGCAATGGCTGGGTCCTTGGCTTGCTCTACAATCCAATTGACAGGACTTAAATCTCCGGAAGACTGAATCTCCGCACTCCGGATATGAGGAGACACAGTGTCGGACACACAATCAAAGGGGTAGAGATCATTGCAGCCTGAAATACAGCTTTGAGTTCATCATCAAAAACATATCTCCGGGAAAGGCCATCTGCATCAGAGTTAAGCTTACCGCTACGGTATTCAATAGTGAATTTGTAATTGCTCAACTCTGCTAACCAGCGGTGACCTGTTGCATCAACTTTTGCAGAGGTAAGAACATAAGTCAGAGGATTATTATCAGTCACGACTTTGAAAGAAGATCCATAAAGATAATCCCTAAACTTGTCAGTGACTGACCATTTCAAGGCAAGGAACTCCAACTTATGGGCAGGGTATCTGCGTTCTGGTGGTCTTAAACCTCTACTGGCATAGGCAATCACTTTCTTCACTCCATCTTGAGTCTGGTACAAAACAGCTCCAAGACCAAGAGAGCTAGCATCAACGTGGAGTTCGAAAGGCAAAGAATAATTAGCATAAGCCAGAATCGGTGGGGATGTCAACACCTGTTTAACAGTGTCGAATGCATTCTGCTGTGCATGTTCCCACACCCAAGGTGCGGCTTTCTTCTTAGACTTAGAAGTTTTGGCCTGTTTGCGTGCCCTTCAAGAAGACTGTTTAGGGGTTGCACGATCTGTGCATAATTTGCAATGAAACGGCGATAATAGCCTGTAAACCCCAAAAACTGGTTTTTAGGGATGGGCCAAGAGTCCACAGCAGATGTCTTTTCTGGATCTGTCTGAATCCCTTCCTCGGAAACAATATGGCCGAGATACTTCACCTCTGACTGGAAAAATGCACACTTGGAGGGTTTGAGACGGATATTGTTTTCATCGAGCCGTTTAAAGACGGACTCAACTCTCTGAATATGCTCTTCAAAGGTACTCGAAAAGATGAGTATGTCATCAAGAAAGATGAGACATTCTTTGAGATGCATATCCCCCATGCATTTCTCCATCAACCGCTGGAAGGTGGCAGGAGCATTGGTCAAGCCAAAACCCATCCTATTCCACTCATAAAATCCAAGCGGTCCTACGGAAAAGGCGGTCTTAGGCTTGTCTTGTTCCTCTACTTAGCATTGCCAGTAAGCTGAATGAAGATCGATTTTGCTAAAAAATCTTGCGGAGGACAGAACATCTATGGTGTCGTCAAATCTTGGAAGCATATACGCATCCTTCCTAGTCCTGCTGTTTAGTTTTCTCCAGTCTACGCAGAAGCGTAATGCACCATTGGGTTTGCGTATCAGGACTATATTGGAGGAATATGGAGATTCAGACTCTCTAATCACGCCAGCATCAAACATTTCTTTAACATGCTGTCGAACTTCCCCAAACATGGCTGGAGGAATACGACGATAAGTTTCTTTGAAAGGCGTAGGATCCTCAAGAACTATTTTGTGTTTAACCAAGTCGGTTTTACCAATATCCTTCGTACTAGAACAGAAGATATGATTCCATTTACAAAGAACATCTTGAAACCTACTAACTTGCTCAGAAGTCAAGTTAGATGTATCAAAAGTCACATCAGGTTTCTTACATGACGGGGTTTGACTAGGTTTAAGATCCGAGACAAGATCATCAACAACACCAGCCTTGGTTATATCACAAAGTAATGCTTTAGGCTTAAAAGTCAAAGGTTTGGCCGTAATGTGTCTAATGAGATAAGACGTGGGCAGACAGTATAGGCCACATTGGTGTTATCAGGAGTCTCTGTAACTGCATTGACAACATCTGAAGGTAAATTTCGAACAATGCCATTAATCGTTGTTGTCTGAAATGGACCCACAGTAAAAGGTTTCCTTGATAAACAGCGAACGGAAAAGGTTTTACTATCCAACATACTGACTGCTGACATCCACGCATCATCAACAGATGAATAATACTCCTCAATGGCATCTTTACATCGGCGCAAAACATTTGTACCAACGATAATAGGACATGATGAATTAGACTGATTGTCCGGTATCACCAGGATAGGTACATCTAAAACAAAGTTTTCAACTGATGGAATTGCAAGACTGGCCTCAATGTATCCAATGTACTTCATCGAGGTTCCATCGGCAATGGACAACGAACGTCCTAATTAATCAAGATTCATCAAAGATGGTTGGGAAGGTAATGATCGGAAAGCTGATTCCGACATAGTCGTGACCATGGACCCACTATCCACTAACGACTTGTAAGATTTACCATCAATGATCACAGAGCTAACATTAGCATGACCAATCAGTCTATCCATAAGTTCATGATCGGGGTCTTTGGGTTCACCAGCCTCGGTTCGACCCTCAACGGAGGCGGTTACTCTTTTGGCTGAGAGGATGTGTTGGATTCGGATCGGTTCTGAGACTGCTGAATCTGAGACTGCCGATTCTGATTCCAATTCCTGTTTCTCCGACGGCCTCTCCTATTTCCGTTTCCATTTTGGTTTCGGTTCTGCTGATTCGAATTGCTGCTTCCAAGTTTCTGCATGATTTGATCAAATTTTGAATTAATACCATTCAATTGGGATTGCATGGAAGACAGCTGAGAAGAGAATTTTGAATCCAAACGAGACTCCAGCTCTTTCAACTTAAAATCTAAAGATGAAGAATCAGTAGTTGAAGAGACAGGATTGTGTTGGACTTTTTTTGAAGATGATGTTGAAGAATGTGAACTACTAAGTTCCTTCTCCTTTATCCTAACTTTACGAAGTAAGTCTATATAATCATGCATGATTCATAGTCCTTCCTTGTCTTATCCCGTAAAGTGGATGAAGATAAACCGGTCCAAAATCTATGACGTAACATGTCATTTCAAACTGAGGGACTCATTGATGAACCATCCATTGAAGAATATAAGAGAGATTCAAGCCGACATGAATAATCAATAACGCTTTCATTCGGGTGCTGAGCTGCAAAAAACTCTTGCATGGTCACATTTCTTGGAGAAAGATCACTAAAAGTCGAATCCAGTTTCTGAAGAAGCGCTGTTACAGTCAGGTTTTCCCCTAAAGGAATCAACAATCTCCTTGCCGTGCCTCTCAAAGAATTACGGACAATCTGTAAAACATGACAAGCTGGAAGATCATTATTAGAAACCAAACAACGAACTTCATATCTCTACTCTGCGTATGAAACTTCACCTTTGGGAATAGGATCGTGTCCAGAAAACAAAGGCAATTTAGGAATAAAGGGTGGGTAAGATTGCGAAGACTGATTCACAGTCGGACTAGAACTACCAGACAAACTAAAACTGGGTCCTGGCGTTTTGGGTTTCGCACCCAAGTCCGAAAATGGCTTCAAAGGAGTGCTAGGTACTTTTGGAACAATCACAAATTTTTCCTTCAAGATCTTCAAGATCTCCTCTTCTGACAAAGGCAACTTTGCCTCTGCACCAGGAGCTGAAGAATCTGGTGTTGACATACTACCAAATGTATGAAAGCAGAAAGTCTACCAACACTAATCGAAAAATCAAAAATTGAAAGTAAAATGAACAAACACAAACAGTGTAAATGCAGAACCTTGGGCAATAATATAAACACTAATGCACCATACTGGAAAAACCTACTCTAAAAATAGATAAAATGCACGTGAAGTAAACACCAATATCCAATCGGGAAATCCTGTGCTATAAATAGATTGTCCCACGTGTTGTAAATGCACGAAAACAACAAACAATTCAACCAAACAAACACAAGAAAATCACTTGAAAATTCGCAATTTCTACACAAGCAATAGATGCAATGAACTATATGTACTGAAATTCTGCGAACACAATCAAATCACAGTGTCAATGTCCAGTTGAAATGGTAAGTGTTGAGAGGGATAAGGGTTTACACTATGGATAAGGGTCGGATTATCCTAAACCACAGAATGTTTGAAAGGGTTTAGGTTGAGTCAACTTAAAAAGTGAAGTCCCTTTTTTTTCACTAAAGGGGAAAGGGTTGGAAAAGGGTAACACTTGAAATGTAAAATGCACCTGAAAAATATTACCTATTATCGACACTTTAGGCTGTTGGTCCCCTTACAAATCGGTCTAGTATTTTACCTGTAGTGTTAATGTTAGTGTTAGTGTTAATGTACACAAAGGAGAGATAGAAAGAATGACAGATCAATTGACGAATTCAAACTTCTCTCACACGTCGCAAACTCACGAGAAAGGACTGTGTTAAAAAGAGAGTGGAAATGATAAAAAATGATGAAATGAGGATGAAATGGTTTTGAACTCAAAAATTATGTGTTTATCCGCTGAACAAGCTTTTATGTTGTTCTGGATAGACAGAAAAATCAATGGATGAACAAAATCGATGACTTATACTAAGTAACCAATTTTAAATACTAATGTACAACTATAGATCCAAAAAATAACTTATTCAAAAGAAAACAAAAACTATCAAGTTGACCATCCAAGGTTTTTTTTGTTTTTTGTTTTTTTTTCAGATCCAAAAATCTCCTTTTTCCACGTTGATTTCAAAATGATTCAATCGTGATAAACGTTAATGCACAAGCACTGCACTTTATCAATTATCACAATGTTTTGCACAACAAAGATATTACGCTAGTGTTGTGATAAAAATCAATGTACCAGAAGCTGTATTTCCACTTTTACCACACTTTTTCAAAAATGTTTTCGACAAGGCTAACAGAGAAGAATATATGAAATAATAATAGCAGGATGAATCTAAAAATTACGTAATGCAACTTTTTCTGTCGTAAGCACGATGTTATAGACAATTTAGTGCTACACAAATATGAAGGCCAAATAAAAGCGATCTGGTATTAAATACTGAAGTCTGAGAAAACCCTGTAAGCTTATCAAAACATGTAAATGAAGTACGGTATGGTACTTTTGAATTACCGACGTTGATGATACATGTACAATGAAAATAAAGTTTTTAAAAACATGTAAATCTATTTCGGTCTGCAACACTCCAGGCCAAAATTGAAAGACAATCAAAATAAAAGCAATTCGTATTTAGTCAATTTTATCCAAGACAGTGATAATAAACGTAGGCCTAGGTCTGCTACATTACATCATTGTGATGAATAAAACAATTTGGAAATGTCTGTTAAACATGAAATACACAGTCAAGACTGCTAGTAGATTTAAACCAAAATCGTTAGGCCTACAAGTACAGCAAATATGAATGAAATATTTTTGTACTACGTTTACTATAAATGTTGTGTTGTCACAACCTGCACGTGAAAAGCAGACAACAAATTGGTCAACAGATAGGTAAATAGTTTGATTTTCCAGTTGAGTAGCTCTCGAATGCAGTAAAATTAGATCAGACTAAACATTATGACCAGTTGAGTAGCTCTCGAATGCAGTAAAATTAGATCAGACTAAACATTATCACCAGACGGGATCGGTGCAATAATGGATTAAATTTAATATCTACGAAACAATGTTCGACCAGTTAAACCTTTACAAGTGCGAACGGGTGATCTTTACGAAAAATTACATGCTAAGAAGGGCGCAAACTGTTCACAGACTGGAAAATAAATCTATACCTTGCCGTTGTAACAGTGTAAATTGAAAATGACTTTTTAGAGCAGTTTTCAAATTTTAACTTAAGAAACGAAATAATATGAGGAATAATGGAATGAAATGACTTACATGATCCTAAAATATTCAATCCTTATAAAACACTACATACACATTACACAAATATACACAGACACTAGAATCCAACGTTGATCAAGCTGCTCCGGGTAACACAAAGTTCTGGTAACTATTAACAGCGAACGCGAATCATTGAAGATTGCGTGTACACGAAGAAAAAAGTAGTTCACAAAACTTCGGAACTATGGTACGTAAGTACGCAAAAACACATGTGTGACACACTGAGAAAAATCATAATTGCACTAGCTAGATTTTAATCACTCGCGACCCTGCACAAGGGATAGATGAATCAGGAGCGCTCCTCTGTGGACACTGCTGCCTGGGCCATCATTCCTGGGGCGAACGTGGTTCCTACTGCTCCGGCTATCTGGAATCCATTTTGTCGGGGAGCCAATGTCAACCGGGGTATAAATAACGGCAATATGCCGGGTGATGTTAATGAAGTTTTACTCGATTCTGAATTATACAGAAGAAAACCTGCAAGATAAATAACAAATATATAAAACTATTCTTATGGCACAATTTAGATCTAGATTCTACATGGTTTATCTGCAGCTAAAGAAATATGCTAACCGGAGCAGTGGAGAAGAAAACAATTCTATGACTTAGCAATCATTGAAGAAAAAGATAACTCGGACGTGTTGACTGTGATGTACAATTGTCTCTTGCGAGAGGTGGTGACCGAATGATGGATTGTTAGTGAGAGGGAAAATAGAAAGGCGGGAACGGATACGCACGCTTGCACGCTGATCAGTACTCTCTAATTCTCACTCGTGAAAACAGGGATTACTATTCACTCAATGCACGCTCACTGACATGACAAATGTTAAAACATACAGTTAGTGAAGTTATGCAAGTTTACAAATGAAGATACAGTGATGACTATCTACAAATGAACCCATGGTTACAAAATAATTGTGGAAAAAGGGAAATCAGCATATCCCCTTCTCACACAATGCTTTCTACCCTTCAAGGACAAATTCTCACCACTTTGAGTCACATTTTATTCATTTATTATTCATTTGCAAATGCATTCAATTTGGTAAAATCTTAAATTTTATCTTCAGTTACGTACAGAATAATGTATCAAGTTTCAACAACATGGATTTTAGTGCAATGTTGTTACCAGGAATAGAAAATGCCTTCATTTCCATCAATGATGATTGTATAACTATCATTGTGTAACACAATGGGGGGGGGGGCTCTATTATACCTTTTACAACACGATCCCAAGGTTTACCGAGCCTGAGGGAGAGACATTTTGAAACATTGTGAGAAAAGGAGAAAAGACTGGTAATCACTAGTCCAAATATTTAGACGTATACATGCTTATTTACCTTTCAACACTTATCATCCGACATTTCACATTTTATTTTTCTCAGTGCATGTAACCCTACGTACACAAAATGAGAAATAACGTACGTAGGGGCTTATAAATAGGACTATGGTAATCACCATTTTCTCCTGTTCACAAGATGTTTTCTACCCTTCCAAAACAAAGCTTTTTAGCTCATTTACATTTATATAACATCTGCATATGCTTTCATTCTGATATTTTGTCCTGTGCCAAAGGTTAAAACATTTATTTGCGTGCACTCGCACCCACCCACACACACACACACACACACACACACACATATATATATATATATATATATATATATCGAATGTATCCATGTAGGGCTCTAAATTTTCAATTCTTCGCTGTGCTAAAAGCTAATGTTTAGTTATTAAAAGCAATGAGACGGGGGAAGAGATAATGAAGTCTACTCAATAAATTAAAAGCGACAAAACACCAAAACCGAAAGTAGAAATTGTTATGTAATTCAAAATACTAATTAAAAAGTTCGATTAACGCACCTGCTGCATCAGCGACTAGCGCACCGACGATGGCGGCTATTCGCCTTTCTTTCTCTTCCGGGATCATGTCTCGTCTCGTGTAAATCAGACTGGCGACTGAATAAAATCTGCGCAAAACTCCCAGTCTAACCGGACTTGTTTGACAGCCAATTCAGACTGACATGTACGGCTGGCTACCTGCTTAGATATTGGGAACCAATATCAAGTAGAATCAAAGTACTGAAAGTCATGTTTTCCTCCCTCAATGCCATTCTTTCTTTCTTTCGTTCGTCCAATCGTTTTTTTTTTTTTTTTTTTTTTATTCACTCTGTCTCAAAAGTAGCGTACAGGACTTGAGAACAGGGGATCGCTGGTGATGATATATAGTAATTGCCACAGGATTCATTCTCCCGTCAGCGCTGACCCATGGTTGTTTCAACGACGGTTATATGGGAAAGCAGCCATTGGCTTGGAAAGAATAATGAGCTCATTACTGGTAAAAGAAATTCCAGTAATCTTTCCCAAAATCTACCCAAATCTCTTCAAAACCTTACCAATCTACATTGTATTTCGGATATCTACCAGGAAGGGAATTTGACGGGGTTATGTGGTGTAGATCAAGATCGGACTGCACAAAACTTGCAGTTTCATCTTGGATGTACATTTTCCGCTTGCTGAGACATTCTGTACAACAGTAACCTTGAAACTGCGATTATTTAGATTTTATTTCTAGACTGCAAATGTTCGCTGGGTTTATTCAGTGCTCTAAGGGTTAATCTCGCGGATTTCAGCTATATGCAAGACATTTCCCTCCGAGACAAACGAGAGTAAATTGATGAATCGTTTTACTACGAAGACGAAAGTAGTCATCATGTGAAAAAATGTTGTCAAATACAGTAGCACTAGTGATACAGATGAATGTTTGACCCGATGAAGATTGCACAGGTTGATGGCCGCCCATAGCAATCGAACACAGAAAGTCTTTATCGCAATACCGACGCTCTGAGTTACGACAGTAGTATAGGAGGGTAGACCTCGGACAGCGTCCGAGGTCTACCCTCCAGAGTCCCGGACACGCCCCTTTTTGTCCGAGGTCTACCCTCCCAGAGTGCCATTTTGTCCGAGGTCTACCCTCCCGGGAGGAAAAAAAACCGCATCACCGAAGAATTTGGAGGTAATTCGGCTTCCGCGCGTAGAAATACAATTAAAAATAGTGCGCTACTAGGTTCGGGAGGGTAGACCTCGGACAAAAAGTAGTTCCGGCAGGCAGTTCAGGCAGAGACCCTCGTTGGACTTAGTCTTTTTTGGAGAGTTGTTCTTTGTCTCTATTGCCTGTCGGACTTAGTCTTTTTTCCACAATTGGATTAAAAGTAGTTCCGACTGATGTAAACAACCGCTTTGATTGGTCGAGACGTTTTCCCGCCAAAATTCGTTGGGTTATTTCCCCTTCTTAGATTAGATCAAGTCAAAAGACCCTCGTTGGACTTAGTCTTTTTTCACAATTGACTTAAAAAAGTAGTTCCGGCTAATGTAAACAAACAGCCTGGTTCATGCAGAGACCCTCGTTGGACTTAGTCTTTTTTCACGATATGGTTCCAAAGACAAAGCCGCCTTCTATTGGTCTTAGCGATATTGACAATTATTGAAGATAGATTTTCTAGGATTTGGTTAGTCCTGAAAAGGACTGTTTTTGAGGTTGAACTGTCTTTTTTTGTCTTTTCTGTGTCTTTTTTGTCTTTTTTGTTGTGCTTTTTTTCCTCTATTGAGAACTTTTCTTTGTTTCTTTGGGTGTCTTTTTGAGTTTGAGTTTTGGAATCTTTGGGATCTTGAAGTCTTTGAAGTTGTCGATGTTTTTTCCATGTTTTCCCAGCCCTATTTTTGACGGTGATACATAGGTGGGATCGTATCGTTGTTTTTTGTGAAGTTGATCATTATCGTCTTTCTCTATTTCTCGTTTTTTATTTCTTACCTTCTCTTCCTTTGGTTGATGATCTTTCTCTGACTGTGTTTCCTTTGACTGTTGCTTTTCCTTTGAGTGTTGCTTTTCCTTCGACTGATTTTCCTTTGACCTCTGATCTTTTTTTACAACTGTTACGAGGGAATCTGTTAGTCTTCGAAGGCTGGTTTTATCAAAGTCGAACTCCACCGGGATCTTCACAATAACAGGCGTATTTGACTGTCTTAGCTGACATATTTTCTCGATGTTTTTGTTCAATGTTTTCAACTCCTCTAAAATCTGAGTTATTGTGGCATCTTGTTTTGAGATCATCTGTCGCATCTCTTCCTCGAATTTGTTAACTGGCGCTGCCATTGGCTCAATGAATGTCGAATTCATGGCTGACGCTAGAATATCTCCACTGTTTCCACTCTGTGGCAAGGAGTTGTCTAAGATGTAGTCGGTTAAGTTGTAATTGGCTAAGCTGAGATTCATCTTTCCCGTTAACAGTATGTTTTTTACTCGTACTACTCGAAGATCGAGAGTCGAATGATTGTAGAGAAATATCGTCAACGTTTTATAGGTTGATAGGGGGATTGACCTACTTTGATACAGAATTAAGAGCGCGGACCCGGTCGGAAGCACCCACGAATGATTATAACACTTAGAGAGAGAAAATGATAGAAATCTGGGGTATTAGCTAACCGCTTGACCTGAGCTCTATTGCGAATGTAACATATCCTATGATTGAACGAAAACAACTGGATTCTAGTCAAGCAGAAATGATAATCTTTCGATTTTTTACATAGTTATATTGCTTACTTGCAAAAGGATGAACTACACTATATTAGGAAATATTATTTGGGGTGAAATTTTCTTAGAGTTATGTAGAATTTTGTTTGACAAAATTTGAAAAGATAGACCTTTCTTAACGTTTGGCAGTCCTGAAAAGGACTGTTTTCCGAAGATCTGTATTTCTCAACCTCTTCGTCTATCTCTCGCAGCTTCGAACTCATTAATTAGCATGATAAGTAGTGCTATCTCATGACGTATCTGTCGTCGACGAAACCAATCTTCTAACCAGTTCAGTATTAAGTAATATGCCACTGATCCAAACATGAACATACAAAACATTTTTATTCTCGAGTATTGAGAGGTAAAAAATGATTAAATGAGAACTTGACCAGCTTTCTTTATATGTTTTTACAGATGAATTGACCTACTTCGACTCAGAATTAACGTTAACCAATCGTTAGTTTCGTTATATTCTCTTTGAATAAGTAAAAGATAGATGAAAACAAGTCTATACGTTCCGGTAGGGATCAAGACTTTCTGATGAACTTAGTCTTTTTTCTTAAAATCAGAATTGACTTGGTCTGACAATTTGAAGAGAAAGATAAAACTTTCTTGGTGTATGTTAGCCCTGAAAAGGACTGTTTTTCACTATTCTCTGTAATGAAATTAATTTAACTATCGGTTAACTTAATTTCAAAACTAGAGAAAAGATCGAGGACTCTAAACCTCCTCATCTGAATCTTCGGGGAATAGCTCACGCCGAAGTTCATTGATTTCTTCAACTTTGGATTGGACATACTCATTATACATAATGAGTACTCCTTTGATTGAACAAAGTTGAATTTTCAGATTATACTGCACGGCTCTGCTTTTACACTTATCATATCGTCTTTCTATCCCACTCAGACGAATTTTAAGCAATTCGATCTGTTTGCATCCCTTTCTAAGGCGTCGCTCTGCTTCAAGCAGTTTGAAACGTTTGTCGAGGGTCTTCATTTTTTGAGCTCTGAGAGGGAAAAACTGATTAAAAAGAAAAATAGCCCCGTCTTTTATAGGGGGTAGAGGAAATGACCTACTTTGACTCGGAATTAATGTTATCCAATCGTTAGTTTCGTTATATTTCTTAATTCAGAATTGAGTTGAACTGACAATTTGAAGAAAGTAGAAAAACTTTCTTGTTGCATGTTAGCCCTGAAAAGGGCTGTTTTTTGATGAAGATTCATCCTTCACTGGTTGCGATCGAGTTGTTGTTCTTCTTCTTCAAACTGCACCACAATGAAAGCTTGACAGCAATGATGACACCAAATCACTACACCATAGTCTTCATCATAGTCATAGAATCCCTCATCTAGTTCTGGACAATTGTGCTTTTCTCCAAGATGATGTAGGATACGAAAGCATTTTCCACACTCTATTGCACATGGTCTATCACACTGAGGACAATAAGGAAAAAATATAAGCATTTTCTTGTCTTGGTATACTTTTACGATTTCTTATTCGTGCTACTCGAGAGAGACGAGAGTCGAATGGTTATAGGAAAAGCTCGCTGAATTTTTTATAACTCGATGAAGGGGATTGACCTACTTTTTTGACTCAGAATTAACATAGACCAATCGTCAGACTCGTTATATTCTTTTGTAGAAAAGGAATGGTGGGAGTGGGAAAAATGGTTGATCTTGGCGGGTGTGGGGGAAAACGACGACTCTTCGAATAGGACTTAGTCTTTTTTGAGTCTGATGCAACCAATCTTTCGATCTGAGAAATACGCTTGTGAAAATTGACCATTTGAAGAAGCAGTCTTCCTGGGTATTGGTTGGCTCTGAAAAGAGCCCTCAATCCTAAAGGAAGGAGAGAGCGGTTCTTTAAAAAGAACCATTGTTTTTATCCAGTATACAGGATATGCCGTGATGACAGAAAGATCTTTATACCTAAATACGTCCGGCAACTCAAATCCATCATAGCAGGCGACGACTTTACAAACATACGCCTCTTTACCGTCTACATCTTTTCCGATTTCAACAGGGAATTTCATTTCAAAAATTATCTTGTTGAAACCTTGCAATTTAACACTATCACTATGTTCTACAGTAGATTTTACCATTTCATAAATTTCTGAAACGGAAAATCTTCTAGAGAACAAACTAGGCTGAGATTCATCCAAGTATCGTTCTGCATCAAAATAATGTTTTCTAATGAAATGCTCATAGTTGAAGTACTCCTTATAGCGTAAATATTGCCCGCTATAATAAGATTGAGGCGGAGTACCAAAGCCCTGTCTCACGGACATATCGCTAGGATAAAAAAGAGAGAGAAAGAATAAAAGATAGGAAATTTTTGCCAACATTTTATAGCTTGGTAGGGGGATTGACCTACTTTTGCAATAGAATTAAGAGCACGAACGGGGGAGAGAGCATGTAGATAGAACATAACATACTATATGATCTCACATAGAATGTGATGATCTAGCTACATTTTTCTAAGTCTGAACTTTTCTTTATTTAAGTTTTGGGAAGAAAATCAAAACAGACGACCTTTTTAAAATCATTTCTGTATTCATTCAAAAGTTCTTAACAATATCATGAAAAAAACAGTAACGTTTAAAACAAAGCAAATGTTCTAACACTATATTCCATATATACAAAGACATTTTATATACAAAGCAATGACAATACAGTTTTTATTTACAACAATGACAAAACAAATTTTACAACGCAAATTCACAGATACCTCGATTTTTCCACTTGTCTTCATGTTCCACAACAGTTTTGTGCAATTGTTCATTGCCTAAAAACAAACTATATACACTGTCCAATCCAGTATATTCACACGTTCCTCTAATTTCAAAGACGTTTTTGAATACTGCTTTTGTCGAAAGAGTTGAAAGTACGATTTTTTCTGTGACATCTCTATCAAATAGGATATAACCTTCCATGATATCCACTCCTTCTGCATTATCTCTTGATTTTGTATACCGTAAGTAAAAGTTAAACAGAAGTGATTTCATTTTCAGCATGATCAGATAACTTTCTTCTGGTCTTCCTATGATAATGAATCGCCATCGACTTGTGGCTTGCAACTTCTTAGCGAAATAGTCACTTTTCCACAAACAAGCTGTCAAATAGCCTTTGATAGTGGTATCGAAATCTGACTCAGTCACCAGCATTGCAATAAAGTTGTGCATGCTATACATTTTGCAGGATGTCTCTCCTTTTGCAACACCCTTGTGCAATTTATCTATCCAAAGTTTCACACAGCTGAATTTAAGGTTGAATTGTGTTCGTTCATCGAGCGTGTGCAGATGGATGAAATCTCTATAAACTTTTTCACGTAGTTCTATCGGCAAAGGCAGCATTTCACTTGACATGATTTTCACTTTTGATAGAACCGTCTTACTTTGGTTGTTCACTTCGAGCCAGTGTAACATGGTGTTGTTCCTTACAGTTATTTATACCCTCAAATCTTATAAGTCATAGAGTGCAGTATCGTTACAATACGAATTCACAGATACCTCGATTTTTCCACTTGTCTTCATGTTCCACAATAACTTTGTGCAACTGATCATTACCCAAAAACAATGGAAATTTGCTATCCATTTCACTATATTCACGTACCCCACTAAATGGAAAAACATGCTTTGAAATATCTTTTGTCGAAAGAGTTGAATATACGATTTCTTCTGTGACATCTCTATCAAAAAGAATATACCCTTCCATGGTATCCACTATTTCTTCACCGTCTTGAATGGATCCTTTTTTGTAGCGTAAGTAAAAGTTAAACAGAACCGATTTCATTTTCAGGACGTTCAGAAAACTTTCTTCTGTTCTTCCTACGATAATGAATTGCCATCGACTTGTGGAATCCATCTGTTTAGCAATATAGTTGTCTTTCAACAAACAAAATGCTAAATAAGCTTTGAGAGGAAAATCGAAATCTGTATCATCCCCTATCATTACAATAAAGCTGTGTATACCATACAACTTGCACGATCTTTCTCCTTTTGCAGCTCCCTTGTGCAATTTGTTTATCCAAAGTTTCACACAACCGAATTTAATATCCAACTGTACTTGTTTATCGAGCGTGTGCTGATGGATAAAATCTCTATAAACTTTTTCACGTAGTTCTATCGGTAAAGGTAGCATTTCGCTTGACATGATTTCACTTTTTTGATAGTTTTCACTGTTTTTAAAAAACGTCTTACTTTGATCGTTCACTTCAAAACAGTGTAACACGATGTTGTTTCTTACAGATATTTATACCCTTAAACTTTTATGACCATAGGGAACAGTATCAGTATCGTTTACAATCACTCTTTTGGTGTATACAGAGCGAAAGGTTTTTGTCTGTGGTTCACTGGTCACTGTTCTGTCTTTATGCCTTTTGATTCTGCAGTCATACTGAACTTTGATTTCTACTGTACGATCCAAAGCACATTTCGAATAGGTGTCAAAATTCACCATCTGATTTGTATTGTAATCCAAAGTAATTCCCTTGACTTTACATTTGCTTTTTTCTTTTCCATCTTTTGTTCTCATTTTGTAAGCGTAATTCTTGGGGCCTAATCCTCTGAAATGAGTTATTCTACAATCAGGTTCTTCATCGGTCCATTTTCCTAGCCTACTGTTAATGATGGGAGGATTCCACAATTCAGGATCATGTATGTACATACAACTATCTGTATCGAAATACAGAACTCTATCCCCCAACCTTTCAAGAACACTGTACAGTTCCAACCTTGCATAGGCTGTTACGTAGGATGCTACAATAACATTGGCTGTCGCATGCGTTTCGACAAAGTCCATCTTTTCTTCATAGTTGACCAAAATGAATGGACACTCGTTGTCAAAGATTTCCACATGCTTTACCGTGTATTTCGGGTCGGTAATCAAGTCGAAATATTTAGATGGTTCTCTGATGTATTTCGTCTTGCTCATGTTTTCACGCTGTGCTAATTTTCCCCAAAGACAGTTCAGCATAATCTTAGCAAATGATCTTTTACCAGGATTTTTTTGAATACATTTGGGATCGAGACGAATCCCTTCAGCTTCCTCATACTCGCGAATGAATTGATGGTTTTCCGAGTCTGTCTGACACCAACTGGGATAGCCACTGGCTTCTTGCTTGATTTTCAAGAAATTGTCCACATAGCCTTTAAAGAATTGATCCGAAACAGAGTGGAAATGCCAGATTTCATACACTTGCATTAGCTGATAACCACAGTCAAGAGCTTTGAACAGTTCAAATGTAACCCAAGTTCCAATCAATGCTCTCTCTTCTTTTTCATGGTTACAAACGTTTGAGCTTTCTTGTGCACATTTCATACAGAGTGGAAACATCATCTTGTTGTTACAGTGAACTGGAAGAACAGGATGAAACAAATCAATTGGGGGTAGAACTTTGCATTTAATGAGTCCTTCATACTGACGAATATTCTTCATATCAATGTTCTCAGCAGTCAAGATTGTTGGATGGCCTACAGGATAGAATTTATGTTTGCAGACGTAGGGATACAGAGAGCAAATGTCAATATACTTGATTTCCTTTTTGCTGTTTTCCTCAACATTATAAGCAATTTTTATTGCATTACATCTACCTCCAGCCAGGCCCTCTCTTGGTTCGATGGGGTCGCAGTTCGGGTATAGACTTTCAATGTTTTTTTTGTACTCTTTGTCCTTTTTCATCTTGGCATCGAATTCATGCTCCCATATGGTCACGACGTTATATCCCATTCTTTTGATGGTTTCTAATCGTTCGATGGTACTGTTGTACAATTCATCCATTGTTTTTCCATTGATGGGGTTGATATATTTTCGATCCTTGAAACATGTCTGACACCCATGAAATAAATCCCCGAGGAATTCATAGACAGTCTTTGATTGACGGTGAAAACCGTCTACAGTGTATTTCTTTATTCGAAATTCACCACCATTTTTGGCATGTTGAATATGAATCCCTTTTTCCCTAGCAATACTTTTAATCCATCGTATTGCTTTCATAGAAAACCGTCGTCTGACTGGGTCTTTGCTTGAAATGATGGCTATCTGATCTTTTGGTAAATAATCTTTTCGCCAAATCTTGTTACAGGTACCGGCGATGGTAAACGCCTCTGTAAATGGACAAATTCCACTCTGTTCGATGAACAACTTTCTGAATTCACCACATCCTCGTCTTAGGATATCAACATCCGAACGACAGTACATCTCCATCTCTTTTTGAAAATTGAATTCCTCACCGTTTTGAACTTTATCATTATACCAGACTATGAATTTCGATCGAGCCTCTTCAGACATTGAATCGGGTTTGTAATAAGACATATCCAAGTATGGACCGATGTAATCCCAGAATTCGTCTGTATTTGCCCAGTGAGGAAAGTAGCCTTTTTTCATTTCTTGAAGTCCAAATGTAGTCGGAAATTTTGCCAGACCAAAGTTCATGAAACTGAAGGAGTCGATCAAACACACACCATTCAGTTCTAACTTCAAAATATTATTCCCATTCATGGTCAGTTCTGGTTCTTTCATCCCAACGTTGATAATGTGGTTGAGAATAAATTGCCCATCATAACCTTTGAGATTATGGGCAATAGCTATGATTCCTTTATGATGCTTTGTAAAGAGCCAAGTGCAAAATTGACTCAAAGTTTCTTTTCCTTGAAAAATAACTTCTCTTCCTTCTTCGAATTTACTGCATGTGGAACAATGAAAATCAAGTGGTTTATCGATACATTCAGCACAGGCTCGGTGTGCAATGCAGTAATTCGGAATATGTATTCCTGTGTCTTGCTGGCATTCGAAATCAAAGAAAATGAACAATGGCTTTTTGACTACAGAAGAACTCGTCTCATCATTGCTGCCATGTTTCATCTTACTCTGGTAAGGCTGAATAAAACAGCGATGAGAGAAGTCAACTATTTTCTTGCAGAGATGACACTTTTTCTTTCCCTTACAGACATGATTTTTCTTTCTGACAAAAAACTGACCTTCACATTTTGAACAGAGTTTTACTAATTCACAAATGGTCTTCTTCTCTTTACCTTGAAGTGTTTTGTGTTTTTCCAAGCATTCTGCACTGAAAAAACATCTATGACACTTGGAACAGACATACTCTTTTGATTCCGATGGACATTTTCCAGTGCGAAAGCAACCTTTACAGATCTTTGAGCAAACATGGTCTTCCCGATTCCTGTAACGTATATCACAGAACTCACAATAATAACCACAATCAAGAAATGATGTAATGGATTTGATGTAGTCATAGTGTTTTTGATGAAAGTACAAATGTATGATTTTACTATTATCTTTCACTTCTGGATGTTCAAACACTTTCTCCAATCTCGATTGCTGTTGATGGACTTTAATAACATAGTCTTTTTCATACAAGAAATCTTGAATTTTTTTGTATTCTTCAGGCCCTACAGGTTGCGTCGACGAAACTCCAGCTTCATTCATCAATTTCTCGGCTTCAATCTTTTGAAGTGGTCTGTTTGATCTTTTGATGATATCCCATCTTCGATTCCATTCTTGGGTGTTTTCACGTTCATGGTGATAAATCCCCACAACAACAGCTCTTGCAAAACATAGATGATCTTCATTATTAATTTCAATAATCGATTGTTTCTTCTTTGCGAAAACTTTTGAATCCAATATTTCTGTACCCCTAACTCTTTTACCACTTCCACTTGGGGGTACCGTATGTGTGATATCGAATGTCATGCGACCATCGTTCAAGACGAATTCCTCATTTGACTGTAGAACTTTTTCAGTCTCGTCCAATATAGTATGACTCTCCAACTCCTCCACATATAGAAAGGGTATATGAATTCCCATATCCAATGAACGGTGATTGATGGTAATTCTGATCATATCCCTCGATTCAGCCTTTAACTTTTGAACGATTTGTTGGATAACATCGTCGAATAAGGCAGTCAGTTGGTGGGGTTGTAACTCATCGAATTTCTTAAAAGACGCCTCCAGCACACGGGAATCTGTATTGAATTTTCTTGACTTCTTTTTTCCCACTTCTTTTAAGGCGTATAGACTTTTCATATCCAAAGATTTTTTGTCTCCACTTTCTTCTTTCTTGGGTGAAAATAGCCCAGCATGACTTTCTTCTTTCAAAGATTTTCTGTCTTCTTCTTTCAAAGATTTTCTGTCTTCTTCTTTCAAAGATTTTTTGTCTTTACTTTTTTCTTCCTTGGGCAAAAATGGTCCAGCATGACTTTCTTCTTTCAAAGTTTTTTTATCTTCTTTCAATTTTTTTCTCTCTTTGGTTAACGGTGGAAATTTCTCATCGTTTTCTTCTTTCAAAGATTTTTTGACTTCACCGTCGCTTTCTTCTTTCAATGGTAAACTTTTTCTCTTTTTGGTTGACGGTGAAAATTTCTCATCATCGCTTTCATCATTGCTGCTACTGTCTGGATAGACTAGGATTCTTTTTCTTTTCTTTGCAGGTAGTAATTTTTTTCTCTTCTTCGACATGGGCTGAATTGCCTCATCGTCACTTGTACTGTCTGAATACGGTACTAACCTTTTAGACATGGTTTTATGACTGATTGCGAGTCAAGTAATGTCCCAGAACTCAAAAAATCCTAGCTTTTTTATATCTTTTTTCAGACCAAACATGTATAAAAAGAGACGTTACGACTGAAATCTTCATCATTCTTCGGAAAGATTTCAAACAGGACAACTGGTAGAAAAATGAGTGGGTTCAAGCTACAAAGTACAACACCAAAGAAAATGTACCTGTATGTTAACCCATACACTCACGATTATGAGATCACCAATATACCGTCAAGATATCAAGTCTACCATACTGGGAACTACGTGGGATCATTTCTATCCCACCAACATTTTGCAGAAAAAGATGTCTATCGTATCACCAGAGTCCTGGATCAAGCAACATTCGACAAACGCCATGGAGTGAGTGATATGACAACGAATATCTGCTTTACATGCAACAGATCAGGACATTGGGCTAGACAATGTCCAGAAAAAGAAAAACTGATGTGGAGATTCGTCTCTGTCTTCGTGGACCCCTACAGTCACGATGTTAAAATTTCGCCAACAATGGAAACCGGTAGAGAATTCCAACATATGAAATACGTTGGGGCTCTATTAGCCTATAAAGTAGACGAGAATAAATGGAAGACAAGATCGTCACAGACTACAACTTCATTGACAGGAAATCAAATCGAACAGGAGATTGAAAATATGGAGCATGATAACACAGAAATCAACGACACAGAAATCTGTAGAATTCAAGTAGAAATACATGATAAGCCGCAACAAAGCTTGCAACAAAGTTCGCAAAAAAATAAACTTTCTTCAGAGGATACTCTTATACTCGATCAAAACAACGAACCCTCTTCACTGTCTGGAGAGGAGCAAAACAACGAGCAGAGGTCTCAAAAATCTTCAGGACCTGAAGAAAAGAAAAGCAACGAAAAAAGAGAAAAGAAGAAGAAGAACTGTTTCTTCTGCAAAACAAAAAAAACATGGTGCAAAAATCTGTCCAGATATTGTGTTGAAAAATAACAATGACGAACACAATGATGGAAACAATAAGAGGAAACGCAAGAGTGAATGTGAGCCTGACATCCCGAAGAAAAAAAGAAAAACGTGTCTGTAAAAATGTGCTAACATTTTTCAAAGAACTGTTTCAAAGAACTGTTTCAAAAACGATTAAATTATTTCTACAGTTCAATGTTTCATTGTATATATTTTGCCAGTTCAACGTTTTCATTGTAATGATTATTGTACAAAAGTTTTAAAATAAAAAGTTTTAAATAAAAGATATAAAAACATATAGGACTTGCCTTTTTTGTTTTTGACAATTTGAAGAAAGTAAAAACTTTCTTGGTATTGGGTAGCCCTGAAAAGGGCTGTTTTAAAATTAAAGAGAACGTATTCTTCACCATTTCAATGAAGGATACATTCTCATTAATTTATTCTGCCAACCGCGATGCTCTGTTGGCGGTATCAGTTCTGATAAGTCTGGGTAAATATTACCCATCTTAACGATTGGGGTACGAGTATAAAACTCATACCCTCGTCTTGCAAAGAACTCGCGAAGAGCTTTATGCTTTAGTCTCTTCCTTTCTTCTGCCTCGTCTTCTTTCTTTTCCATGGCCTCCTTTTCCCATTTCTCTCTCATCTCTTTCTTATTCTTCTTACTATCAAACAGCCCACAGCAAAATTTCGATAACTTCATCGTGAAATGAGTTAATACAAGAATAAAAAATGCTGGCTCTTTTATAGCTTGACAGGGGGATTGACCTACTTCGCGTTAGAATTAAAAGCGCGAACGTGGGCGAGAGCATGTAGATAGAACATAACGTACTGGTGCTGAAAATATTAATAAAAGATGTGCAGGCTAGGGAAAAGGTAAGAAACTAGTTAAAAAGAGAATTGCCTTACTGTTCAAAATACACAATGGAAACACTCTAGATGAAAGAAGGATGAGGACAACTGCTAAGGGTAAACTGGTCAAAACAATTAAAAGACTTCCAAAAACCTTCATGAAAAAGGTAACCCTTAAGAATCATGAGAAAGTCATCCAAAAAGGTAACTTACGTCAAACCCCTTCTCTTTTCCTTAATAATTTCTCGTCCAAAAGACAATACTTGTTTTCAAAGAAAACAGTTGAAAGACTGAAGTGGGAATGAAAAATTCAAATGGTCATGTGATTGATTGGAGGGAAATGATCGATCAAGCAGAACACAGGTAAATGCAGACTGACCAAAAAAAGACATGGCATGTAAAAAGTTACTACATGCTTCCCTGGCCTTTAAAATGACGTCCCGTCATTGTCATGTCAAAAAAATGTCACACTGTTAATATGTTAGTAAGTTAATACTAAATACAACAAATCAGCATTCCAATTCATTGCATCATCAACTCCAGAAGCTGAAAATTACTACAAAATCAAATAATCATATGAAAAATACATTCATAAACTGTCCCTCCTCCTCCTTGTTAAACATGCGTCCACGCCAATGTTGTATTAACAGCAGTCAGTGCATCTACTCCTGTGTTCCTGAAATTTTCCACTCATATATAAATGTAAATTCCTGCTTCTCTGTAATTTGACACAGCAAAAAATATCTCATAATACCGCAAGACAATGAAAATAAATGAAAATAACCTGCAAGTGAAATAAATTATTTGATTATTGCATTTAATACACTAAAAGCAACATTTCTCTCCATCTTGTCTAAAATACCGGAGGACATCAACATGTTGAAGGCTTCAAGTTTTGAGTCATGTGGTCTTAAAACAACTTGGTTCATCTGAAAAGAGTCAAACCATGCTGGCTGTTTTCTTGTTCTAGTAGAACGTCTAGGTGCCGGAACCGGTTCTAATCTTTCTCCCTCTGTCCTTCTTCTCTCGTTCCGCACTGTTTCTCTTTCTTCTATATGCTCTGACTCATTTCTCTGTATGTCACACTATTTTCTCTGTAGTTCTTCTCTTTGACCCTGTCTTCTTATTCTTTGATCTCTGTCTTGTTCAGTTGTCTCCTCCTCTTGTCGTGACAGCAGCCTGATTCTCTTCTATTTTCTCCTCCTCTCTATCCTGTTGTTCTATTTCCTGATTTCTCACAGAGCTATCAGTGCTTTGCTCATTACTAGAGCACTTTTCACTCCTCTCCTCCTTTCTTTCACCTTCTCCTTCTTTATCTACTTCTTCTTCAGGAGCATGGGCGTCCCCATGTAAGGTTGCGCTCTCCACAAATCTCATCCCTGATTCTCTTCTGCACTCTTCAGAATCTGATTCTTCACTAGAATCAGTCTGATCCCTGGTTACGTAACCATAACTCTTCTCTTCTTCTTCACTCTTCTCTCTTTTCTTATTCTTGGTTGCCACCACTTTCTTCTTCTCTAGAGATAACCACGTTGGGCGCCAAATGTTACAGGGTCGTTTCTTCCTTTTTCCAAAGGTAATGTGTTGGGTTCTTATTTTTTGGATGTTCAAAGAAATGACAAAGCTCAAAGTTTCTTTCAAATTCATCATTTATTAATGGCCTACTTCAGAGTCTGAATGACTGACTTCACCCTGAAAAGGTATGTAAAAAAACAACACTAAGTAAAACAGTGTAGCAAAAGTAAAATATCACAAAAGAATAATAAATGAATAATTTCAGTCACATTTATGCACTTGTAGTTTAAGGCTGTAAAGGATTATTATGTCAGTTGCTGACATATAATCCTTTACCCTTAGATAAGCAAGAAAGCAAGCAAACAAATCAAACAATACAAAACAAAACATGGTTTTGAATTCAAAACGTACAAATGGTAAGCAAACTCTTAAGTGAACTAATCTTATCTAAAGTTAAGTTCAATCTAACAAAAATGACAATTATTAAACCTAATGATTTCTAATTTCTTAATTACAATAAGTACAATTTATAGCCTTACCAATTTGAGGAACTAGGTGAGTTCACACTACACAAGATGGCAAGTAAGCTCTCTCTCTCTCTCTCTCTATAATCTCAGTGACTTCTGGTGCTGAAAATATTAATAAAAGATGTGCAGGCTAGGGAAAAGGTAAGAAACTAGTTAAAAAGAGAATTGCCTTACTGTTCAAAATACACAATGGAAACACTCTAGATGAAAGAAGGATGAGGACAACTGCTAAGGGTAAACTGGTCAAAACAATTAAAAGACTTCCAAAAACCTTCATGAAAAAGGTAACCCTTAAGAATCATGAGAAAGTCATCCAAAAAGGTAACTTACATCAAACTCCTTCTCTTTTCCTTAATAATTTCTCGTCCAAAAGACAATACTTGTTTTCAAAGAAAACAGTTGAAAGACTGAAGTGGGAATGAAAAATTCAAATGGTCATGTGATTGATTGGAGGGAAATGATCGATCAAGCAGAACACAGGTAAATGCAGACTGACCAAAAAAAGACATGGCATGTAAAAAGTGACCCTACTGCACAAGTGCTATTAATAATTCTATCTCTCGCAAGTTTTCTCGTCTGATATAAAATGTTGTCCCTGAGGGCGGTCAAATTTTCATTTACAAACACATTATTGTAACCTCTGGATCTTAACTTTGTTTTGTTTTTCATTAATTTCTGTCTTGCCCTATAACTTGTGAACTTAATGATGATGTCTCTAGGTTTCACATTCTGTCCGCTCGTTCGTCTAGGCTTACCCAACCGATGACTACGATCAATATCAATAATTGAAATGTTACTGTCTACTGCTGAAGCCATCTGTACCACCTTTTCATCGACAGACTCACCATCAGTTTCAGGAATGCCAGAAATCCTGAGACAATTGCGCCTATTATACTGTTCAACTCTGTCCACTTTAATCTCAAGTTCCTCGACACGACGCTTCAGTCGGGCATTTTCACCAGAGAGTAGTCTTATCTTCTCACTTAAACTACTAACCACACCTTCAACTATGCTCGACACTAGAGACGGTAGCTCGTTCTCAAAAGAACTCCTCAAATAGACACTAATCTGTGCTAAGTTGTCCTCACTGAGGGTGATCTGTGTTGGAGAAATACCAGCTTCAGCTCCCTCGGGGATGGTAAAACTTGTGTTTTCTTTCTCACTTACAGGCTTAGTCTTCTTCAGTTCCGCCTGATCTGCTGGAGAGGACAGGGGACGCTTCTTTTTTGGATTGTTCTGGGGTGTTGATTTAGTGGCGCTCATGATTCCTTAACAATTTTGAACAGTATACTCCAAAAAAAAAGAAAATTGAACGTGCGCCTTGGCCAATCACAGCTTCGATAGTAAAAGTAAAGGGTTTACTGAAGCGTGAAGTTTGAAAACAATAAATACAGTAAATAACAAAATATTCACAAATGTCGCACAAAATGTACCTGAAGAGATTCTGCTTATAAACCTTGAATGACACACAATTCATAGTAGTTCCTACAAAAAACAATGTTAACAGACCACGGAACAAAAACAAATCTAGTCTTCCATAACCGGAACCGGAAAAAAAGACAAAAGACAAAAGTAGAAGTTTACTAGTACTTAAGTAATATTTTTCTACCACACTGTGATTAAGATAAATAGTTTTTATGTCATTTTTTACTGATCTCTTATCTTTCCAGTCTAAAAACTTAGATATTAGCCTTTCATATGATGAAAAATACAGTATGATCATTGAAACACTTTTTGAAATATTATCAATCAAAAATGGGTAAGTTTTTCATATTTTCTTCCAGGTATTTCATGAATTACACAAATCCAGCCCCTATGATAAATTCTTTATTTCATGGAAAACTTCGCGGAAATTGTTTCTAAATGAAAGTGTACGTCTTTGGCTTTCCAACAGTACAATCAAAGTACTGAAAGTACTGACAGACTAGCGAATTTGATTGATTGATTGTTTGTATGGTGTTTAACCCTGTTTTCAACATTATTTCAGTTATGTAGCAGTGGACAGTGCACATATCCATGCTTTCATGGAGTTTCTTTTACCAGTACTCCGCACAATATTCTTTCCAAGCCACTGGCTGCTTTCCCACATTTATATTTAACCATCGTCGAAACGTAAAAGAGAAACGAATCCTGTCACAATGAATATCATTAATCCTCAGAAAGAAATTTGCTGAGTCGGGGATCGAACCAGCGACCTCCTGTTCCCAAGTCCTATACACTACCGACTGAGCTGCTGGGGCTATGCAAGCCTTTGGTTAACTGTAATCCAGTTTAAGTTTAACCCTTAGCCTGCTAAAAAATGTTAAACAAAACTTTCAAGCCGATGGTAAACACCTGAATATTGCTATTTCGAAGTTATATTTTGGGGAAAATAATATATCCTCTTATCGGACAGTGTAGATCCAAGATCAGACTGCATGCTCTGCTGAGTCTGATCTTAATCCACACTGTCTGCAAAACGTCAATGAGTCGCGGTAGTGCTGGTAAAAGAATCTCCAGGAAAGCATGGATACGTACTCTGGCCGCCGCAATATCACTGAACTTATGTTGAAAACGGCGTTAAACACCATGCAGTCAAGTATATCTGCATATCGCTTCTAAGCCAAAGCGTAGGCGTGACGAGTATTTCCTATGTTCAGAATTATGAGTAGACTCAGGTTATATTGGATAAACTTCCAAACTGATCTATTTCCTCACTTTCTGCAATCCCACACAAAACAAGCACAGGGTCAACTTCACAACTTTTATGTCTTTTATGTCTGATATCAATCCACCCTATTCCCAATAAACCTCAACGGTAGCCTGTAAATGATTAATTAAGATATTGAAATCTTATTACAAATTTGCATTTCTACATAAAGATATATTCAAAAAAAATATGGCTGAAAAAAATTAACCTGTTAGGCCAAACTGTCTTCAAAATATAATAACAAAAATCTGAAAGTAACGTAGAGTGTGAAAAGGGTTGGCATAAGCAAGCACGCGACTTCACAGTAGCACAGTAGAAATGGCATAGATTGCATAATACGTAATTAATCCTTTCCCAAACAAGCCCTGGTTTTCACGTGTCTGCAGTACAAGTCTTGAAAACACTGTGGGAAAAGGAGAAATTGCTTGTAACGAGCAATTTCTCCTTTTCCCACAGTGTTTTCTACCCTTTTTGAGACCTTTCTGCCATTTGCATCAAATTTGAAATTGTCATCTGCAAACTCTTTCAATTTGGACCAGTCCAAAATTTTTCGTTTGGGAAAGGGTTAAGCATTGATCAGTCATTCCTGTTTTCCATGTACTTTTTCCATATTTTAGTGTCTCTGCCGAATTATTGACACCATTAGCCAACGAGAGTAAAATAATCAAGCTATTTTCGATACATGGACCATACAGAAACCATATACAGAATTGTACATTCTCATGTCCACTTAAAAAGTCTTGAAAATTAGCTTATTATGTCAAGAAAGGTGCTTTTTTTCTGTGTCTCTCTGTTGGGGAAATGATTTTGAAACTTTACAGAAAGTATACTGTTTGATACTTCACAGTTCATACTTGCACAAAACATGCCAATCTGGTATGCTTACAGATGTATTAATAACACATGAAGACACATGCAACAGAATTTTGAAATATCAATGGTTTAGTGGTGTTGCCGAAAAGGCATTAACATCCGTTACTGCTTTTTATCTCGTGCTGGGATGGTCAAACTTAGATCTGTTTGTCCAGAGATCACTGTCAGAATATTCTTTTATGCTTGATATTGAGGATTTCAGAGCCTAAGGATCACCAAAACCAATGTCATTTGAAAAAAATACATTATTGATATCAAAGATAGCATTCAGACAAAAAGTTGTTTAACCTCTGTTACCAAGGTTTTAGCAAAACCATTACTGATTGATTTGTATTGAACGTAATGCTTAAAGAAGAATGCCAACTAAGAATAAAAAAAAAAAAAAAAATTGGATCATTCTCGTAACAACCAGAAAAAGGACATTTTCTGATCCAAACGATATGCCAATTTTAACATCCGTGATCTTTAACATCCGTGACTAAATTCAATACTTTTTGACTGCCGTTTGTAAACTACCTAAAATAGACCTATCTGAGGTTTATCCACTATGAAACTGACTCACCAACCTCACAGCAATGAAACAAAAGTAGTTCAAAGTTTGTAACTGTTCAAACACAATGCTTTGTTCAGTTTTGAATGCAAGATTGTATTACTTAAAAGCAAAATATACAGAAAATGGCAATTGTGAGTTCACAGATAATATTGTTTTAGATTTTGTTGAGTTTTGTGTTGCTATGTTTTATGGGGAATGGTATATTTGCACACTTACAGAGAACTGATCTGGTGCAATTAAGATCAATTTCATACATGAGGTAGGAACGTTGGATAAAATGGCCTGTAAAACGTGATGAAGTTTGAGTACTTGAAAAGGTTATCATTTAAAGCTTGTTTCACAACTGTAGTTGCTTTTTCGACCAGTGTAGATCAAGATCAGACTACACAAAACGCGCAGTCAGATTTCTGATTTGCACAGTGAGTTGAGTTTCAGCTTTGCTGGAACACTGTTGACAACAGCCATCATTCATAATATTGCAATTATTCTGGTCTAACAACAGAACTAAAAATATGTTAGGTTTATTCGGCATCCTGAGGGTTATGATGAAAATAACGGACCCCGTATCCTCAGGGAAGAGAAAGCCAATTTTTCAAGTAAGGCCTTGAAATAGTTGACATGATTGAGAGTATGACGTATGAAGGCAAAGTGTGACTTGAAGCGCCAGAGGATTCAGTAATATACTGTAGTTGGTTTAACTTCCGTTACCAGGACTAGAAAATCTTTCAAGAAATCAAATAGAATGGTAGATTGTGAAGCATTCTATAAGAACAGAATCTACTTTTGCTTTAAAGAAATAAATAAGTTGATGTAGGTGTATTAACTTTAGCTTTGATTAATTTCTTTCATTTTTTGTGTCTAAAATTTGCAAGATTTATTTCTAAAATCTGGGTCATTGTTTTTCAAAAGACCTACATTTTTTAATGTTATAGTTCTTCAAGTTGAGTAAAGTTATCTTACTTCTGAGTCATTTCATAACTTCATCATTCAATAATATGTCAAAATTGGGATATTTTGTTATATGGAATTTTCTTTTTAACATCCGTTACAATCTTAATTGGTATTTGAACATTTTAAGTTAGAGAATCATGGTTGAAATTATGCAAGGAAAATTATCAGTGATACATTCATTGACATAATTGAGAATAATGGTCATTCAAATCCCCAGCCAAAGTAAAGATATTTTAAACGAAAGTATTTCGAAATTTGAGAATCAGTTTGAAGAATAAGGTATAGCTACGATTTTGTGTCTTAATTTTCAAAAAATGCAATACGATCCAAAAGTTTTGGCTTATTTCCTTTCCACATGCTTATATCTTCAATGAATTTATGTGTTTATGTAAGTTTTGTTGATGGTTTTCACACCATGGATGATAGAAAACTTGAACTTAATAACTTAACCTCAGTTACTTCAAGATACGAGTCCATCACTTAAAACATTTACAACAAGAAAACGGTTGATTATCATGAAGTGTAAATTCAGAATTTCATTATACTGGGGTAAATTTTTGTGATATGAATTTTTCATGTTTTTGGCAATCATAGAAGTACATAAAAAATAGGAATGACTGTGATAAGCGTGTGTAATTGGATTGTGACGGCACCTGTCCCAAAGTTATTTGGCCCACTCTTTCAACCAGAGAAAATTTTTAAATGGCATAAAAAGTTTTAAAGGATTAACTAGTAGGCGAAAGAGAAGTCAATACCATAATTAGATCAGCCTCATGTGCAGTATCATCTTAGTCTACCAAATTTAACACCTGTATTAGTTTAAATAGGTCATAGAACATCATGGAAAAGGGATGAAATGATGGTGATCAGCGTTGTGACCAATTCTTAGTTGATTTACCGAATGAGTGAATGAAAATACAATTAGTAGATATTGTGGCTCTAGATCAAACTTCACATTATATGCAGTCTGATCTTGATTTACACTGTGTGCCAAAAGCACACTGCATTGCTCTTTGCTGCCTGATGAGAAAAGGCACTCTTGATTTGGAATGCATATAAATTTGAGGCATGCTCTGTGAAAAGGAGGCTTAATGCATCCGCGAAAAGAATTGACCTAGGTCATCCTGCGCAGCCCTTGCAGGCTCACCTGAATCGAAACTTTTTGCTATTAGTAAATTTTTTGTTTGTCCAAGGACCAGTTTACCGAGGGATCATAAATTATGTGTAATATACGATCTCTGGTTTACCGCATGATTAAGTTGATTTAAAAAAGTATGGAGCCATAATTATGTGATGACTTGCTTGGTATGATGCATCAGGGAGATGCATTAAGCCACCTTTTGTCACAGTACAGCTCATTTGATTCTGAATCCCAGGTTTCAAGCCTCTGGTAATGTTGCCAAGAGCCTCCCTTCCCAATAGATCTATACCATCTTCTTGTCTCCATCAGCAAATAAGAACGTTTAACTCGTTACCAAACGACAAAAATTTTAGATTAATCCAAGTTGAAAGTATTGGCAACAGAAAAAATTAAAGGTGGCCCAAATGACGAAACATGTCCTTGATAGGGTAGTCTCAATAATGAGACGTTTGCGGTGCTTCTTTTTACCTTTGGACATTTACTGTGCACCGCACCTTCTCAAAGGTCCCTTTCTCCATGGTCTTTAAAAGGGGGAGATTTCTTTTTTTAAATTGTTTGTAGCAGTGCTCCAGATAAGGTCCGTATTCACGTAATTTACGGATGACGATCTGATTGTTACGCATCTTTTTTTTACAAAAGTCCGTACTCGATACGGAACGTTTTTCCAGGTACGTAAAGTATAGGGTACGAATCCGTACACAATGGAAGGGAGCTTACTCTGTCTCAGACAAACATTAAGATATTTTCGGGATTGCCGAGCGATTTTCCAATTTTTTCCCGTTAAATAAAAAGGGAAAATCGGCTCTGACCGGAATTAGACCCTGCATCTCAGCTTTAGTCAAGTTTATATCGATTACGGCGTGGGACCAGCGGATAATATCGTACTATGTACATGTATGTTCCGAATAGTTTGCGCTTCGAAAAAGTCGGGGAATACACAGAAACGTCTGGCTAGGTTATTTCATCCATCTCCAGAACCAAATAATCCTAACAAAACTGAGAATCGTTGAAAGATAAAATCAGACTGGCCAAGACTTAAGCACTGTTGCTATTTATGTATAAATGTGCAATAATTCACGCTGTGAATTGAATAATCACGCACAAAAAATATGAAGCAAAAAGCGCATGCACCCAGATGGGCTCTCTGTTGATGGCCAGTGGTGCAAATTTGGGCCAAGTCAGAAAAAAAAGTCTCCAAAACTGAAGCACTGGTAAATTCAAAAGTATTTATGATATCTGCTTTTCTAGCGTAAAATTACAGGTTTTGAAGTTATTTGCGACCCTATTTGACAAATTTATGTCAAATCCTGCACAAATATTTTTCCAAAAATTAAATAGCATGAAAAAAAGATCGCCTCAAAAAAAAGATTATGAGCTGCATATTTGTTTCTACAAACCTGCTTTACACTTTGTACAGTAAACATCATACTTTTACTAGGTAAAATGTTATATGGTTTTACAGTAATGCTTATATAAAAGCAAATGCAAGAAAACCAATTTTGACTTTAATCAGTCTCGTTAACCAAATGTTGGTACTGATCCCCATATGCTGGTACTGATTAATCTTGATTTTCATCAGTACTGTACTGATGTCATTGAAAATTATCTGGAGCACTGTGTAGTATGCGGTCGAAGACGGCCAAAGGCGAAGACACACACAACAACAACAACAAAACCTACAACAACAACTCCCACTAATTGGAAAATAAAACAAAACAAAAAAACGAAATGGGCGATAATTTGCCGACCGGTTGGGAACAACATACTAGTCGCTCCTCTGGTAGGTTAATGTTTTTTTTTTTTATTCCACTTTTACATTATCTTTCGAAAAGAAGGTAACAAACAGTGAGAAACGGCAAGTTCATGTGCCGCACGAGATTTGCGGTCGGTCTCTTGCGGCACAATTTCGCACGAAATTCACGTGTCATGTCCGTCGAAAACAATTAGGAAAGCACAGAGGATCATTTCATAAACCGGATAGGAGGAAAGTATAGCCAGGGATAGAGAAGAAAGTAGAAAAGTTTGAAACGTCATTAGTTTTCGCGTTCAATGACTAATTTATTTCAAGAGTTGATTTCGCCTTTTAGCTCTACCACACAACAAAAATGTAGATCTAGACTTGTCCAAAATTGAAGGCAGTTGCAGAAGACAATTGAAATGTGGCTCAAAAGATAGAATATGTCCTTGATAGAGTGGAAAGCATTGTCGGAAACAGGAGAAAATGCTTGTTGCCAGCATTTTCCCCGCTTTCAACATTGTTTTCTAAAGCCCCATTCCCTCAAGGTCTTTAAAATTAGGAAATGAGGTAAAGGGATACAGAGATATTTAACTTTTTACCAAATGAAAAAAAAATTAGACAAGTCCAAATTGAAAGCATTATTTAGATGACAAGATGAATGGGACTCAAACATTGAAATTTGTTTTATGTAGAGTAGAAAACACAATGTTTTCCAAAGGCCATCTTAGGGTCGTTGAAACTCACAATTGTGAGAAAGGGTTGTTGCAAATTTGTTTCTAGAGTCAGTGTTTTATTTACAAAGCTGTTAAAACCCCCCCCCCCCCCTTTGATTAACTTATTCATTGTACTTGGGTATAAAACTCTTTCATCATGGCTTTACCAGATTCATAATTTTCCGACTTGTCCAAGTTCAAATATCTGGATACAAAGTTGATGTGGCTCAAATTATAAATTTGTCCCTTATAGAATAGATAACATTATGGTAAAGTAAATCCATGGGTGAAAAAGTGGGGTTAGTGGATTCAAACCAGGGACCTTACAGGGAGAGCGCTCTTATCACGAGCTACCTGGACCACTCAACATCCTCACTATTGATTATAACTACATTTCGTCCCCGCTTGATTTTTGGGAGTTACCCCACTCCCCGGGTTTTTAGGACGCTTTGCTCCTTGCAACCACTCCTGACACAAATTAACACATTACCACTCAAAAAAAAAAAAAAAATGTAGATTAGTCCAAATTCAAAGCATTTGCAGACAACAATTTTAAAATGGTGCAAATGAGAGAACTTATCTTTGACAGGGTGGAAAACATTGTGGGAAAAGGAGAAAATGCTGGTTTCCAGCATTTTTGCCTTTTCCCAAAATGTTTTCAAAAGCCTTTTTCCTCAGGGTCGTTTAAAGTTGGAATTGTTTGGTAAAGAGTAAAGTACAATCCTTAGGGGAAAAAGTGTGGTCAGTATGGAATTGAACCCTGAACCCCTTGCTTACAGGGACAGTGCTGCACCCACTGAGCTACCAGGACCACTTGACATCTACGCTACTGATTATCACTACAGTGAGAAAAGGGAGGAAAGCTAGAGGAAAAACTACCGTAGCATATTTTCCTGCAATGTCTTCAGAAGCTTACTCCCCCAAGTCTGTTAAGACATTGGAAGTTTTAGAGAAGGTTTAAATCTTTTTATGCTCTTTTTCATCATTTGCCATTCTAGGCCAAACCTATTACCTGAATACATACACTAAAGAAAGTCAGTGGGACTTCCCTACTGAGCCAGCGAAACCATCAAAAATGGAAAAGGTACAATGCTCGCACCTCCTTGTAAAACATCGGGATTCCAGACGACCTTCATCATGGAGAGAGGAGAATATTACTCGTACTAAAGAAGAAGCTTTGGCGATATTACAAGGTGAGCTGTCTTCAAATGGTCATCTTTCTATTCTTTACCAGACATTGGAATTTTAGACTTATCAAAACTGAAAGCATTTGTGCACAAAAAAATTATCTCTTCACTCTTTACCACAAAATCCCGACTTTTAACAACCCTGAAGAAGAAGGCTTTTGAAAACATTGTGGGAAAAGGAGAAAATGCTGGTAACCAGCATTTTCTCCTTTTCCCACAATGTTTTCTACCCTTCCTAAAACAAATTTCAATTTTTCAGTCACATTTATTTTGTCATCTGCAAATGCTTTCAATTTGGACCAGTTTAAAATTTTGTCGTTTGGTAAACAGTTAACCACACTATCCTGAGTTTGAATGATCCTGAAAGAGAAGGCTGCAGAAAACATTGGAGAAAAAGGAGAAAATGCTCGTAACTAGTATTTTCTCCTTTTCCCTTAACATGTTCTATCCAGCAATGGCAAACATATTGATTTTAGCCACTTGTGATTGGTCGTCTGCAGATGCTTTTAGGTTGGTCCAGTCAAAAATTGGGGTCCTGCGTGGCTCAGTGGTAAAGTGTAGGACTCATGACTTGGAGGCCCTGGGTTTGAGCCTCACTGGGTCTCTTGTGGGAGTGTCCTTGGGCAAGACACTTCAGAGCCCTTGCCTAGTACTGGTGAAACCTAGGAAATAAATGTGAGCTGTGGCCGTGACGTGACTGAATTATTGTTGAAGGGGATGTGAAACTCCCATTTAATCCTTTATAACACAATCCCGAGTTTTAACAACACTGAGGAAAGAGCCTTTTGAAAGCATTGTGGGAAAAGGAGAAAATGCTGGTAACCTTTTCCTACAAAGTTTTTTAACCCTTTCACAGAAAAATCTATCATTTGAGTAAGAAGTTTCCTTTTAATTTGTCGTCTGCAAACACTTTCAAATTGGACAAGTCTAAATTTTGTAATTTGGTAAAGAGTTAATCAGTCAAAGTTTTTTCTCGTTTGGTAAAGGATTAATTTTGGTCCAAGTGATGGGAGTTCTCTGGAAGGGTAGAAAGAAATGTGGTAAAATGAGAAATACAATGTAGCTAGAGATTTCAGCATTGTCAGTGTTTTCAAAAGTAGACAATATACAAAATGAAAATTCATTTGAAGGAGGCAGATCTTACCAGCAGGAATGGTTCATTTTCCCACAGTATATTTGAAAAAAAACTGTCATTTGCATGAAGGCAAAACTTAGTACTAACCCTTTACCATGCAGTACTGGGTTTTAACGACCCTGAGAAAGAGGCCTTTTGAAAACTGTGCTGTTTACCAGCACTTTCTCCTTTTTTCTGCAATGTCTTCTACCATTTCAAACAAAGAAATCATCTTTTGAGCTACATTCAATTTGCCGTCTGCAACAGCTTTTAATTTAGACCAGTCTAAAATTTTTTCGTTTGAGAATGAGTTAAAAGCATTTGTGGGCAGCAAGATTAAATAGCTCAAATGATGGGATTTGGCTGTGAAAGGGAAGATAGGATTGTGGGAAAAAGAGAAAATGCTGGTTATTAGCATTTTCTCCTTTTCCCATAATGTTTTCTAAAGCTTTATTCTTCAGGGTCTTTAAACTCAGGATTGTGTGGTAAAGGGTTACTTAGAAGATTATTATGCAAACATATATGCAGTTTATAGGCATATATTTCTTATTTCCACTATTGGAACTGTAGTATACTGGTCTATCCCACAGATAGATATAAATGAGCCATACTCTGGCAAAAGAGGGCTTAATGCATCTCCGAGATGCGTTATACCAATCAAGCCATCAGATGGTTATTAAACCCTATAAGCCACTTTTTTTTTCATAATCAAGTTAATCATGAGGTTAACTGGTCATACAGAAGATTGACCAATATCGATACTTTTCGCAGATGCATTAAGCCTCCTTTTCACAGAGCATGGCTCAAATGTATTGTTTGTATTTGTATAACGGGACACTAATACTGCCTTGCTATACAGCTAGCTTTTCTTGCTATGTGGTAGAGCATTTGCCTTGGGACCTAGAGGTCCGGAGTTCGATCTCTGCTGTGGAAGGTTATTAATCAGAACTGTTACACTGGTGCCCACCATAAAAAAAAACCACTTAGTTGAGACATAAAGTAACAGTAATTGAAGGATTCGTGGAAAAATCTTCATATGGTGGAGGTTATGTACCGGTAGTATACTGGTCTATCCCACAGATAGATATAGATGTATAGCTTGTGTTTGTATAAGGGAACACTCACTCTGCCTTGCTATAGAACTAGCTTTTGTAGCAATGTGGTAGAGTGTTCGCCTTGGGATCTAGAGGACCTGAGTTCAGTCCCTGCCTCTGGAGGTTATTAATCAGAAATGTTACATTGGCGCTCACCATAAAAAAACTCACTTGGTTGAAGAATAAAGTAACAGTAATTGAAGGATTTGTGGAAGAATCCTCATAATATTATGGTGGAGGGTATGTAGTATACTGGTCTGTCCCACAGATAGATGTACATGTATAGCTTGTATGCTGCCTTGCTAGCTTTTGTAGGGATGCGGTAGGGCATTTGCCTTGGGACCTAAAGGTACTGGGTTTAATCCCCACCTCGGGAGTTTATTTGGCAGTACTGTTAGTTACAGAACTCTTCAAGTTAGCCGTGTTTAGACTTATACCAGGATCACACATATGCATAATCCATGGCATCTTATATGAAGTACAAATACAACCATCTTTAATAAAGTAGGGATATATAATTGCTGCAGATTGTCGGATAAGTATATTAACCCTTCACCACACAATCCTGAGTTTTAATGACCCAGAGAAAGAAAAATTTTGAAAACATGAGGAAAAGGGAAAAAATGCTAGTTAACCAGCATTTTCTTCTTTTCCCACAAGGTTTATTACACTTTCGAAGACATTAATCATCATTTGAACTGCATTTATTTTGTCATCTGTAAATGCTTTCGATTTGGTTGAGTCCAAAATTTCATGGTTTGGTAAAGAGTTAAAGGCCCAATAACGGCCAAAATTTAAAGACTGGGGGTGGTAAAATGCATTTAGATTTAAATCATACCATTTAACCCTTTCCCAAACGACAAATTTTGGGCTGGTCCAAATTGAAAGAGTTTGCAGATGACAATTTTAAATTTATCAAAAAGGGTAGAAAACACTGCAGGAAAAGGAGAAATTGCTCATTACGAGCAATTTCTCCTTTTCCCACAGTGTTTTCAAAAGACTTGTACTGCAGACACGTGAAAACCAGGGCTTGTCTGGGAAAGGGTTAAAAGTATGGAAACTACATGTATTGTGCAGATGACACTGATCAGTTATTGTATAGCCAGTCAATGGCAGAAAAATTATTCTTAACCCTTTACCAGACGACAAAATTTTAGCCTTTTCCAAATTAAAAACATTTGCAGACGACAATTTCTTTGTGGCTCAAATGGTGCAATTTGTCTTTGATATTGTAGAAAACATTGTGGGAAATGGAGAAAATGCTGGTTACCAGCATTTTCTCCTTTTCCCACAATGTTTTCAAAAGGTTTCTTTCCCAGGGGTGTCAAAAGGCGGAATTGTGTGGTAAAGGGTTAAGACTGGGTCAAAAGTTGTCTGTTACCCTTTCTTGCCGAGCCCCAGTAGCTCAATCAGTAGCGTACTGGCTTGAGAACAGGAGGTCGCTGGTTCGATCCCCGGCTTGGCCAATTTCTTTCTGAGAATTCATGAATGTCATTGCGACTGGATTCATTCCTCTCTCACCGCTGATCATTGTTTTGATGACGATTATGTGGGAAGGCAGCCAGTGGCTTGGAAAGAATATTTTGCAAAGTACTGGTAAAATAAACTCAAGGAAAGCATAGATAGGTTCACTGGCCGCTGTGATATAACTGAAATAATGTTAAAAACGGCATTAAACACCATACAATCAATCTTTCTTTTGTTTACATTTTACCTGGTTTTAACCCTTTACCAGACGACAAAATTTTAGCCTTGTCCAAATTGAAAGCATTTGCAGACGACAATTTCAGTGTTGCTCAAATGGTGCAATTTTCTCTTGAAAGGGTTGAAAACATTGTGGGAAAAGGAGAAAATGCTGGTAACCAGCATTTTCTCCATTTCCCACAATGTTTTCAAAAGGCGTCTTTCTCAAGGGCGTTAAAAGGCGACAGTGTACGGTAAAGGGTTAAACTGTATTTCTTACCAACAACTAACACTTGGACATCTCTACAAAAAAAAGAGAATTGTCATCGTCGCAATGATTTACATTTTTTTAAAAGATATGATTTGAAATCAGATGCATTTTAACACCCCATTGTTTACTTTTGGCTGCTGCTGGGACTTTAAGGCTTTCATTTCTCAATTGACATTATTTTTACGGTTAGTTAACATTTTGTCATTTTGTCTAGGTTATGGGAACTGTTTGCTGGTAATATCATGCTGTCTTGAGAGCGTTGTTTAATTTCTGCCTCACAGGTATGCGCAAGAGTACTCAAAGAAAGATAACTCTGTCTCACATGTAAAAATGACTATTGTGCACTTTTCTCAGGATATAGAAAGCAGATTGTCAGTGGGCAGGCAACATTTGAAGAACTTGCATCCCAGTACAGTGACTGCAGTTCAGCTAAAAGAGGTGGAGACTTGGGGCCATTTGGGCGGGGCCAAATGCAGAAACCATTTGAAGATGTGGGCTTTGCCTTGAAGGTTGGAGAAATGAGTGAACCTGTCTGGACGGATTCTGGTGTTCATATTATCAAAAGAACTAGGTAGAATAAAGACATTTCCATCTGAATGTCACTTTCGAGGAAATTTTACATATGTGCTTGTATATAATTTTTGTTGCCAGGCTGGTGAAATTCTGGAAATGACTTTTCCTTTTGAATCTTATTTGTGTATCTTGTGTACATGTATATGGTTTCATATTGTGCACTGATTTTCCAACTTTTTTCACAAGGGGCCCCTAGATTAGGGATTTTGGGAGGGAAGGGGGCAAATTCAGCCCCAAATTTTGGGTAGGAGAATATCTGGATCCATATTCACAAACCATTCTTAAGAACATTCTCAATCATTGTCACTACAATTTTCTAAGTTTAAAAGTTACACATCCTCAGATTGCTTAAATAGAATGGTTTAGCCAATCAGAAGTTGTGTTACTTTCAAAATCTATAATTAGACGTAGAGTGTTCTTAACTCTTTACCACACAATCCAGACGTTTAACAACCCTGAGAAAGAAGCCTTTTGAAAACATTTTGGGAAAAGGAGAAAATGCTGGTAACCAGCATTTTCTCCTTTTCCCACAATGTTTTCTGCCCTTCCCAAAACAAATTTCAATTTTTTGGTAACATTTATTTTGTCACGTGCAGATGCTTTCAGTTTGGACTAGTCTAAAATTTTGTCATTTGGTAAAGGGTTAAGAATGGTTGGTGAATACATGGATCTGTGGAAATCAATATTTGACCAATCAGGTTATCACATTTATTTAGCCCAATTTGCAGCCTTGCTGTCTGCTATTTTCACTTCCAATTAAATGACTGTTAATGTTGGAGAAGTGTGATATTATTTGTGTTCACAACGCTTGAATTTAAAAAAAAAATAAAATATGTGCTTTGCGAGCTTGTATGGCTTACGTGAGATATACACAGAGGCTACAAGTGTGCATTATGATAATGATTGACAGTGGAATAGGAGCACAGAGTTTCAATCAGTGCTACAGTACACAGCCGATTTAATAACATCTGCACATCCAAAAAGAGGCACTTGTCATCAGTGTTTCAGTTTGACATTAACATTAACCCTTATTGTGTGAAGAATGATGGATGTGTAGATACAGAACATGCAGTTTAATGTTGGATTCAAACCATCTGCTTTTTAGCTCACCTTAGCACAACGTGCTAAAGGTGAGCTATTGTGATCGCCCTATGTCCGTCGTCCGTCAACAATTTCTTTAAACATCTTCTTCTCCTAAACCACTGGGCCAATCTTGATGAAACTTGGCGGGGATGTTCCTTGGGTGAAGCTCTACCAAAATTGTTAAAAGAATTGAATTCCACCCACAACTCTGGTTGCCATGGCAACAAAAATGAAAAAAAAAGCAAAATCTTTGAAAATCTTCTTCTCTGAAACTAGAAGGCGCAGAGCTTTGATATTTGGTATGTAGCATCTCCTAGTTGACCTCTACCAAGTTTGTTCATATGATGCCCCTGGGGTCAAAACTGGCCCCGCCCCGGGGGTCACAAGTTTGAGCATAGTAACAAAGAAGGAAAACTTTAAATCTTCTTCTCTGAAACTTGAAGGTGTAGAGCTTTGATATTTGGCATGTAGCATCTCCTAGTGGACCTCTACCAAGTTTGTTCATATGATGCCCCTGGGGTCAAAACTGACCCCGCCCCGGGGGTCACAATTTCCAACATAGGAACAAAGAAGGAAAACTTTAAAAATCTTTTTCTGTAAAACTAGAAGGCATAGAGCTTTGATATTTGGCATGAGGCATCTCCTAGTGGACCTCTACCAAGTTTGTTCATATGATGCCCTTAGGGTTAAAACTGGCCCTGCCCTGGGGGTCACAAGTTCGAACATAGGAACAAAGAGGGGAAACTTTAAAAATCATCTTCTCTGAAACTGGAAGGCATAGAGCTTTGATATTTGGTATGTAGCATCTCCTAGTGGACCTCTACCAAGTTTGTTCATATGATGCCCCTGGGGTCAAAACTGACCCCGCCCCGGGGGTCACAATTTCCAACATAGGAACAAAGAAGGAAAACTTTAAAAATCTTCTTCTGTAAAACTAGAAGGCATAGAGCTTTGATATTTGGCATGAAGCATCTCCTAGTGGACCTCTACCAAGTTTGTTCATTCATTGCCTAGTGGACCTCTACCAAGTGTGTTCATATGATGCCCCTGGGGTCAAAACTGGCCCCACCCTGGGGTCACAAGTTTGAGCATAGTAACAAAGAAGGAAAACTTTAAAAATCTTCTTCTCTGAAACTTGAAGGCGTAGAGCTTTGATATTTGGCATGTAGCATCTCCTAGTGGACCTCTACCAAGTTTGTTCATATGATGCCCCTGGGGTCAAAACGGACCCTGCCCCGGGGGTCACAATTTCCAACATAGGAACAAAGAAGGAAAACTTTAAAAATCTTCTTCTGTAAAACTAGAAGGCATAGAGCTTTGATATTTGGCATGAAGCATCTCCTAGTGGACCTCTACCAAATTTGTTCATATGATGCCCCTGGGGTCAAAACTGGCCCCACCCTGGGGTCACATGTTTGAGCATAGTAACAAAGAAGGAAAACTTTAAAAATCTTCTTCTCTGAAACTTGAAGGCATAGAGCTTTGATATTTGGCATGTAGCATCTCCTAGTGGACCTCTACCAAGTTTGTTCATATGATGCCCCTGGGGTCAAAACTGACCCCGCCCCAGGGGTCACAATTTCCAACATAGGAACAAAGAAGGAAAACTTTAAAAATCTTCTTCTGTAAAACTAGAAGGCATAGAGCTTTGATATTTGGCATGAAGCATCTCCTAGTGGACCTCTACCAAGTTTGTTCATATGATGCCCTTGGGGTCAAAACTGGCCCTGCCCCGGGGGTCACAAGTTCGAACATAGGAACAAAGAGGGGAAACTTTAAAAATCATCTTCTCTGAAACTGGAAGGCGTAGAGCTTTGATATTTGGTATGTAGCATTGCCTAGTGGACCTCTACCAAGTTTGTTCATATGATGCCCCTGGGGTCAAAACTGGCCCCACCCCCGGGGGTCACAGGTTTGAGCATAGTAACAAAGAAGGAAAACTTTAAAAATCTTCTTCTGTAAAACTAGAAGGCATAGAGCTTTGATATTTGGCATGAAGCATCTCCTAGTAGACCTCTACTAAGTTTGTTCATATGATGCCCTTGGGGTCAAAAATGGCCCTGCCCCGGGGGTCACATGTTCAAACATAGGAACTAAGAAGGAAAACTTAAATTTTTTTTTCTCTTAAATGGGAAGGCATAGAGCTTTGATATTTGGTATGTAGCATCTCCTAGTGGACTTCTAAGTTTGTTCCAAGGATGCTGCTTGGGTCAAAACTGGCCCAGCCCCTGGGGTCACAAGTTCGAACATAGGAACAAAGAAGGAAAACTTTAAAATTCTTCTTTTCTGAAACCGAAAGGTGTGGAGCTTTGATATTTGGTATGTTGCATCTCAGACTGGACCTCTACCAAGTTTGTTCATATGATGCCCCTGGGTCAAAACTGGCCCCGCCCCGGGGGTCACAAGTTCGAAGATAGGAACAAAGAAGGAAAACTTTAAATTTCTTTTTCTCTTAAATGGGAAGGTGTAGAGCGTTGATATTTGGTATGTAGCATTTCCTAGTGGACCTCTACCAAGTTTGTTCATATGATGCCCCTGGGTCAAAACTGGCCCAGCCCCGGGGGTTACAAGTTCAAACATAGCAACAAAGAAGGAAAACTTTAAAATTCTTCTTTAAAACTGGAAGGCGTAGAGCTTTGATATTTGGTATGTAGTGATTCTCTTCTAAGTTTGCTTGCCCATCTAAGCGCAACAAGTTCATTGAGTTCAAAATTGGGTTATCTTGGGTCATAAACTAGGTCACTAGGTCAAATTAAAGAAATACCTTGTTGGCACTCTCGAGGCCACATTATTTGCTCAATTGCCTTGAAAATTAGTTAGAAAGTTTGTCTTTATAAAGTCTCACATAAGATTAATTTGGGTCAGCTTGGGTCATAAACTAGTTCACTGGGTCAAATTAAAGAAATACCTTGTTTGCACTCTGGAGGCCACATTTATTGCTCAAATGACCTGAAATTTGGCCAGAATGTTTGTCATGATGAAATACCAGATGAGTTTGGATTTGGGTCACCTGGAACCATAAACTAGGTCACTAGGTCAAAATAAAGAAATACCTTGTGGGCACTCTAGAGGCCACATTCTTTGCTTAATTGCCTTGAATTTTGGTCGAAATGTTTGTCTTTGTAAAATCTCACATGAGTCTGAATTTGGGTCAACTGGGGTCATAAACTAGGTCACTTGGTCAAATTAAAGAAATAGCTAGTGGGCACTCTAGAGGCCACATTTATTATTCATTTGATTTGAAAATTGGTTAAAATGTTTCTTTTGATATAGTCAAAGACCAGTTCAAATTTGGGTCATCTGGGGTCATAATCTAGATCACTAGGTCAAATTAAAGAAATATCTGTAGGGCACTCAAGGCCACATTTTTTGCTCAATTGACTTGAAAATTGGTCAGAATGTTTGTCTTCATGAAATATGAGTTTGAAATTGGGTCACCTGCGGTCAAAAACTCGGTCACATGGTCAAATTAAAGAAAAACCTTAAAGGCACTCTACTAAGGTGAGCGACCCAGGGCCATCATGGCCCTCTTGTTATATTAAGCACATTTATGTGTATTTTTCACATCCATATCGAAAGCCCTTGCAGACATACGGGTGAAATTAATTGTGTTTTGTATGGGGAGGAGACATTGTCGGAAAATGAGAAATGTTCATTACCTTCATTTTCTCCTTTTCTCACGATGTTTTCAAAAGTTTTCTCCTTTAGGGTCAAGGGGTCCTGTGTTGCTCAGTAATAAAGTGTAGGACAAGGAGGCCCCGGGTTCGAATCGGGTACTGGAAGCACTGGGTATTTGTAGGTGTGTCTTTGGGCAAGACACCTTAGAGCCCTAGCCTAATACTGTTAAAAACCAGAACATTCATGCACCACCACATGAATGATGTACCAAGCCCCTTAGCTCAGACTGTAACATACTTGGCTTGAAACATGGGGATCACTAGCTCGACCAGATTCTTTCCAGGGATTGATGATAGTCATATTGATGGGATTCACAACTGTCTTACAGCGTAACCCCTTTTCACACAATCCCAAATTTTAAAAGTCCTGAAGAATGCTTTTGAAAACATTGTGGGAAAGGAGAAAATGCCGGTAAATGAAAGAAGAAGACTTTTGAAAACACTGTGGGAAAAAGAGAGAATGCATTTTCTACTTTTCCCACAATTTGTTTTACCTTATCAAAGACAGAAGTCATCTAGGAGTACATTTAATTTGTTGTCTGGCTGTCTGCAAGTGCTTCAATTTGGTCCAGTCTAAAATTTATTCCCAGCTTGGCCAATTTCTTTCCAATGATTGATAATAGTCAGTGCGACAGGATTTGTTCCTCTTTTACCGCTGATCATTGTTTCGGCCTAGGTTATGTGGGATAGCAGCCAGTGGCTTGGAAAGAATGTTGTGCGCAGTCCTCTTTAAGGAAACTCCAGGAAAGCATGGATCAGATCACTGGTCGCCGTGATATAGCTGAAATAATGTTGAAAAGGGTATTAAACACCATACAATCAATCACTCAACCAGTCTAAAATTTTTTCGTCTGGTAGAGTGTTAAGAGCTAAATATGGGCTTTAAGGGAAAAGCTCTGGAGAAAGCCTTTCTCTTGTTAACCCTTTCCCAAACAAGTCCTGGTTTTCACGTGTCTGCAGTACTAGTCTTTTGAAAACACTGTGGGAAAAGGAGAAATTGCTCGTAACGAGCAATTTCTCCTTTTCCCACAGTGTTTCCTACCCTTTTTGAGAACTTGCTGCCATTTTCATCAAATTTAAAATTGTCGTCTGCAAACTCTTTGAATTTGGACCAGTCCAAAATTTGTCGTTTGGGAAAGGGTTAAAGAGGAACATAACCACAAAATATGAATTTTTGTGGATTACATGTATATAGGAATAATCCACAGTCACTCAACAGTAGAAACTGTTTCTTTTGCACGTAAACATTTGACTCAAAAGAAAAAGATACCATTGTTCAATTATCTACATTACCCTTAACTCTTTCATTACCAATGACGAGTTACATAGCTTTTCCGGATGGCGTAGATCAAGATCATACTGCAGAGAACATGCAGTCTGATCTTAGATCTACACCATCCATTGTCCATGTATTTAATCATGACAAAAGGTTGTCTTCAGTAGCAGTAGAAATCTACTTTTAGACCTTGAAAAAAAATGGAATTTCTGAAGTCAGTAGTGAAAGAGATAATATTTCATAATCAAAGAATCAAAAATACACAACGCTTTACCAGATGACACTTTCAGACTCATCGATAATTAACTCTCTACCACACAGTCTTTGAGTTTTAATGACCCTGAAGCAGAAAACCTTCTGAAAACATAGTGGAAAAAGGAGATAATGCTGGTAACAAACATTTTCTCCTTTTCCCACAATGTTTTCTACCCTTTCATAGATAATTTTCTCCATTTAAGCCACATTCAAATTGTCGTCTACAAATGCTTTCAATCCGGACCAGTCTAGCATTTTGTCGTTTGGTAAAGGGTTAATCCTTTACCAAACAACAAAATTTTAGACTCGGCCAAATTGAAAGCACGTGCAGACAACAAAACAATTATGACTCAAAAATTGAAATTTCTGCTGGAAGAGTAGAAAAGATTTTGGAAAAAGGAGAAAATGCTGGTTACCAGCATTGTCTCCCTTTCCCACATTGTTTTCAATAGCTTTGTTTCTCAGGGTCGTTAAAAGTGGGGATTGTGTGGTAAAGATTTTCAGATGACAATTTAGATCTGCATCAAATTCTAGGGATTATCTTTGATAATTTAGAATTAGAAAACATTGTGGTCACCCTAGTTTTCTCCCTTTTCCACTATGTTTCCCACTATTTTTTAGCTCCACTGGCCGAAGGCCTGCGGGCTTATGTCATGGCCTGGTGTCCGTCGTGCGTCCGTCCGTCCGTCCGTCCGTCCGTGCGTTAACTTTTATTTCAAACATCTTCTTCTCTGAAACTACCCATCCAATTTTCATGAAACTTCACAGAAATGATCCTGCCATGGTCCTCTTCAGAATTTCTTGAAAGAATTTGATTCCTTCAAAAACTCTGGTTGCCATGGCAACAAAACTGAAAAATATTGGAAATCTTTAAAAATCTTCTTGTCTGAAACCATAAGGCATAGGGCTACCAAATTTGGCATGTAGCTTTATGTAGTAGACCTCTATCAAGTTTCTTCAAATTATAGCCCTTGGGTCAAAATTGGCTCTGCCCCAGGGGTCACAAGTTTTACATAGGCTTATATAGAGAAAACTTCAAAAATCTTCTTGTCTGAAACCATAAGGCATAGGGCTACCAAATTTGGCATGTAGCTTTATGTAGTAAACCTCTATCATGTTTCTTGAAATTATAGCCCTGGGGTTAAAATTGGCTCTGCCCCAGGGGTCACAAGTTTTACATAGGCTTATATAGAGAAAACTTTAAAAATCTTCCTGTACCTGTGCCATAAGGCCTAGAGCTACCAAATTTTGCATTTAACTTGATCTAGTTGGGGTCTACCAAAAGTGCCCAAATTATAGTCCTGGGGTCAATTTGGCCTCATGCTGGGGGGGGGGGGGGGTTCACAAGATTTACATAGGCTTACATAGGGAAAACTTTTAAATCTTGGTGTACATAGCCATAAGGCTTAGGCTACCAAATTTTGCATAATTATAGCATTATCTAGTGGACAACTACAAAGAGGGCCCAAGTTACAGCCCTAGGATCAAGTTTGGCCCTGCACCAGGGGTCACAAGTTTTACATGGGTTTATTGAGTGAAAAGTTCAGAAACCGTCTTGTTACTAGCCATAAGGCCAAGAACTCCCAAATTTGGCATGTTATTCTTCTAATACACATATTCCCCATTTAGTCCGACTGTAGCCCTGGGGTCAAAGTTTTATAAGGGCTTATATAGTAAAGACTTCTCTTCATGGTTTATATTTATAAGCCAGTGGAGCGATACAGGGCCATCATGGCCCTCTTGTTCAAATGCCTTGTTGCTTAGAATCGTTAATAATCAAGAGTTGTCCGGTAAATAGTTAATCTTGAAAGTCATACAAGTAAAAATGCTGTACAATAAAAAAAACATACCTAATAATGTGTAATCAAACAAATAAACATGCTTAACTCTTTACCACACAATTCCGACTTTTACCAACCCTGAGAGAGAAGCCTTTTGAAAACATTGTGGAAAAAAGGAGAAAATGCTGGTAACCAGCATTTTCTCCTTTTCCTACAATGTTTTCTACCCTAACAAAGACAGAAATCACCATTTTAGTAACATTCAATTTGTCGTCTGTAAATGCTTTAAATTTGACACATTTCCAAAATTTTGTCGTTAGGTAAAGAGTTAACAATGTGTAGTCAAACAAATAAACATGCTTAATAATGTGTTGTCAAACAAATAAACATGCTTAATAGTGTGTTGTCAAACAAATAAACATGCTTAATAATGTGTTGTCAAACAAATAAAGAATAAATTATTGTACAATTGTTTGTGTTCATTATGCGCTGTTAGTTTTAAAAAGTTCTCATCAATGATGTATATCAGGAGTCAAGGACCAATACAAATTTAATTCGTTAACAGAATGACAAAATTTAGGATGCATCCATTATGAGAGTATTTGCAGACAACAAATCAGATATGGCTAAAATGATTGAATTTGCTTTTGAATTGTTAGAAAACAATCAGGGAAGAAGAGAAAATGCTGGTTACCACAATGTTTTCAAACGCATTCTTCTCCAGGGTCAGAAATTGCCGGGTTATTTCTTAACAAACAACAGAATTTTAGACTAGTCCAAATCGAAAGCTTTTGCAGAAGACAAACTAATTGTGGATCAAAAATTGAAATTTGTTTTTGGAAGAGTAGAAAACATTGTGGGAAAAGGAGAAAATGGTGGTTACCAGCATTTTCTCCTTATCCCACAATGTTTTCAAAAGGCTTCTTCCTCATGGTCGTTGAAAGTCGGGATTGTGTGGTAAAGGGTTAATGCCTGGGCAAATCCTATCAAAGACAAGCTCTATCATTTGAGTACATTTAAATTGTAGCCTGCAAATGCTTTCAATTTGAAGGAGTCAACATTTTTGTTGTCTGGTAAACAGAGTTAATTCTTGTGAAACCATTGTGACAAAATGAGAAATGACAACTTCCCCATCCCATAATGTTTTCAAAATGGGTCAGCTGTAAGACAAAAAAGTCATCCCTAGGATGTACCTAGTTAGGCTGTAAGTGCGACTAGAAATGACCCTGGTTCCCGTCCATCCTTGATGCATGTAACAGGCAACAGTGGGTGATCTGTCCTCATCAGATAGTTCTGAAATGGGATTAAACAAGGGGAGACAATCACTTACTTCATCCTTTTGGAAATTTATCAGGAAATCCATAATTTCACTGTTTTGACCAGTTAATTTACTGATAAACTCACTGGTACGTAAATACTGAGAACTCCCATGTTATTCGCAAGTCCTAACTAAAAAAGGGTTAGACGTATGAAAAACAGAACAATTTTTGGTTTTTCTGTGAAAGATCGAAATTTATTTCATCTCATGAACATCTCATGGGTATATTTTCAGTTGTGGCTGTGCCTCACGTATATAATCTATTGCAGATAATGTTCACACAATGAAATAAACTTTGATCTTTTACTGAAAAAAAAAAATTCTCTATGTGGTTTTGGTTTCTGATTCACTGTTAAGAAATGGTGGAATTTTGATGAAATGCAAATATAATAAGGCTTTTTCTGTCTCTTGTGCTTAATTTTATTGATCTGCCTATCTAACATAATTTTTTTAGCTCACCTGAGCACAAAGTGCTCATGGTGAGCTATTGTGATCGTGCTGTGTCCATCGTCCGTCGTCAACTTTTTACCTTGTGTATGCTCTAGAGGCCACATTTTCAGTCCGATCCTCATGAAACTTGGTCAGAATGTTTGTCTTGATAAAATCTCTGACGAGTTCGAAATTGGGTCATGTGGGGTCAAAAACTAGATCACTAGGTCAAATATTAGAAAAGCCTTGTGTACACTCTAGAGGCCACATTTTCAGTCCAATCCTCATGAAACTTGGTCAGAATGTTTGTCTTGATAAAATCTCGGACGAGTTCGAAATTGGGTCATGTGGGGTCAAAAACTAGGTCACTAGGTCAAATCTTCGAAAAACCCTGTGTACGCTCTAGAGGCTACATTTTCAGTCCAATCCTCATGAAACTTGGTCCGAATATTTGTCTTGATAAAATCTCTGATGAGTTCGAAATTGGGTCATGTGGGGTCAAAAACTAGGTCACTAGGTCGGATCTTCGAAAAACCTTGTGTATGCTCTAGAAGCCGCATTTTCAGTCAGATACTTGTGAAATTTGGTCAGAATGTTTGTCTTGAAAAAATCTGAGACGAGATTGAAATTGGGTCATGTGAGGTCAAAAACTAGGTCACTAGGTTGAATCTTCAAAAAACCTTGTGTACGCTCTAGAGGCCACATTTTCAGTCAGATACTCATGAAACTTGGTCAGAATGTTTGTCTTGATAAAATCTCGGACGAGTTTGAAATTGGGTCATGTGAGGTCAAAAACTAGGTCACTAGGTCAAATCTTAGAAAAACGTTGTGTGTGCTCTAGAGGCCACATTTTCAGTCAGATACTTGTCAAATTTGGTCAGAATGTTTGTCTTGATAAAATCTCGGACAAATTCGAAATGGAGTCGTGGGGTGAAAAACTAGGTCACTAGGTCAGATCTTCGAAAAACCTTGTGTACACTCTAGAGGCCACATTTTCAGTCAAATACTTATGAAACTTGATCAGAATGTTTGGCTTGATAAAATCTCACACTAGTTCGAAATTGGGTCATGTGGGGTCAAAAACTAGGTCACTAGGTCGGATCTTCGAAAAACCTTGTGTATGCTCTAGAAGCCGCATTTTCAGTCAGATACTTGTGAAATTTGGTCAGAATGTTTGTCTTGAAAAAATCTGAGACGAGATTGAAATTGGGTCATGTGAGGTCAAAAACTAGGTCACTAGGTTGAATCTTCAAAAAACCTTGTGTACGCTCTAGAGGCCACATTTTCAGTCAGATACTCATGAAACTTGGTCAGAATGTTTGTCTTGATAAAATCTCGGACGAGTTTGAAATTGGGTCATGTGGGGTCAAAAACTAGGTCACTAGGTCAAATCTTAGAAAAATCCTTGTGTACGCTCTAGAGGCCACATTTTCAGTCCAATCCTCATGAAACTTGGTCAGAATGTTTGTCTTGATAAAATCTCGGACGAGTTCGAAATTGGGTCATGTAGGGTCAAAAACTAGGTCACTAGGTCAAATCTTCGAAAAACCCTGTGTACGCTCTAGATGCCACATTTTCAGTCCAATCTACATGAAACTTGGTCAGACTATTTGTTTTGATAAAATCTCGGACGAGTTCGAAATTGGGTCATGTGGGGTCAAAAACTAGGTCACTAGGTCAAATCTTCGAAAAACCTTGTGTACGCTCTAGAGGCCGCATTTTCAGTCAGATACTTGTGAAATTTGGTCAGAATGTTTTTCTTGATAAAATCTGGGATGAGTTCGAAATTGGGTCATGTGGGGTCAAAAACTAGGTCACTAGGTCAAATCTTAAAAAAACGTTGTGTACGCTCTAGAGGCCATATTTTCAGTCAGATACTCATGAAACTTGGTCAGAATGTTTGTCTTGATAAAATCTGAGACGAGTTCGAAATTGGGTCATGTGGGGTCAAAAACAAGGTCACTAGGTCAAATCATATAAAAACCTTGTGTACGCTCTAGAGGCCACATTTCCAGTTCGATCCTCATGAAACTTGGTCAGTATGTTTGTCTTGATAAAATCTGGAACGAGTATGAAATTGGGTCATGTATGGCCAAAAACTAGGTCACTAGGTCAAATCTTCGAAAAACCTTGTGTGTGCTCTATAGGCCTCATTTTCAGTCAGATACTTGTCAAATATGGTCAGAATATTTGTCTTGATAAAATCTCGGACGAGTTTGAAATTGGGTCATGTGGGGTCAAAAACTAGGTCACTAGGTGAAATCTTCGAAAAACCTTGTGTATGCTCTAGAGGCCACATTTTCAGTCAAATACTTATGAAACTTGATCAGAATGTTTGGCTTGATAAAATCTGGGACGAGTTTGAAATTGGGTCATGTGGGGTCAAAAACTAGGTCACTAGGTCAAATCTTAGAAAAACGTTGTGTGTGCTCTAGAGGCCACATTTTCAGTCAGATACTTGTCAAATTTGGTCAGAATGTTTGTCTTGATAAAATCTCGGACAAATTCGAAATTGAGTCGTGGGGTGAAAAACTAGGTCACTAGGTCAGATCTTCGAAAAACCTTGTGTACACTCTAGAGGCCACATTTTCAGTCAAATACTTATGAAACTTGATCAGAATGTTTGGCTTGATAAAATCTCACACGAGTTCGAAATTGGGTCATGTGGGGTCAAAAACTAGGTCACTAGGTCAAATCTTAGAAAAACCTTGTGTACGCTCTAGAGGCCACATTTTCAGTCAGATACTTGTGAAATTTGGTCAGAATGTTTGGCCTATTGACTCAGGTGAGCGATCCAGGGCCATCATGGCCCTCTTGTTTTATCAAATCTCTGTCTGGATAATTAATGATACCATAATGGTGTAAGGAAATTCAAACTATTCGCAAACAGTCTTTCATGAAATTATTAGCAATGAGTATCAAAATTTTCAGTAACCTTGATACTCTTTGCTACCGGTACACCCTTTTACCACGCTGTCTGAGCCTGAGAAAGACAGCTTTTGAAAACATTGTGGAAAAAGGACAAAATGCAGGCAACCAGCATGTTCTCCTTCTCCCACAATGTTTTCTACATATATAAATCTTTGAGCCACATTTACTTTTTCGTCTGCAAATATTTTCAATTTGCAGAATTTTGTTGTTTGATAAAGAAATAATGACTTTGGTATACAGCATTTTCTTATTTTGCTCCTTTCACAGACAAATCCTATCATTCGTGCTAAATTTATTTCGTCATCTGTAATTGCTTTCGACTGTGACGAGGTTAGAATTTTGTTAACTTGTAGAGCGTTAAAATAAAAATCTTTGGGGCCACAAGTGGTAACTGAATTTAATCAGTAGAAATCAGAATGGAACATAGAATCTTGAGGAAAAAGGATATTTTTACCTAAAATATGGCCCGGCGTAGTAACTCAGTGGTTAGCGTAACTGACTCGTGACCTTGTGGTTACAGGTTCGATATTCAGTCGAGGCAATCTTTCTTCCTGGCGATCTTTCGACTCCCACCTCTGTTGCATGAGAAAAGTAGTGAGTGGCTTGGGAAAAAAGTTGTGTCAAGATTGGTGTGAGAATGCCAGGAAACAAATGCGTAGGTGCTCTAACCACCTTGATATGACCTAAGCTCTTTAAAAGTGTTGAACTCCACATGGGCCTAAACATAATTAAGATCAGAATATGGAGTCTGATCTGGGAATTTATACCGTTTGCCTCTTTAGTCATGCGTATATGCTACTTCCTAAACATAAACTTACGTGTGCAAATGCCATTGCATTTTTTTTCTCATTTGATGTTGTCTTCTCCCCAATCCACACATACAGTTCTTGAAATGTGTCTAGTATGAACACATCCTGAAAAAAAAACAAGAGGGCCATGATGGCCCCGGAACGCTAACCTGAGTAGAGTGCCTTAAAGGTATTTCTTTAATTTGACCAAGTGACCTAGTTTATGACCCCAGGTGACCCAATTTCAAACTCATATTTCATGAAAACAAACATTCTGACCAATTTTCAAGTCAATTGAGCAAAAAATGCGGCCTCTAGAGTGCCCTAAAGGTACTTTTTAATTTGACCTAGTGACCTAGATTGTGACCCAAATTTGAAGTGGTCTTGGACTTTATCGAAAGAAACTTTTAAACAAATTATTAAATCAACTGAATAATAAATGTGGCCTCTAGAGTGCCCACTAGGTATTTCTTTAATTTGACCAAGTGACCTAGTTTATGACCCCAGTTGACCAAAATTCAGACTTATGTGAGATTTTGTAAAGACAAACATTCTGACCAATTTTCAAGGCAAATAATGTGGCCTCTAGATTACCCACAAGGTATTTCTTTAATTTGACCTAGTGACCTAGTTTATGGTTCCAGGTGACTCAAATCCAAAGTCATCTGGTATTTCATCAAGACAAACATTCTGGCCAAATTTCAGGTCATTTGAGCAATAAATGTGGCCTCCAGAGTGCAAACAAGGTATTTCTTTAGACTGACCCAGTGACGTAGTTTATGACCCTAATTGACCTAAATTCAGACTTATGTGAGACTTTATAAAGACAAACTTTCTGACTAATTTTCAAAGCAATCGAGCAAATAATGTGGCCTCGAGAGTGCCAACAAAGTATTTCTTTAATTTGACCTAGTAACCTAGTTTATGACCCAAGATGACCCAATTTTGAACTCAATGAACTTGTTGTGCTTAGATGGACAAACAAACTTAGAAGAGAATCACTACATACCAAATATCAAAGCTCTATGCCTTCCAGTTTCAAAGAAGAATTTTAAAGTTTTCCTTCTTTGTTCCTATGTTCGAATTTGTGACCCCCGGGGCTGGGCCAGTTTTGACCCAAGCAGCATCCTTGGAACAAACTAGAGGTCCACTAGGAGATGCTACACACCAAATATCAAAGCTCTACGCCTTTCAGTTTCAACGAAGATGATTTTTAAAGTTTTCCCTCTTTGTTCCTATGTTCGAAATTGTGATCCCCGGGGCAGGGCCAGTTCTGACCCCAAGGGTATCATATGAACAAACTTGGCAGAGGTCCACTAGGAGATGCTACATGCCAAATATCAAAGCTCTATGCCTTCTAGTTTTAGAGAAGAAAATTTTTAAAGTTTTCCTTCTTTGTTCCTATGTCCGAACTTGTGACCCCCGGGGCGGGGCCAGTTTTCACCCCAGGGGCATCATATGAACAAACTTGGTAGAGGTCCACTAGGAGATGCTACATACCAAATATCAAAGCTCTACGACTTCAAGTTTCAGAGAAGAAGATTTTTAAAGTTTTCCTTCTTTGTTACTATGCTCGAGTTTGTGACCCCCGGGGCAGGGTCAGTTTTGACCTCAGGGTCATCATATGAACAAATTTGGTAGAGGTCCACTAGGAGATGCTACATACCAAATATCAAAGCTCTGCGCCTTCCAGTTTCAGGGAAGAAGATTTTCAAAGATTTTGCATTTTTTTCCTTTTTGTTGCCATGGCAACCAGAGTTAAGAGTGAAATTCAATTCTTTTAACAACTTTTGTAGAGCTTCACCCAAGGAACATTCCTGCCAAGTTTCATCAAGACTGACCCAGTGGTTTAGGAGAAGAAGATGTTTAAAGAAATTGTTGACGGACGACGGACATAGGGCGATCACAACAGCTCACCTTGAGCACATTGTGCTCAGGTGAGCTAAAAAAAGGGTAAAAAAATTACGGAAAAGATCACATCTTTACCACATAATCCTGAGTTTTAACAATCCACAGAAAGAAAGCTTTGGAAAAAAATTGTTTGAAAAGGAGAACATTCTGGAAACAAGCAATTTCTCCTTGCCTGCATTTTTTTCTTTTCCCTCGCTTTAAAAAAGAAATCTTTCTAAGTATTTTTAAACACCAGGATTGAGCAGTAAAGGGTTAAGAACAGACCACAATAACAGGAAACAGAAAAAAAAAAGATAACAGGAAAACAAAATATACCAACAAGTTGTAGCCCTTTACTAAACAATCCGTTCTTTTAAAGACCCTGAAAAAGGAGAAAATACTGGTCACCATTATTTTCTCCTTTTCCTACAGTGTTTTCTACCAAGTCAAAGACAAATTCCATTAACTGAGCTACATTTAAATTGTCGTCTGCAAACACCTTCTATTTGGACAAGTCCACATCTTCGTCATTGGGTAACAAGTCAAACATGGTGGCAAGGGTCTCAGATGGCTTGGTGGTAATGTGAAAGATTTGAGACTTGTAAGCTGCCGGTTCAATCCTCAAGGCACTTGTTTTTTTTTTTGTGGGAGTGCCCTTGGGCAAGAAACTTCAGAGGCCTAACCTAGCACTCGTGGAACCCAGGACATACTCGTGGGCTGTTGCCACGATATGACTGAAATAATGTCGAAAATTATGTCAAACGCCTTGACTCGTTAACACACAAAAAATTTCAGACTGGTCCAAATTGACAGCATAAGCAGACGGCAAATTAAGTGTGGCTTAAATAATTGGATTTGTTCTTGAAAGGCTGGAAAACATTGTGGGAAAAGGAGAAAATGCTAGCATTTTCTCCTTTTCCAAAAATGTTTTCAAAATGCTTTTTTCTAAGGGTTGTTAAAACTTGAGATTGTGTGAAGGGTTGTTCATGGTGACTCATTCCAACTACTCTGTTGGTCACTCACTCACTCAGTAAATACTCTTAAACCTTCACCACACAATCTGGAGTTTTAACAACCCTGCGGAAAGAGCCCTTTGAAAACATTGTGGGAAAAGGAAAAAAATGCTGGTACCCAACATTTTCTCCTTTTCCCACAATGTTTTTCACCCAACTGAAGACAAATTCCATCTTTTGAGTCACATTAAAATTGCCGTCTGCAAATGCTTTTAATTTGGACATGTCTACATTTTTGTCGTTTGGTAAAGAGTTAATCAGTCTGTCGGTCTGTCTGTCAGCCAGCTGACTGTTTTTTATATGAGCAGGCCAGTTGGGGGATTTGTTAGTCAAGCTTATACCAAAGAATTGGTACGCAAGAGCAAAGCTCTGGAAAATGCAGGTTTAATGCATTTCCGTGATGGATTATACCAAGCAAGTCATAACATAACAAAATCATTGATCCATGAAATCCATTTTGTCTAGAACCCATCTGAATCATGTCGTAGAATGGTCCTTGGATATGCAAATTTGATCAAAAGCAAAAAGTTTTAACCCATGTCAGCCTGTGTTGACTGCGCAGGCTGACCTGGGTTGGTACTTTTTAACAGGTGCATTAAACCCCCGTTCAACAGAGTGTAACACATTTAAACTTACACTTGGATCCAAATCTGTTTGATTGACTTGCCCTTTCTTCTCCAAACTAAATTTCATTTCGCCCGTTGAGTCGGAAAGTCTACGCAATAACAGAAAATAACTTTTAGCAAGCAAAAGATAATTTTGATGTCCTTTTGCCGCAAGGGTATGCTATCATCATCATTAACAATGAATGACATCATAAGTATCATAATTTTCTCTTTTTCCCACAATGTTTTCAAACTTTAAAAGTGTTGAACTTGTAATCACCAATTCTGGATTGATTCCCTTTGAGCAGTACCGATCATCTAAAAGTGGTCTATGGCAAGGCAGTGCAGACTTGAGGTTTAGCAATGGTGGAAACCAAGTTTGTTTGGAGTTAATTATTTTCAAAATTGTACAAAATTTGAACATTTTTACAATTATATCCCTGAGACCAGTGCACCTATCCATGCTTTCCTAGAGTTTCTTTTACTAGTACTTTTGCAACATTCTTTTCAAGCCACCGGCTGCTTTTTCCACAAACACATCATGGAATGCGTATTCAGTAGTAAGAAAGAGAAATGAATCCAGTTGCAATGACTACATTTACTCTTTACCAAATGACAAAACTTTGGACTAAATTGAAAGCATTTGTACATGACCAATATATCACAAATGATGATGTTTGTTTTTGATAGAGTAGAAAACATTTAGGGCCAAGGGGAAAATGCTGGTTTACCAGCATTTTCTCCTTTTCCCACAATGTTTTCAAAAGGCTTCTCTTTCAGGGTCATTAAAAGTTGGGATTGTGTGGAAATGAGTTAATCTTCAGGAAGAATTTGGCCGTGTATGAGAATCAAACAAGCAACCCTGACTTTCAAGCCTTGAAAGCTACAAAGTGAGCTACCGGGCACGGGAGGTTACAACCGGAAAAAGACTGGGTGAGCCATAACCATAATATTCTTGTTGTCTGCATATGCCATATTTTTCAAAGATTCCCCTGTCTGCAGGATAAATATTAACCCTTTCCCAAACAAGCCCTGGTTTTCACGTGTCTGCAGTACAAGTCTTTTGAAAACACGGTGGGAAAAGGAGAAATTGCTCGTAACGAGCAATTTCTCCTTTTCCCACAGTGTTTTCTACCCTTTTTGAGACGTTTCTGCCATTTTCATCAAATTTAAAATTGTCATCTGCAAACTCTTTCAATTTGGACCAGTCCAAAATTTGTTGTATGTGAAAGGGTTAATACAAGGTGCACGTAACTCAACTATGCCGCTAAAAAGTACCAAGCGAAAAAAGATATAAATATGTTCATGGGGAAATCAAGCCCGTTTTTCGGTCCAAATTTCATAAAAAAAAAAAATGATAATTTCAAATGGGAAAAATAATTTTAGAAAATACTATTGTTTACTGCAAATTTTTTATACAGTTTCTAAATATAGAATTGAGGAGACTTAGGATTTGTTCGTGGTTTTTTACAGACTCTAGAACAACAACAACAACAACAACAAAAAATGTCGCCACCATGCTCGGCTTATAAAGAGGCTTTGCTATGACTGGTGCGAAGGTTATATGCAAGCTAACCATGGCATAAACAAGTTGGCTTCTTTAAAAAAGAAAGCCAGGAGAGGTCGGCATCGATGTTTTCAAATAGTTTACTGGCTTTTGATTTCAATATATTTTGGTAGCTGTAAACAAACAAGTTAGGCATTAAATGAATGAGAAAAAACATTTTTTTTTTCAAATCTTGCTGGTGTAAAGGCACAAAACAGTACATGTTCCACATTATTATAATATTCTAGGAACTAGAGGCCATATGCTATTAACATGCTCAGAAATGCATATTTTTTTTTCAAAATTCAAGGACACAAAACTGAAGATGATGATCCAATTTAGCTCATTTTCAAAAGGAACAACCCTCTAATGAATGTTTGTAATGTGTGCTCAGATAAGCCAAATTTTTTTTTGGAAAGAAGAAATCGTTCAATTAAAATTTGATACAATATGCTAATTCCACTGAAGAGGCAAGAATCTTACCTGATAACAACAAATAAAGGTGGCCTATACATAATACCAGTAGGAGACATGTTAAAAATAAATGTAACATTTTTTGATCTTTTTAACAAACAGCAATTTTTGGACTGTCCCAAACAGAAAAAGCATGCAGACGACAATTCAAACTTTGATAATTAATGTGGAAGATGGTGCTTTGATGTGATGGAAACCATTGTGACAAAAGGAGAAACTGCAGTGACTAACAGCTTCTCCTGTTTCCACAATATTTTGAAAAGTTGTTTGCTGCAGACATGTAAAATGAAGAGGTTGTTTGTCTAAACTTCAAAAATTTAAGAAAGTAGATAAATGAACCATGCTCTGAGAAAAGGGTGCTTAATGCATCTGCAAAGAGTATCGACCCATGTCAGCCTGCTCAATCCGCCCAAAACCAAAGGACCACAGACTCTTTTTATGTGTGTGGTACGTAGCGCGAAGAGGCACGACTTTTTTTCTCGCTCCTAAGTTGATTTTCGCGGGATTCTCGCAATCCCGCATAATAGAGGCAACTCTGTGTGTTATTTCATCAAATCTATATCATTATAAATCCATAGAATTTTTGTATAAAACTGAGAAAAATGCTAGAGTCTAGTCAGTTTTGAAAAATAGAACTTGAAAACATACTGATCAACCTATTTATATCTATTTTGAGGTACGAGTTCTCCAGAGAACTCGTGCTCTCGGGATTAGGTTACGAGTTCTCCAGGGTACGAATTCTCCACACAGTATCAAATCACGTGATCTTTTCCCGCGGTGTTCTTTCTCTTTTTTTTTTAACGAATTTTTTTTTCTCTCTACTTAGATTTATTTGTTTAATGAAAAATTGCAATTATTGGAGAGATCATTTACTATCAATATAGTATAATAAATCTTTTTGGAAATCCGTCATATAAAAGAAAACGTTTATTTCCTATTTCAGTTTTTTGATTTCAGTTTGTTTATAAATCCATGACAAAATAGACTGTGTATCAGAACAATTTAGCAAAAACAAATGGATTTAGACAGCGATTTCTGTGGCAGCCTGCCTTTTAAACTCATCACTGTTGGAGAGGTCTGATGACCTCTCCAATCATTCCAGTTAGGGTTATTTTGAATAAATAGATATATATTTAAATTGCTTCAGCCATTGCCACCTTGAGAAGTAGTGTGGTTCTGTTCCCAGAATGCCCAAATCAGATAGATTTGTATTTGAAATGGCACTTAGCTGATGATTTTTTCCATTTATTTATCGTCACTACTGGTTGTCCATATGGGCTAAGCCATCTGAAGGCTGTTAGTCTTGTTACCGGGGATATGTCAGATTCAGGACAAAACCATCCTAAGTTACACCTGGTTCTTGAACGTGCTTGGTGCATAGCACTAGAGACCTCGGTTTAACATCTCATCTGAAAGGCTATTAGTAACTTTAGATGGCTAGCCATGGGGCTCGAACCTACACCCTAAGGTGATCAAAGACTTGATGTTTACAAGACCTACACTCTACCGCTTGAGCTATGTGGGCCGGTCAACCACTTTGCAGAAGATTAATATGTGATAAATATATACCTGAACAAAGCTTGGGGACGCTTCTGTTCTGACTTAACTTCCAGTTTGCTGTTTGCCTCATTTTGATCTGCCACTTCATCAAGTTTGTTGTAAAACACGCCCTGAAAGTATTCCTTTTTATTAGCTCAGCCTTTTCCAAAGAAAACGTCGAGATATTGATATAAACCTGGCATCGTTTGGGTGGTCATCATCTTGCAAAAACTTAGACGTTTCATAATATCTCTGTTATGACTGAAGATATTTGCTTCCAACTTGGACAAGTTGTTAATTATCAAAATTGGAACCTACACAATAAGGGCAAGTATATAACCATCAAAGTATTTTTGACACAGTTATGCCTCTTAAAAAAGGTTTAATGAAAATCTAGCAACCAAAGCTGAGCATTGCAGTGCTCTAGTTATTTTCTGGCACTGTCAACATAACATGCTGTAATAAACTTTCTGTTAACCCTTCACCACATTGTGAATCCTGTGTTTTTACAGCCTTTAACCCTTTCCAAAAAGCATCTGCAGATGACAAATTCAGTATTTGTACAAATCAGCTTTATCTCTCTGATTGGGCAGAAAACAATGTCGGAAAGGGAGAAGATGCTGGTAACCAGCATTTTCTCCATTTCCTACAATGTTTTCTTCAGCCTTCTTTCTAATGGGCGTGAAATCCCGTGATTGTTTGGTAAAGGGTTAAGGAGAGAGGCTTTAAAAAACATTTTGGGGAAATGGAGAAAAATGAAAAATGGTGCTGACCAATGTTTTCTATCTTTTCAAAGACACAATCAATAATTTTAACCGTGTTTCATTTGTTAATCGTCTGCAAACGGTTTTAATTTAGCCAACATGTACATAGTCATCTGGCATCTGGCAAGAAATTTCAATAATAAAGCCAAAAGTAAAGCCAACTGGGAAAAAAACTAAGAGTCATCTTATTTCCAAAGGGACATAACTGTGTTTTGCTAGTAATTAGTTATTCACCTTTAGTGCTTAAACCTTTACCAAACAATCCTGATTTTTTTTTACCCCGAGAAAAAAGGCTTTTCAATATATTGGCTGAAAAGGAGAAAATGACGGTAACCACCATTCTTCTCTTTTTTCATACAAGGTTTTTTTTTATCCTTTTAAAGATAAATACCTGCATTTCAGTAACTTTTCATTTGTTGTCTGCACATGCTTTGAATTTCAAAGAACCAAGTAGCCAGTGACGAGTTATGCCCCTTTTGAGCTTAAGCATAAAATTATAATCAGGACAATAGATGGATTTGGTAAGAAAGAAGTGGCAACTGGAAAAATTGCTTTTTATGAGAAACAATTTCCTCATTCATCAAGGTATTTTATAAAGATTACACAAACAAAAACAGCAGGAAAACAAGGTTCAGATTATACTTACACATTTCAAGGAACTTTCGTCCAGAGTTTCGGATGTGCATTTCCCACGTTCCTGTTTTAGTTTATTTAGGTAGCCAGCTGCCTGTTGAGTGAAAAAAAAAATCAACCAAAACACTGAAAGTAGCAAGAACTTCGTTAGCTTCAATAAAAGAAGAAAAAGTCGAGGTATGTTCATAGTTCTGTCTGCATCTACATCAACACTGTGCTTCGTTAAAGTTGGTATTTTCTCATATCTCTGCCAGTACTAAAGATATTTACTTTAACCCTTTACCACACAACAAAATTTTAGACTAGTCCAATTTAAAAGCATTTACAGATGACAAATTAAATGTGACTTAAAAATTGAAATGTGTTATGGAATGGCTAGAAAACAGCATTACCAGCATTTTCTCCTTTTCCCTCAATGTTTTTAAAGGGCTACCTTTTTGTGGTCATTAAAAGTCAGGATTTTGTGGTAAAAAGGTAACCCTTAGAGCACTGAATAAATGAACGGACCCTTTTCCATTTGGAAAAACATCCAAAATATTGTCATTTCAATGCTGTCTTTTGTCAGAATATGCAATAAAGTTGAGGACAATGTAGATCCAAGATCAGACTGCACAGAATGTGCAGTCTGATCTTGATCTACACTGCAAAAACAACTTAAGTCGGTTCCATGGAGTGCTTTATGGGTTAAGCTTAAGCTGGTTAAGTTTGCCGTCTGAAAATACTTTCAATTTGAACAGGTCTACAATTTTACCATCTGGTAGAGAATTAAGTCTTTATCAAACGACAAAAATGTAGACCTGGCCAAATTCAAAGCATCTGCAGATGAAAAATCAAATTTAACCCTTAAGCTGCTAATCGCGACTCACTGACCTTATGAGAGAGTAAGAGTGAGAGTGCAAACGCAAAAAATAGTTTCATGCGGATAATGTGTATATATAAACGAGGCCCCCTACTTTTTTTCACCGGCGGTATTTCACCGCTGGTTCCTTCCCCCACTCAATACACATTTGCACCTACACCCACCACGCACCCGCACCCGCACACGCACCCCCACTCGCATTTGCATTCTCTCCCCCCTCGTTTAGCCCGCTGCCTCCGTTAGCCGGTTTAGCCCGTTTTGCCGTTTAGCCGGTTTTGCCCGTTGTCTCCGTTAGCCGGTTTTCTCAGCTTTCTCAGCCTTCTCAGCTTACTCAGCCTTATCAGCCTTCTCAGCTTACTCAGCTTACTCAGCCTTATCAGCCTTCTCAGCTTACTCAGCTTACTCAGCCTTATCAGCCTTCTCAGCTTAGTGAGTTAGCCAGCTTAGCCGGCTTAGTTGGTTTAACCGATTAGCCGGCTTAGCCTTTTAGCTAAACCTAGCTATTTAGCCAGTCTAGCCGGCTTTTTGGGGCATTGGCTTCCTGGACTAAAGGATTAGCGGTTTGGCGGACTAGCCGGGCTAACGGGGCTAGCCGGGGGACTAACAAAGCAAACAAACGGAACAAATGGGGGAAACTGAACAAACAAACAAACAGAACAAAAGCAGAAAAACAAAGTTTTAAACGCAAAATTAAAACTATTTAAGTTTTTTTTCTATATATATTAAAAATGAGTGGAATGTTAGATATTTCAAACGCTGAAAATAAAAACCCTCTTACAATGAGTATTAAAGAGGTGGGGTTAAGGTCTATTAAATATTTAAAAAATCTTATTGCTATTGAAAATGCTTATAATAACCACTTAATTAATGATATAGCTGGTATTTCATACATAGAAAATTCAAAAGGAAAAATGAAACTTAAACCTTTGGAAGGATATGATTTTTTAATGATGATGTATATATTTGTGGGTTTATCTTTGAAGATGATGTTAAATATTTAAAAAACGGTAGGATAAATCTTATTGGCGCCCCCAAAAACAAAGAAGGAGAAGATGAAGATGAAGATGGGGGAGAAGAAACAAAAAATAACAATGGATATGCAGCAGAAGTAACAAAAGCAGCTAAATTTTATTTAGATGTTGTTAAAAATGAATGTGGATGCTATTTTAAAGCCAGCGTAACAAAATCACGAATTATAACAACATCGGTATTAAAAGGGAATAGTGAAAACTCTAAAACAGCACAATATTTAAGAATTCTTAATATTAAAAGTAACAATGAAATTTTAAAAGCAGCACAAAGATCAAAGGATCCTACAGAAAAAACTCAACCTTTACCTGTTGGTGTTGTTTCTATTAAAGTTGATACTTCAAATTTAAATTTTGAAACAGTTGTTAATAATCTGAGTGCTTTAAACAAATCATTAAACAGTAAAGGTTTTGCCATTTATCAAGTTGATTACACGCAGGATTTTGCTGGTACATTGGATAGAAATGAACTTTATATTTTTTTTCTTAATTCCGGATTTTGTACAATGGAAGATGGGGGCCCACCTCTTACAATTTATGATAAGCTTAGAGACTGGAGAGATAGAGAAGACCAATCAAATACTATTTATGATGAAATATACTATTGGGAGAATAAAACAATTTTGGACAATTTAAAAGAAGTTGAAAGAACAAGCGGATTTAACATAGTAAAATATAAAAAAATATACTAAAGATGGTCATTTTATGAAAGTTAAATTTTATAATAAAATTGTTTCTAATTTTGAAGCAGGAGACACACAAAATAAAAACGGTTCACACTTAAGTGAATATGCTTATAATCATTCTGATAAACGTTTAAAAAATGTTTTTTTTCATCCTGAAGTTAAAAAATGTGGGGTGACAAGAATCGAAGTTTCACTTCTTTGCCCTAATGTTAATACTAACTATACAGATGTTTTAAAACAAGAATATGATTTTGTTAAAAATGAAGAAATTTTTCATATTCAACCAGGGGCCCAACAATGGGATAATTTGACACAATATATTTCTAAAAATTGTGTAATTGCCGACAGAACAAACAGAAGTATTTTTGTTTGTTGGTATGCTTCAACTAAAACAGGGAGAACAGCAGGGGTTAATATTAGAGAAAAAGGTGAAACAAAAAAGAAAGAAAAGAGTAAAAAAGAATTTGAAAAATGGTGGAAAAAAAGAAAAGAGAAATCAGTTGAGGAATTTTGTTTTAATAATACATTAATACATTTAGTGGAATATGAAGTTATAAAAAATGAAAAAAATGAAACAATTTTAATTTTTAAACCTTTAAAGTGTTATGAAAAAAGGGGAAACACAATACTTTGTCCAACTAATAAACCCACCATGTGTTTTAATGAAGAAAAGTATCCTGATTTACCAGATGTTAATGATGTACTTCCTCATACATACCGTATTAAATTTGTATTCAGAACAGAAAAATTAAAAAAAGAATTTGGAAAAAATAAAAAATTCACAAATGTTGATAAAATCCCTGAATTGACAGGATTTAATAAATTAGTTTTACTTTCTAAGAAAAAACGTAAAGAAAGAATTAGAGAAGATGAATATTTAAAATTGTCTTATGGATGGAAGAAAAAACAAAAGGAAATACAAGAAAAGAGAAAAGAAGAAAATGAAGAAAAACTTAAAAAAATACGAAAGGAAATTGAAGAACATACTAAAATAATTCAAAAAAGAAAAAAAGCTGAAAGTCGTTTTAGCACTGTAGAACAATATTTAAAAGAATGGGTTGTTTCAGATATTGTAGAAGAAAAATTAAGAAATTTAAAAAAAATTAAATTATATGCCTTTAAAGAGTTTACAGTTAGTGGGTGTATTACAATGCTTTATGGTGAGTTAAAGAAATCTGAAATTTTAGCTGATAAGTTAGGTGTGTGTTATGCTAATGGACAAATAAAACATTTTTTAAAGCACAAATGTAAAGAAATATTTTTTAAAGAAATAGAATTAAAAAACAAAACAGACAAAAAAAAGGGAGTTCGTATTTTTTGTATGCCTTTACATAGTATTATTTTAGATTGTTCTAATCCTAAAAATATAGTATTAGACAAGGAATATTTTGATAAGTTTAAAACAAAAATGAATTTAACAAAAATTAACCAAGAAATGGAAGAATACTTTAAAGAATATGAAAAATTACAAGAAGAATTAAAAATTTTAGAGCAACAACCAAAACCATTAGAAAATAGTGGGGATATAGTTTATAGTTTTACGTACGACACAGCTAAAGAAACGGTTAAAAGTGATGAATATGAAGTGAATGAATATGGAACAAGTGAATTTAGAGGCAGAATTTATAAAGTTCTATATATATCAAAACCGGGGAAAGAAGAGGAAAAACAACCAATTAGAGGTTTTTTTTTACAAGAAGAACTTGATAAAATACCAGATTTATCAAAGGTTAAAGCTCCAATAAAAGTTTTAATTGGTGAAAAGAAAAACCACAAAGTAAAAAAGGGGCTAGATAAACAGATTACTCTATATTATGAATTGTTATAATCTACATATGATAAAATTATCATATATAGATTTTAAAATTAATTTAATACACTGGTTGTATTTCCTTTCCATCAGATTGAAAGCTTAAAACCTTATCAGACAATAAAACAGCATATGCTTTAGTATCTGCTTCTATATTTTTGTTAAATAGCATTTCAACCGTAATATTAGTAATTGATGTTTTTAAAGTTGCTGATTGCTTTGACAAATCAAAAACAAACAAAGGATATAGTGTTTTGAAATCAAGAGGGTTAATATCAGAATTTGAAACACAAGAAGGAACACCTGACACTAAACATTTAAAATTGGCTGCTGCAGTATAAACATCCATATAATGATTTGTTGAAAAATCTGTTATAAAATCAAGAGCAGGGTAACGCTTAACATTGTTTAAATATATATGCATTCTACTCATAAATTCATGGGTAAAAGATGAAAGGTTTAAATTTTGGCTTGTTCTGCTTACTCTTTGTATGCCAACAATTAAAAAACGTGGCTTTTCATTTGCTGCTTTTGTTGTTAAATTCCATGTGTAAGATGTATTATTGACCGGCAAACCCACGCTAAATACTTGCCTTTGATCATATCCTATTTTAATATTAATATTTTTCGCCATTTCACCCATCAAAGTATTTAAATTTGAAATTGACGGCTTTACTATAGGAACAAACCAATACATATTGTCTAGTGTAATTTTTCCAGCAGCTGCAGCATTTGCTTTAAAAATTGCTTCACTGTCAACCTTACGAGTGAAAATTAATTCTTGTTTAACTCCATATAGTACTTTGTCATAATCTTTACAAAAACCAAAAATATGAGAAAGGGGAACATTAAAAGTAAATTTTCCAATGTCATTATCAGCGTGGCCTTGATTAGAAGCCAAAAGTAGATTTTGACGAGCTTTAAAACCTTGATTTGAAAGGGCGTTAGCTACCTCTTCTGTTCCATCGTCTTTAAAAACGCAATGATCTTTAAACCAACATCGAGCCAAAGCTTTAGAAACAGAAAAATCATCACTATACTCTAAAAGTCCCAGCATTGTCGTAGCTTGCCCGGGAAATAGCAGCGTTTCCATTTCTCGACCTCCTATTTCATAACGTATTTGATTAAAAAGATACATTAAACCATTATTAGCTATTGTTACTAAATCTGCTTTATCATACGCAGTATCATCATCTTTAGTTAGTCTTCCTATAAATTGTATATATGAACGGTGTGGATGTGTAAAAATATCACCACTTTCAATACTAAAACGAATTTGACCAGGATTATTCAACATAGCCACACCACCCGCATCCGGCGGGTATCGTCTATATTCATATTCTTCTATTCCCTCATCAATTAACACTGTATCATCCCACTGTAATATATCTGAACTAGTCATTTTTTTAAATATGTTTTAAAACGCTTTAAATGCTTCAAATAATTTTAATTCCTAGTCCTCGGTTTAATCCCCTGTTTAATCCGTCTGTTGTTCTTTCTGGTTTTGGTGTTGGTTTTGCTGCTGGAATTGCATCAGGGTTTACTGGTAGTACTGAACTAAAACTGTTTTTTTGTTTACTTTTTAACAGTTGGTTGATCTTACTCTTTGCAATATCAGTAGCTTTTTCTGTTACCTTCTTTCCTATATTTTGTGCTTGTTTTGTTGCAAATTCTAAAGCCTTCTTTTTACCAAAATCTAAAACTTTGGGGGCATATCTACTAAACATTTTTTTGGCAGTATTCCAAAGAGGAGTTAAAAAATTTGCTCCACCTTTTACATATCTTCTTGATAATCCTGTATTTTTAACTATCATTTTAAGAATGAAAAAAATGTTTTATAAGTCGTTTAATAATTTTTCTTTTTGTTTTCTTGTCATTACCTTCATTCTAATTAATTCTTTACATATTTCAACCATTTCGTTTTTTAGCCCTGTGTTTCCAGCTTGAGCACTACCACAAAGCAAAGTTAAACGATCTGCTAATGCCTCCGGATCAGATGAAAGAACAACTGTTTTGTGCCCTTTTCCAGTTGATGTTTTTGGCTCTTCTTTTTTTGGAATTTCTTGTCTTTTTTTTGCCTTTGGTGTCTTTGGTTTAATTTTGTCATACATTGGTTTTAAAAGTTTCTTCCATTTTTCTGAACCTGTTAGTTTTTGATTTGCTGTTTCTCCAGTTTTAGAAAACAAAACCCCCGAGTCTAATAAAATTTTTTCATAATCACTCTTTGCTTTTTCATTGTTAATACTTGTTTCAGCTGGAGTATCAGAAAAAAATAAATCCAATAGCTCCGGTGTTCGCTTGTATGTTTTACCATCATATTTAACATTGTTTTGTCCAATTGTTAAATTTTTTTCTCCAATGTTTAAAACTCCTTCTTTGATGGATATTAAAGTTTTAAGCTTGTTTGTTGTTAGCTTTTCTAAATATTTCGTAAGTTCCTCATCTCCTGGCACCTCTATTTTTCCCTTTTCTTCTTCTATTGTCGGCAAACCGGGAGCAGGCAAACCAGGCAAACCAGGTAAAGCCTGAGAAATAGCCGCTGGCAAACTTTCTACTTTTCCCGTAAGTTTTTGTATTGGTTGACTTACAGGCTTAAAAAATTTAGCCAACTCTTCAGCTCTTGTTACTTCCCCCATCTGCTCCGCTCTCTCCCTATCTCTTAAATATCCCTTTAAAGCCAGGTACTTTTTAACTTCTTCATTTCTGTTTCCTGGTGATTTTATTGTGTAAAATGTCATAGTTTTTTAAAATATATTAACCTTTAAATAGTTAATATATTTATTTAATCCATATTACTTAATACACATGAACAACTAAAATTAAATTTCGGCATTGTGAAACTTAGAAAGGGAGTGGGCCTCCATGGTTTTTCTCCACAAGTCTCCGAAATTCCTCCCGTGCTTCCCTCTTCCCTCTCTCTATTAAACTGTTTTCTTCTTCTGCTTTCTTTTTTTTGTTGCTCTTTGTCCGTATTTCTTCTTTCATTACCTTGTATTTTTTTCAGTTCTTCCATGATTAAAATAAACTCTTCATGACTTACTTTATTATCAGCAATGGACTTTGATATATGAGTATTTAAAGTATTTAGCTTACTATCAGCAATATTTTTATTTGTAAGTGTTTTTCACTCTTGGTTCTTGTTCTCCTCACAAAAAACTTACTAGTAATAGCCACAAGACCGACAACCAGGCTTGTTATTTCCAGGCCTATTGTAGCAGGGATGGCCACTATTGTACTAAGCAAAGCTATTCCTCCGGCTCCCGCTCCTATTGCCACAATTGTCAACCCGCTTTCAATGTTGTCTGCCCATTTGCTATACTTCTTAAACTTTTTAGCAAGATTACCCCTTATCCTTACTTCATCTTCAAGAAACTTCTGAATTTCTGAAATCTTGTTTAATCTGAAACTTTGTCCATTATCCCCCATCTCAAAAATGGCGGGTGGTGCAGATGGTTCTGGTTTTACAACATTAGGATATAAACCACTGTTTGTTTCTTCCTTTAATTCTGTCATTTTTTTAATATGGTCGTTAAGGTTTTAAGTATTTTACAAAACAAAACGGTGCATTTTCTGGTAATACCACAGTATTTTTAGAAAAATTTAAAACTGATATTATAATATTCTCTGCTCTTGGTCCACAATACATGGGGTTTATAAATTCTAGGCTTTGTTTAATCTCTTCTACTGGTATTACCAAAATTACCCCTCCACTCATCACATATCCAAAATTTAAACCTATTGTTTTTTTTTTCTCCTGGCTCAATCTTTAAAGTTGACTGTGTTCTTATCTTCCAACATGTGTTTGACTCTTTAACTGCTCCATATTTTATATCATATGTTTTCCAATATATAGTTTTTGGCTGACTCATATTTTTTTAAATATTAAAATATAGATTTAAGTAGAGGCCCAATTATAGGAATGTTTGAAAGAAAGCCTGAACCATCCTGAACGTTTCCGTTTTGGACAAGAAAAACACCCTCACCACCAAAACCGGAACCCGTTACAGTAGGAAAAGGAGACAAATACAGTCCCTGTCCATCTGTTTCTACTCTTGCAACATTTCCACTTTTAGACAAATATAGCCCATCTCCAAATATAGCCTTTACTGCTTTATCAGCCAGGCCTGAAAGAGCACCAAGACCAAGAGCCGGAAGAACCTTTTTAGCTACAGGCAACACGTAAGGAAGAGCACGAGCAGCCAGGGCTGCTATCTGTCCCCCATGTTTAGCATTGTATTTTACCTGTGACAATGAAAGGGTAATTCTAACACCTTTACCAGCATTAAAAGACTTGCTCATTTTTGAAACTTGACTTTCAGTAAAATAGAAACTGTCTGAACCTTTGGCATTTTCAGGCTTTAGGTCTAGTGTAACGTTGCACTTGTTTTTGTATGCCGTAGCAACTTTTTCTTTTTGATGTTCTGTTAAATTAAGTTTTGTTTCAATATACTTTGTTTTAGTCATTTTTTTTTTAATTGGTTTTAATTTCCCTAATATGAAAACGCATTGTAATGTTTTCTTTTCTTAAATCGATTAACTCTCCGTTTTGATCTGTTAAAGTTGACCTTACACTGTATATATCATTTAAAAGCAAAGGTAAATATATGGGAAAAGGAGGACGTTCTATAATTTTATGACCAGGGTTAACATTCGGAAAAAATGAATATATTGTATCTCCTTTGTCTCCTTTTACATATGACCCACTTACAATATCTAAATTTACTAAAATACTATTAACAGGGAGTATATTTACTATATTTGGGCTTTCGTGATTTCCCCCTTTGTAAAATTTAGGTTCAAAACCTAGAATACGGTTTAATGAATTTTGTGTAAAATCAACAACGTAATCAGGCTGAATATACATTTCAGTTTTAAAAGTATTTACGTTGGGTTGTATTTTAAATGGATATTGGTTGTTTTGATCTTTTAAACCGTGTTTTTCAAAAATAGCATCAATTTCACGATTAATACCAGTAAGGTTATAACTCCCTGTTTTGATTTTAAAATCCCACGATCCGGCTCTTGGTTCTTTTAATAGTCTAAATTCGTTAAACCCCGGTTTGATATTCGGAATACTGTAATAGGTTTCGAGATTAATCAAAGCTATTTCACAAGGTTTTTTTAAATGTATTGAAGGAGTAAACTCTGTTTTTAAATTTGTACTGTTTCCTGATAGTACTATTTGTAATGAAGTCATTTTTTTAATTTTAATAAAAGTATTTTAATTAAAAAAATGATATTGACACAAAAACAAAAATTAAACCTCAAAGCACACATTAAAAAAAAAATCACAATCATCATTTAAAACTAAAGGAAATTATAAAATTTATAAAGGCATTGAATCAGATTATGATGAAGATCATAGCAGGAAACCATTTGATAAATTTTACAATGCTATAGTCCTCCATGAATTTAGTCAGCTTAAAAAAACTTGTGAACAATTTACGCTCTATGTTGGTATAAATTTTAGTTGTAATAATTTTTTAGGACTTGGTGAAATTAGAAACAAAAAAATTAAATTATATGAATTGAGAGAAAATACAGATTTTTTTAAGGTGGTTAAAAATGCTAAAAAAAAATTTCATCCCCCCTTTTATTAATCACATGTCTTTTCTTGGATATGAACTAGAATTTTTTACATTTGGTAATCCTTTTGTTTATGATGAAGATGATGGGTGGTGTATGAGCACAAAATATATTAATTTTATTGAATGGAACACATTTATTAATGCCCTTTCATTTTTATATCATTCACATTTTTCTTTTAAACGTTTTGAAAGAAACGATCCATCTTTAATTTTAGATGTTGATGCAAGTATTAGAGAAATGTGTAATAGAATTGAAAGAATGCAGAGACTAGAAACGGTAACAGTAGAAAAAGTGAAAGTAATAAAAGTAAAAAAGGACAGAACAGTTTTTAATGGTGAAGAGTCCTTTAAATCTGAAGAGTGTGTAATTTGTTATGATGAAAAGCCGTCTGTAATGTTTTGCAGTTGCGGACATATAGCTATATGCACGAAATGTAATGAATTAAACAATTTTGAAAAGTGTCCGATATGTAGAAAAGAAAACTATGTTAAACGTAAACTAAGTGAGTTTGAAAAAATAATTTTAAGTTAAAAATTTTTGCTATAATATTAAAAAAATGGAAGTGTTAAATAATTTTGAGGAATTAAACAAAGTGATTAAAAACAAAATTGCTCATTCAAAATATAAAAAATCACGAGGCTCATGCACACGCTATTTCTATGAAAATAGTTTTAAATTAAAAACAGGTGAATTTTTCAGATCAAAAATACAATATTTAAACTGCTTAAAACCAATACTTTACTATGAATGGAGCAGGTATAAACAGAAAAATGAAAAAGGTATATTTGTAGGTTTCTTATCTCAGTTATATGGAAACAGAATTTCATATATAGATTTTGAATATTTTGATTTAGATGAATCTAATTTTTTTAAAAAAATAGATAGTGGAAATGAAGTTTTAAATAAATTTTGTTTTGATGATTTAAAACTAACCTTGTATATTTTTAATTATCCTGATAGGGATTGGGATGATTCACCATCAATATTTTTTAAAGATTTGATTGAAATTAAAAATGATGAACTTCAATTTAAAATTTATTTGTTTAATGAAAATACTGATAAAAGATATGAGATAATAAAAAATGATGATGATGAAGATGATGATGATGAAGATGATGATGAAGAAGATGATGATGATGATGATGATGATGAAAATGTTAATAGTAATGAAAATCCCCCATTTTTATCAATCCCACAACTACCGCCTTTAGGAATAGGAATAGGAAATTCTGTTTATCACCCACCAACACTAAGACCAACACCAACACCAATTAATGCAGATCAAACTTTTAAATCTGAAGAATGTGTAATTTGTTACACAGAAGAGCCGAATATACTTTTTTGTAATTGTGGGCATATAGCTATATGTGCAGAATGTGACAGTTTAAGTATTTCTAATAAATGTCCTGTATGTAGACAAGAAAATACTATTAAAAGAAAAATTTAAACAACTTAAAATAAAAATTTGATTTATAAAATGAGTTCATATTTTATAAATCAGTTAAATGGAGTTTTAAAAAATCATATTAATCATTCAAAGAAAGAAGAAAAAACAACGGGTGATTTTTACACTCAGATGAAGTTTAAATTTGCACCAGTAAAACCTAACAAGTATGTTAAATATACTGAGCCCATAACATATTTAAGGCGTTTTAAATTTTTTCTTTACTATGAATGGAGCAAAAGAAAGCAAGAAAACAAAAATTTTAAACTTTACGTCTCTTGTGTTGTTGTTTCCGATGTTTACATTCACCGATATGATGATATATTTTGTTTTGATGAAAATACAAATGATATTTTTTTAAAAATAGAAGAGCTTGATGATATACTGTCATTCTTCTATTTTCCAAATGTTGAAGTATATTTTTGTTTAGAAAATGAAGAAAACAGAAAAGGGGACAAACCCCATATTTTAGAAGATTTACTTGAAATGAAAGAAGAATTTTTTTTTAAAAAATATGGGTTTGTTAGTGTAATTAGTGAACTTGAGAAAATAGTACAAGATAAAATGTGTTTGTAATATTTAACCTGGAGGAAAAGGTTAAATATTAAATTTTTAATATTCTTTTTAATTCTTTTTCTTCTTCTATATCTAATAAATTAATAAAAACACCAAGAGTTATAAAAAACCTTTTAACTCTTGGGTGAGATGACTTGAAAAACATTATCAAGCTTGCACCATGAATCAAATCTTTCATTTAAATCAAAATCTTTTTGCCTCTTTTTTCCACAATGTTTTATAATTTTTGCATTTGTTTTAACTTCCCAATTATAAACAAATTCTTGTTTTTTTCCGGTTCCTTCTATTATTCCCCTGCTTAAATCTGTATTTTCTTCATCAATACCAGGGCGCACTGGTCCGCTATAATCCCCCTCATCTTCATTAATTCTAAAAACTATTTTAAAATGTTCTTCTTTTAAATTTGTATCTTCGTAAATAGCAGTAAAATTTACAGTACTAATTTTACCCCTTAAAGGAAATAAAAAATTTGGTTTAATTTTTATTTTTCCATCTTGCCCCCATGTAAAATCACCCCCATCATATTTACCAAAATAAACAATGCTTGGTGTTATTGGGTTTCCTTCATCATCATAACTTATAGCAATTGATCCACCGCCAGGAGGAGGAACACGACGCCTATTAGAATTTTTAACTTCATCAATTCCTATTATTGGTCCTTCTACTTCACCACGAATTAGAATTAAAGACTGTGAAGCCGCAAGTGAAACAGCAATTGAAGTAAATCTTTGGATTTTATCATCTGTATATTTTTTATTCGTTGCATCCCCTTCGTCTGTTGGTTCACCTAAATTCACTATTTTATACTCCTTCATATCTTTATTTTCTTTTGTTTCATCGACATACCTTTTATTTACTGCATCTTTTGGATTTTGTGGATCATCTAAATTTATTATATTATACCCCATATCTAAGGGTGCCCGAGCTTCAAAATACCCATTAACTTTTTCAAACGGAATAGCCTCTTTTACTTCATCCACATAAATTTTATTAACAACATCATTTTCATCTATTGGTAAAGGTACGTTTTTTATTGGTTTTAAACCCATATCAAAACCTTGTGTTGCTAAATAGTTTCCATTTACTTTTTGAAAAGGCCCTTCTGATTTAATCCCGACAGTTTTCACATCAACATAACTTTTAGTAGCAGCATCATCTGGATTTTCAGGATCTTTCACATTTATAATTTTTTGTCCTTTCATATCATTGCTTCCACCTTCCCCAATCTTTTCCTCTATCACATCATCAACATATCCTTTATTTACAGCATCTGTTATATCTGTTGGTTCGGGTAAATTACGTATTGTTTTTTGTTTCATGTCAATATTACCTTTAGCTTCGTATTTTTTTCCATTTTTTATATTAAAAGCCTGGTTTTTCTCCAGTTCTGTTTTAACAACGTTTAAAGCAGCAGCATCAACACCTCCTGCTGGTATATCTGCTGTCTTTTCATCCACATATTTTTTATTTGCTGCTTCGTCTTCTCTCTGAGGATCACCAATGCCATAAAGCCTGTAATTCTGTAAATTTACATTACTGTCAACTTCATAATTATTACCAACAGAAAATTTATTAATTGTTCCATCTTTAATTTTTTTTACTTCATCATCAACATATTTTTTATTTACTGCTTCACCATCTTTTTGAGGGGTTTTTATTCCCCCCAGTTTATTTCTCCCTAAAAATAAGGGACCTCTAGCCTGAAAACCCCCGTTTTTTCTTTCAAAGGCTGTTACATGATCAACATATTCAATTGAAGCTGCATCAGTAGGCAAATCAGGATAACCCACCCCTTCGATTTTAAAACCTTTCATGTTTATCTTCTCTTTTGCTTCATGTATCCCATTTTGAATACTAAAAGGATTTTCTTCTTCTAGTTTTTGTCTCCTATCTTCTATCAACTCATCAGTATATATTTTAGACGCTGCATCATTGTCATCAACAGGAAGGGGCAAACCTTGTAATTTTTGCCCATCCATGTTTAAGCTTTGTTTAGCTGTATGGTCCCCGTCTCTGTTTCTTTTAAAAAAAATAATTCCTTTTGTTGAGTCAACATATTTTTTATTAACAGCGTCTTGAGGATTAATCGGATCGGGTATATTTTGTATTGGTTGGCCCCCCATGTTTAGGCTTCCTTCCATCTCTCCCCCGTCTTTTCCTAGAAAGTTTTCAACAATGAAAGTAAGAGGCACCCCTTCACTCTCAAGCTCTCTAATTTCTTCTTCTAATTGTCCAAATTTTGTTATTGGATATCTAGTAAACATTTTTTAAATTAAACCATTTTCTTTTAAATCCATTAAATGAGATACGACAGGCTGTAAATCATATCCACTATTTAATTTTTCTAATACATGAAGGCAAAGATGACCACAAATCACAGTACTAGGTTCTTGTATTTGATCAGACGAATACAAGATCGGAGATTTTAAATATTTTTGTATTTCAAGAGGAGGAGGCAGCCCGTAACTGTCAAAATAGTACTTGTTTTTTTTTTTGTTTTTGTGCCATGCTACCCAATGTGTACCCGGACCTTTACTATCATCAAGGTTTAATATCCCACATTCGTAAATATTAGGCTTTTTTGGTAGAGCATCACGAGAAAAAACACCCCTCCAACCTTTTAAATGTTTACACATATCAGATAACTCAAAGTTGTTTAAAGATTTAATTGGAAGACTTCGCACATTTTCAGAAATTTCTAAACTTCCACCTGCTGTTTGTTTTTCCTGTTTCTTCCTGTCCCTTTGCCTTTGTTTCTTTTCTTTTTGTCTCACTGCTTCAGCTTTCACGGCTTCCATTCCTAAACTAGCATTTTCTTTAATCCTTGGCTTAGTGTCACCCATCCACTCCTGAATTTTAAACCTTGTTTTTTGTAGTTCTTGCCTATAAAATGCCCCTTCTATGTGATGTCCTTTAGCATCCCTTAAAAAAATATGTTGTTGGATTTGTGTTGTCTATTTTACGTATTATAAATATCTCTTTTGTCCAGTTTGCTGTATATCCTTTTTCAAATCCTTCTTTTTTTCTTCTTGGTATTCTCACCCGATCATTAACTTCTAAAGGTGTTTTTTGTGTTACGTAGTCCACTCTAAACTTTTTAGGTTCAGCATTGCGGTAAAATGTTTCATATATCCTTTTTTCATTTTCTGGATCGCTTGCTTCTTCTGGAGTTAGCCGATCGTTAAAATTCCTGTGAACCGTATTGTTGTAATCATTAACAATATCTTGTAAATGAGGGATATAATCTGTTGTGTTGTTGTCTGTCATGAAACGACCAATGCGATCTTTTAAAGTTTTAATAAATCTTTCTGCTAATGTTGCTTTGTGTTTTCCTTCAGTATGATACAACTCAACCCCTTTTAGTCTTGTCTTTGCTTCCTTTGCTTTGTTGGGAAACAAGACAGGACACAAACGCTTTAAATGATTTGATAAAGCTCCTTTAGTTTTTAAATATTCTTTACAATGAGGACACTGAAAAGGAGTTGCAGGTTTTTCTTCTTCTTTGTCAATCAAACCCGTAAATTCACCACCTCTATCAGTCCACAACTTTAAAGGTTTTCTGTTTGATGAGTGAAAGATATCATTAAAAGCTTTTACAACGCTGTTTACCTGTTTGTTTGGTAATTCACGTACCCAAGCGTAACGGCTAAAAACATCTATTACAACCAAGAAAATATTTAAATTTTCTGTCTGTTTTTCTGAGGGTGTAAGTCTTTCTTTTAGTACTTCTGCTTTTTGAATTTCCTCTGCTCCTTCGGCTTCACCTACTTTAATTTTTTTCGGCATGAACATTAAATCAGCAGCCCATGTATCATCTAATTTTTTAACAATTACTCGACGTGTGGGAAAATTCCGCCTTAAAGGTCTGTGTAACTTATCACTTAAAGTTTTTTCTTCTTGTGTCCTTCTTTCCTTTTTTTCTCTAACTACCCACGGCTTTTTTTTTTATTACCCATACCAAATTTAACTTTACTTCCTATGATGGGGGTTACTATAGCACGGTCGAGCCGTTCCCTCAATGTTGGGTTATAAATGCCTTTTAATTCACTCAACATATCAACATCACACAAGCTATTTCTTGTAGCTGTATCATTGTGTTTTAACTAGCAAATATCATGATGCATAGCTGCACGATCAACACGATTACTCCATGCTTTAGGTGTTAAATCAGGGTTTAAACGTTTCTTTAAATTTGTTCCTGGACCTGTAAAATTATGACCCGGGAGATGCATTTCAAAAGGAAGAGTATTAATAAATTTATTAACTAAACTTCCGCCTTTTTTTTTTTTACTGTACCTTTTGTAAACTGGGTCTTTTTCCCTCCACAAACAGAACAAGTACCTTTTAATATTACTCGTCCATTTTTTGTTGTCTCCTGTTTTAAGTTTTCTGTATTTGTCTTTTTTCGACATTTAACACAATATATTAAACTCATTTTTTAATTTTAGTAAAATTTAACTAAATTAAAAAGTTATGGAAATTAAAAACTATAGCTGCAATTTAAACAAGACAAAACGCAAAAATAACCCAATGTTGCCCAGTAGTATTAGGGGTTTAATAATAGGTGAGTCTGGCTGTGGAAAAACAACAACAATTTTAAATTTACTTTTAAGACCTGGGTGGCTGGATTACGATCATTTGTATATATTCGGGAAGTCAATGAAACAACAGCCAGAATATATACTTTTAAGAGAAGCGCTGGAATTTGGTTTAAGTAAAGAAGCTGTTAATTGGATATTTGAAAACATGAAAGAAGTAGAAAGCCTAGATACAGAAAAAAAAAAAAAAAAAAATGAACTGATGGAAAGATTAAAAAAAGAAATGAAAAAGAATGGAACAAAAATTACACCTTGTTTTAATGAAAATGATGATGAAGTTCCGGACCCTCGAGATTTAAACAGTAGCAATAAAAATTTAATGATATTTGATGATTTGTTAAAAGAAAAACAAGATATTCCTGAAAAGTACTATACAAGAGGTAGACACAGCAACACGGATTGTTTCTATTTGTCACAGTCGTTTTTTAGTTTACCAAGACACACAATACGTGGCAACTCAAATTTTATAATCCTTTTTGATCTTCCAGAAAAAGATATTTTTAATATATATACTGACTATGCAAGCCGTGATATGAATATTGAAGAATTTAAAAATTTTTGCTATACTTGTTGGAGTGAACCTTACGGCTTTGCTGTGATTGATAGAAGCAGTCCGTTGGATAATGGAAAATATAGATGTGGGTTTGGTTCAATTTACTATCCATTGTGTGTAGTGCAAAACTTCCAATACTAACATTACTACTAATTAAAATAAATATATTACCGGTGTTTTGGTAATATATACAAAAATGAAAATGTTAAATATTAAACGCTGAAAATAGCACCCTTCCCATCCGAAAGAAACCCACCCCTTTTTTAATATATATATTTTTTTAAATTAATTTCATGATACTTTAAAAGTATCATGAAAAAAATGGGGAAGAACAAACACAAGCATCTATGAGATAAAATTACAAATCAACAAGGTTTAATCCATCCTCTTTCAATTGACTTAGTATAGAGTTTTCATATTCATCATCTTCATTTTCACAGTTATCATAACCATTAACCACAACATTTAAAACTTTGATTGTAATTCCACTGTGTGATGTTTGTGGTCTGCCATTTATAAGCTCCTCTTTTCTCCACAGTCCACTTACCTTTAAAGTATATACTCCGTTTGTAATTCTATCATACAAGAAATCAACATTTCTTAAGGGTCGTGTAATTTTATTGTGACCTTCTTTCTCAACTGTTGTAAAAAAATAATCACCATACTTTTCAAGGTCAATCTTACATTTTACAAAACCTTGTTCTTTATAATTTTGAAGAATGCCTTCTAATTGATAAGCTTCATCAATTAAATCACGAAACTCGGGATCAAACCTTTCATATATTCCATACAGAAACTGTTCAAACATATCATTTAACTTAATGTTAATATATTTGTTTGAACCAAAAGTTAAAAGCGTAGGTTTATCATTTGGTGTCCTACTTACTATATTAGTATATATACCTGACCTACCGTTTTGAACAATGTCAGAAAAATAAATTTTATCAGTCTTCTTCTGTCCTTTAATAACATTTTCACGCCCTAGAGTTAGCACAATAGACTGCTCTTCCGGGGCTGAAGGCTCATCTTTCTTCTTTTTTGCTTCAGTATTTTGATTTTTAGGCATTTCAATTTTTTAATTTAATGAAAATTTACTTAAATTAAAAAAAATGAGACAGTATTACAAATTTGTAGTTAAAAACAATGCCGTACAAATGGTTAAAACAAAAGAGCCGCCGGCTAACTTTGGGAGTGTAAGTCGTGATGTTAAAAGTAAAATTTCTAACTCTGCTTTAAATGGATATTTCAAACAAACATTTTTAGAAGTTCCAGAGTTAACCAAAAGTTTAAGTATGGAGTCATATTTGAGTAAATACAGAGCTTCAGCAGCTCAGTCTTTGGGTAAAAATCCAGGAACTAAAGCTATTTTAAGCGTTTGTGTTAAAATGAGGAATGCCGAGCAAATTAAAAAGTTTTACTTCAATTCAGAACCAAATATAATTTATCAATGGAACAACAAACAAAAGATTATAACCCGAATGATACAACAAGTTTTAAACATGTTTTACAAAAAAGATTATGAAGGCAGTGGGTGGAGTTTTGTGAGTTTTGATAATGTGTGTATTAACTATGGTAAATACAGTCCATTTAAAGGGGGATGTGGAAACAACAAGCTACCCAAATGGCTAATTTTAAAACGTGCTGTTTTTTGTATACTTTCTGGAGATCAACGCTGTTTTTATTGGTGTATTCTCAGACACTTCAACCCAAAAGAAAAAGACAAAGGAAGAATTACGAAAGATTTAAAAAAGATAGCAAAAGAAGAACCCAACAAATATGCTGATTTTACAGATATCAAATATCCAACTTCAGCCGAAGATTTACAACTTTTTCAAGATCGAAACCCACACATACATTTAATAATATATGGAGTGGACAACGTAAACAAAAGAACACCTGTAATATTTGATGGTGAAAGAAAAGGAGGAGAAAAAATATATTTACTATTTTACGAAAATCATTTTTACTATATTGGTGATCTGTTTCTGTTACCCTTGATTGACATGTGATAAAAAAGAGTTTTTAAGAAAGAAGAGAAATTAAAACAACATGAAAAAATATGTTCTGATCTTACACTTTTACAATTGCCAGAAGAAGACTCTGAAGCTTCAATTTTAGAATTTAAAGAAAAAACAGAAAGACCCCCTAATATTGTAGTATACTTTGATTTTGAAAGTTTTTTAATATCATGTGAAGAAGAAAACAAAATTAACAAACATCAACCTAGTGGCTTTTGTTTTTTCATTGTTTCATCAAATACAGAGATATACAAAAGCAAAAAAGTAAGCTTTGTGATACAAAAGGAAAACCAAGATGTGGGTGCCATTTTTGTTAAAAGTTTAATGGGAGAAATCGAAAAAGCAAACTCAATTTTTTTAGACAAAGGACAAGCTTCAAATTTAACCCCTGTACTATGCCACAACTTAAGCGGCTATGATGCTCATCTTTTCATTTTAAAACTGGCTGAATATAGCGGTCATCTTACAGTTTTGCCATCAACTGAAGAAAAATATATCAGTTTTTCTAAATATACCTATATATCAGGCAAAAGGCATGAAATACGATTTTTAGACAGTTTTAAATTTTTAAGTTCTTCTTTGTCTCAATTGGTCGAGGATACGGATCAAAACAATTTTAAATACACTTGTCAAGTTTTTCCAAATATTCCGATAAAACTGTTAACAAGTAAAGGGGTCTACCCATACGAATTTATGAATTGTTTCGAAAAAACAAAATTAACAAGCTTACCACCAATAGAAAGCTTTTACAGCTCAATGAAGAAAGAAGGCATAACAGAAGAAGACTATCAACATGCTATAAATGCTTGGTCTGCTTTCGAATGTAAAACTTTAAATGACTATCAGCTTAGATACTGCGAGCTAGATACTTTACTTTTAGCAGATGTTTTTGAAAACTTTAGAAAATTAAATATTGAAACTTATGGTTTAGATCCTGTTGTTTATGGTTATACTTTACCGGGCACTTCATGGAATAATATGTTAAAATTCACAAAACAAAAGATTTCATTAATTACAGATCGTGACATTTATGAAGACTTTGAAAATGGAATTAGAGGGGGAGTGTCTATGTGTGTCAGTAGATATTGTAAATCAAACAATAAATATTTAAGTGACTATGATCCAAACAAACCGAGCAATTTCATTTTTTTCATAGACAAAAACAATCTTTACGGAGAGGCCATGAGTGAAGCAATGCCTTATGAAATAGAAAGAAAATTAAGAAAAGCTGAATTTAAAGATTGGCGAAATTTTTCCTGTGCTATAGTATGTGATTTAGAGATCCCAAAAGAAAAACATGAATTTTTAAAAGACTATCCTCCATGCCCAGAACATTTAAAAATTAATGGTGTTCAGAAGCTTGTACCAAATTTACAAGACAAAAAAGAATATTTAGTATACTCAGAACTATTAAAATATTATGAAAAGCTTGGAGTTAAAGTTGTTAAAATCCATAGAGGATATGTTTTTAAAATGTCAGAATGGTTAAAGCCATATATTACAAACAATACAATTAAAAGAGGAGAAGCAAAAGAGAAGAGTAAACAAGAATATTTTAAAAAATCTATTAATAGTATCTACGGTAAGACAATTGAAAACCCGCGTAAACGGTCAAATGTGGAGATAATAAACAATGAAAAAAGAGCTGAAAAACTTTTAAAAAGTCCAGAATACACAGGCTTTAAAATGTTTAATCCACATCTTGTTGCTGTAACAAAAAAGAAAACACTTGTAAATGCTAACAAGCCAATATATATAGGTTTTGTTGTTTTGGAACTTTCAAAATTAAAAATGTATCAGTTGTACTATGAGTATTTAATACCAAAATTCGGAAATCGGGTAAAACTACTGTATACAGATACAGACAGTTTCATTTTAGATATTCAAACAGAGGACATATACGAAGAATTAAAAGAAGATTTAAATGTTTGTTTTGATACATGGAAATATCCGAAAAGCCACCCACTGCACAGTATGGAAAATAAAAACAAACTTGGATTTTTTAAAGATGAAACAAAAGGCACACCAATTAAAGAGTATGCTGCTACATGTGCTAAATCATATGCGTACACAGAAGAAGTAAATGGAAAAACAAAAGAAACAATAAAATTAAAAGGAGTTGTAGAATGTTGTATTAAAAATCAAGATATTGTTTTTAATGATTACCTTGATTGCATTTTTAACGAAAAAGAAAAGACTGTTAAATTTTCAGGCTTTAGAAGTACAGACCATAAAATATATACAGAAGAATTTATTAAAGTTGCTTTAAATCCTCAGCAAGATGTGAGGTATATTTTAGAAGATGGAATTAATACAGTGCCGATTGGATATTTATCGGATGAAATAAGAGTAAGAGTGAGAGTGCAAACGCAAAAAATAGAGTTTCATGCGGATAATGTGTATATATAATATAATATATGCACATTTTTATTAGATAGGTTATGATATTGATGAAAATTCAGCACTGCATGTGTTAAATGCTTCTTGCCATCCTATTTCCCTGATTAACATTTTTATGTTTGGCACTATTTCACTTAAAACATTTCTTGTAAATATTTTTACTTTTTCATGAATTTCATCCTCAATTTCTTCAATTGTTTTACCTCTATATTTTTCTTCATTGCAATGAATAAGTCTGTAAAATTCTTTTATTGTTTGCCTCATAAATCTTTGTCTTTCAGTTTTCACTGCCTCTTTAACTTCATAAATTACATTATTAGTAAAAACATCATTGATTGTTTCTTGAACAAATTTTTTTTAATTTCATTTCCTTTTTCTTGCAGTTTAGAAATATATTCGATAAACTCAGTGTCTTCTTCATCAGGATCACAAAAAGAATCGATATCATTTTTTTCTTTGTTTAATGTTTCATCATTACCACAGTCAATTTTGTTAATCTCATTTTCTTTTTCGTTTAATGTTTCATCAGACATTTTTTTATAAAAAAATTTTCTTTAAATGTTTGTTCAGTTTCCCCCGTTTGTTCCGTTTGTTTGCTTTGTTAGTCCCCCGGCTAGCCCCGTTAGCCCGGCTAGTCCGCCAGCCCGCTAATCCTTTAGTCCAGGAAGCCAATGCCCCAAAAAGCCGGCTAGACTGGCTAAATAGCTAGGTTTAGCTAAAAGGCTAAGCCGGCTAAGCCGGCTAATCGGTTAAACCAGCTAAGCCGGCTAAGCTGGCTAACTCACTAAGCTGAGAAGGCTGATAAGGCTGAGTAAGCTGAGTAAGCTGAGAAGGCTGATAAGGCTGAGTAAGCTGAGTAAGCTGAGAAGGCTGATAAGGCTGAGTAAGCTGAGAAGGCTGAGAAAGCTGAGAAAACCGGCTAACGGAGACAACGGGCAAAACCGGCTAAACGGCAAAACGGGCTAAACCGGCTAACGGAGGCAGCGGGCTAAACGAGGGGGGAGAGAATGCAAATGCGAGTGGGGGTGCGTGTGCGGGTGCGGGTGCGTGGTGGGTGTAGGTGCAAATGTGTATTGAGTGGGGGAAGGAACCAGCGGTGAAATACCGCCGGTGAAAAAAAGTAGGGGGCCTCGTTTATATATACACATTATCCGCATGAAACTCTATTTTTTGCGTTTGCACTCTCACTCTTACTCTCTCTTATGTGGACAGTCTAGATCTGCAGTCTGATCTTTGATCTACACTGTCCGATATGGTATTTTTTTTCCCAGTGAAATCAACTTTGAAACCTTGATGTTTGGGCTTTCGGTATTGAGTAGAAATTTGCATTTCATCTATTCAGCAGCTTAAGTGTTAACTTAAATATAAAATTTGTTTTGATAATGGTAGAAAACATAGTGGGAAAAGCAAAAAATACTGTTTACCAGCATTTTCTCCTTTTCCCTCAGTGTTTTCAAAAGCTTCTTTCATCAGGGTCGTTAAAACTTGAGATTGTGGTAAAGGGTTAAGATTCCTTTTACAGCCCATACAAGCTTGAAAACATTTAAGTTCATTCTCCTAGCAGATGAAAGATCCTGTTATCTCGATTTCATTTTTTTCAACAAATTTTGCATATCTCCAATCATAAATTTTATACATAGACAGAAAATAATTATTAACCTGCCCTCTACCATGTCTTTTCAAAAGTTTCCTCTGTGGCATGGTAGTGGAAACGGCAATTCATACAAAACCTTTCTACATTAAAATATTATCCCCTCCACAATGAATCTGGTTGTGAAACAGGCATGTAAACAATGCAGCCCGACCGAGTCCTACATTGAATGCTAAATGCAATGGGCCATTGATAAACCTGCCCATGGCAGGAATAGAAAGCACAACCTCATGGTCCACAAAAAACACTCTACCATGCTGCTATAAAAATCTATAGCAAGGTAGAAGGCCTACAAGTAGGCCTACAAGCGCCAATTTGTACTTGTATAAATTTATTTACACCAAACCGTTCATCTTTGTTACTGTGTGTACCGTTCCACTGGTAGAGTTTCAAACCCAGGTCCAATATGTAAACATCTGACGAGTCCAGGAGCTCTTGGCATCGTGGTATCTGCAAGCGATAAATTTTATGTTTCATTTTTGTTGTTTTACATTTTACACCATTTCCAGCAGTATTTCAGTCATAGCCATTCTCTGTGAAAAATGGGCTTAATGCACCTGCAAAAAGTATTGACCCATGTCAGACTGCGCAGTCCGAACAGGCTGATATGGGTCGAAACATTTTTCCATGGATCAATTTTTTGCATGTCAAAGGACCATCCTACCCCCCAAGATTGAGCTGATTGTTTGAGAAAATGGATTTTATTGATCCATACTTATGAAATGTTGTAATGCATCACTAAGATGATCCATAGTTATGTGACGACCTGCTTGGTGTAATGCATCACTAAGATGATCCATAGTTATGTGATAGGGTAATGCATCACTAAGATGATCCATAGTTATGTGATTACTTGCTTGGTGTAATGTATCACTAAGATGATCCATAGTTCTGTGATGGTGTAATGCATCACTAAGATGATCTATAGTTATGTGATGGTGTTATGCATCACTAAGGTGATCTGTAGTTATGTGATGATGTGATGCATCACTAAGATGATCCATAGTTATGTGATGGTGTGATGCATCACTAAGATGATCCATAGTTATGTGATGGTGTGATGCATCACTAAGGTGATCCATAGTTATTATGTGATGGTGTGATGCATCACTAAGGTGATCCATAGTTATGTGATGGTGTGATGCATCACTAAGGTGATCCATAGTTATGAGATGGTGTGATGCATCACTAAGGTGATCCATAGTTATGTGATGGTGTGATGCATCACTAAGGTGATCCATAGTTATGTGATGATGTACTGCATCACTAAAGTGATCCATAGTTATGTGATGGTGTGATGCATCACTAAGGTGATCCATAGTTATGTGATGGTGTGATGCATCACTGAGATGATCCACAATTATGTGATGGTGTAATGTATCACTGAGATGATCCATAGTTATGTGATGGTGTAATGCATCGCTAAGGTGCATCAAGCCCTCTTTTGCCAGGGTAAGGCTCACATGTATGTTCAGCTTTCAGAGAAAAATCAATCCCTAGTTTACTATCCATGTAGCTGGTCATTGTCTCGACAATGGTTACGTGGGAAAGTAGCCAGTTGTTTGGGAAGGCTTTTTTGCAAAGTGCCGGTAAAAGATGCTTCATTGCTGCATTGGTTATGGCTTTCATTTATCATTTTCGTTTCCTGCTATGGGTATGTTTATAATTGTGCTACATTACAGGTACAGGGTCCAATAATATTGCACAAGAATCGTCCATTTTCTTACCAGATATACACAAAAGTGCTCAAAGACAGATGACTCTATCAGACTTGTGATAATAAATATTCATGAGGCAAAACTGCATTTCGTACCTCTGTCACTTCCACATGTTTTCTGTTGCCATGGAAATGTAGCAGTCTTGGGGTATACTTGGTTGGTTCCACTTTTTTAAAACCACTTTCTGCACCTCCTCTTAGAATCCTGAAACCAAACAGTCTTTCCTAGACAACAAAATCTTAGATTTGTCCAAATTGAAAGCTATGCAGACAACAATCTAAGTGTGGCTCAAATGACTAGTATTTTCATTGAAAGGTTGTTATTTTAGGTAAAAATCTGAATGGGACACACAGACACACACACACACACACACACACACACACACATTATATATATATATATGTGTGTGTGTGTGTGTGTGTGTGTGTGTGTGTGTGCCATGCTCTGTGAAAAGGTGGTTTAATGCTTCTGTTAAAAACTATTGACAAAGATCAGTCTACACAGTCCACACATACTACTTTTGGTAAATTTTCTGCATGTCCCAGGACCACTTTACCTCAGGATTCAGCTTGTTATTGGACAGAATGGTTTTTATGGATCACTAATAAGGTGTTGACTTAATTGGTATAATCAAAGTACTGAAAGTACTGACAGTCTAGCGAATTCGATTGATTGATTGTTTGTATGTGTTTGACCCTGTTTTCAGCATCATTTCAATTATGTAGTGGTGGACAATGCACATATCCATGCTTTCCTTGCATTTCTTCTACCAGTACTCCATACAATATTCTTTCCAAGCCACTGGCTGCTTTCCCACATAACCATCATCGAAATGTGAGAGACAAATGAATCCTGTTGCAATGACTATCATCAATCCCCAGAAAGAAATTTGCAGAGTCAGGGATCGAACCAGTGGCCTCCTGTTCTCAAGTCCTGTACGCTACTGACTGAGCTGCCAGGGATTATGCGTGCTACTGTTTAACTATAATCCAGTTTAAGTTTAACCCTTAACGTGCTAAAAATATTAAATGAAACTATCAAGCCGATGGTATACACCTGAATATTGCTATTTCAAAGTTACATTTTGGAAAAAAAAATCCTCTTATCAGACAGTGTAGATCCAAGATTAGACTGCATGCTATGTGCCGTTTAATCTTAATCCACATAGCATGCAAAAGGTCATTGAGTTGCAGTAGTGCTGGTAAAAGAAACTCCAGGAAAGCATGCTTAGGCGCTCTGACCACCGCAATATCACTGAAATAATGTTGAAAACAGCGTTCAACACCATACAATCAATTACTCAATATCCAATAGCACAAGATGTAGTTAACTATTTAACTCTCTTTACAAAGCCAACAATTTTACATCCCTCCAAATTCAAAGCTGTTGCACACCTTAAAGTAAATGTGGCTGAACTGATGGAACGTGATTCCAAAAGGGCAGAAAACAATGTGAGAAAAGGAGAAAATGATGGTTATCAACATTTTCTCCTTTTCCCACAATATTTTCGAAGACATTCTTCCCCAGTGTAATTAAAACTTGGAATTGTTTGGTAAAGGGTTAATATTCAAGAGGTAGAATAACAGTTCAGCATAACAGTTTAACTCTTCACAATGATCTAAATAATGAATGACAAGGGCTCTCTGTCCTGTGAGAGTTGATATAGTCGGCAGTTGCGACAAGTTAATACCTAGGTGTATCTATTAATAGATTCATTCATAATGTTACAGTAGTGTAGGAATAAGTGATTCTCTGCTTTGCATAGGTCACCTAATTTATATATAGCAAAGACCTTGTACCTTATAAATGACATTTTGTTGACTTTATTACTTTGTAAGATGACACGTTCAACTTAGAGTGGTAGAGATTTAGTGATTTTTGTCAAAATTGTCATATATAACAAAATTAAGATTTCTTACAGAAAGAAGTGTTTTCAGGGAGGCAGTATCTGGCAACTGTGTGTTTTTTTTTTTGTTGTTGTTGTTTACTTTGAATCTAGGTCAGTCTTGATGCCTATAGACTAGCTTCGCTAGTCAATAAATCAGGAAGAGTCATTAAACCCCCTTTAGCTAGCACATGACTCATATATGTGAGCCATGCTCTGGCAAAAGGGAGCTTAATGCATCTCTGTAATGCATTATACCGATCAAGGCATCACATAATTATGGATCCATAAAATCCATTTTATCTAACAAGGGACTGAACCCCTGAGGTAGAATGATCCTTTGACATGCAGTAACAAACATTTTCTACTCAGCTCAGCCTGCATGGACTGCGCAGGATGACATGGGTCGATTTATTTTGCAGATGCCTTAAGCTCCCTTTCCATTAAGCATGGCTCATATGTTTTAGATAATGTTGATATTTTAGTCAGATCATTTATAGTTTTATAATACATTAGGCTAGGGAGGATGAAGTTTTTTTGAAAATTGGGTGCCTGTACTTACGTTATAGTATCGAAGTAAGATTTAAAGAGTTTTGATTCGTGACCTTGAACCTCTCTGTGCTGAATGGGGCGGTCATCTAAAAACGTGTCCAGTTCCACAGTTTTGTATGCGGCAGTGCCATATTCGTCCTGTGTAAAGAAATAAAATGAAAGTGGATTTAGTAAAAGTATGTTTATTTAAACTTTCAAGTGCTTTTTATGACTAAAGTTGCCTTTGCAGCCAATGTAGATCAAGATCAGAGAGCATGAAACATGCAGTCTGATCTCTGATCTACACTGTCTGCTTTGCTGAGATATTCTTGAAAAGAGCACCCTTAACCGTTTACCATGAAAAGAAAACGCTGTTACCATTTTTATTTTTTTTTTACTTTTCCCAAAATGTTTTTTGTAGTCCTTCGAAGGCAAATCCCGCCATTTATTCATTATTCCATTTATTGTCTGCAACTGCTTAACCATTTACCACACAATCACGAGTTTTAACGACCTCCCCCCCCCCCCCCCCCCCATGGAAGAGGCCTTTTGCAAACATTGTGGGAAAAGAAGAAGTTGCTGTTAACCAGCATTTTCTCCTTTTCCCACAATGTTTTCTGTCCCTTCAGAGAGAAATCCCATTTTTTAAGCAACATTTAATATGTAGTCTCAAATGTTTTCAATTCAGACCAGCCTAAAATTGTTCCGTGTGGTAAAGAGTTAAATGTGGACAAGTCTAAAAGTCTGTGGTAAAGGGTTAAAATTGCAATTATATGGGCCTTATGTCTAGATTGCTTCACGGTTTATTTAGGGCTCCTTGGGTTAATGCCCTGTATGCATATGTGTATAAAAAGGACCCAAGCAGAGCCCAGTAATGTTCAGGGCTTGAAACTAAGGGGTAGTTGGTATAATTTTCATCTTGGTGAATTTTTTTCCGAGGAATGTCGGTAATAATTACAACAGGATTCAGTCTTCTCTTACCGCTGATTATCATTGCGATGTGTTTATATGGGAAAGCAGCCATTCACTTTGACAGCCCCAAAATGTTGTTCGAAGCACTGGTAAACTCTAGGAAAGCATTGCTAGGTACACACCTGGCAACGATATACTAGTAACTGAAATAATGCCTGCCTGCCTGACAGCCTGCTTGCCTGCCTCTTTCTCTCTGTCCGTTTCTCTCTATCTCCCAACATACAAATTTATTTATGTTCTGGCAAAAGGAGGTATAATGCATCTCCGTGATGCAGTATACCAAGTTGACTGGATCTGGAGGTAGAATAGTCCGTTGACAAGCCGACAGTTCAATAATAGCAAGTTTTGCAGATGCATTATGCCTACTTTTCTCTGTGCAAGGCTCAAATATATACATGGATTTCAAATGTACTTACGGCAGTGCTGTATTTTCCAATCCAGAAATGGACATCGTAAAGCAGTATGTCAGACTCGGAATCTTTGTATGTCTGCGGTGTTAACAATAAATACAAAATATTGTGTTGTAGCAACTTTCCAAGGGACTTGTTTTTGCTGCCAGCTGCATGACAAAATTTGAAGGTCAAGGCAAGGTAGCTCAGTGGTTAGCTTAACTGACTAGCGACCTGGTGGTTTTGAGTTTGATACCCAGTTGAGGCAAACTTTCTTGCTGGCGACTTTTCACCTCTCACCTCTGATGCATGTGAGAAAAGTAGTCAGTGACTAGGAAAGAAAGTTGTGTCAATACTGGTGTTAGAAAGCCATGAAACACATGCGTAGGTGCACTGACCGCCATGATATGACCTAAGCTGTTGAAACAGTGTTTTTCAAACTCAAATTCAATTAAAAAATCATTTTGAAACCATTTGCAGACAATAAATTAATGTGGTTCAAATGATGAAATTTGTCCTTAACAGTATAAAACCAACATTGTTTGAAAGGGAGAAAATACTGATGACCAGCATATTCTCCTTTTCGAAGAAATGTGAGGGTGGATAAAACTCTGGACTGTGTGGGTTAAATTACATGTATGTCAATGGACACTCTGTCAGTTGAAATAATAACAAAGGCATTGAATAACAAGCGTAACATCTGTTATACATTGTACTTAAATAAATGAATACATAAACCAGGGGTTCAAATTGGTTTTGCAAATACATGTAAAATTTATTTTTTCTAAATCTTTTAATGTTTATATATATATATATATATATATATATAATCTACTACGTACATGTACACTTCAAGGGCTCTATTCTGTCTGTCATAGAGTATACAAGATCAGTTACAACATCAGAGAACAGGTACCATGACTTTTTAAATATTTGCCTTTAAATACATGTACTTCAGTGTTTAGATCTAATATAGTGTTTACAAGATTTATATTAATTAAACCATTTAACAAAAAATCTTGAGCTTTAACTCTTTACCAAATGACAAAATTTTGTACTCGACCAAATTGAAATATTTGTAGACGACATATTGAAGGCTTCTCAAACGATTATTTCTATCTTTGGGAAGACATTGTAGGAAAAGGAGAAAATGCTGGTAACAAGCGTTTTATCCTTTTCCCACATTGTTTTCAAAAGCCTTCTCCTCTTGGGTCATTAAAACTCGGGATTTTGTGGTAAAGTGTTAAATAACCTGGGAAAAAGGCCTTTTGAAAACATGGGAAAAGGAGAAAATGCTGGTAACTATCATTTTCTCCCTTTCCCACCATCTTTTGTATCAAGGACAATTTTTGCTTTTTGAGCCACCTTTGATTTGTTGTCTACAAATGCTTTCAGTTTGGTCATGTCCAAAATTTTGTCTTTTGGTACAGAGTCAAGTGTTTTGCATATTGGTTGTACCAAAAGTCCGCATTTAATTAAACTCTGACCAGGAGGCATGTGCCGTTGTGGTAAAACTATAATGCTATTGTGCAACCGCTTTGACTTGTCACTTAATGAATATTTCCTCTTTTTACGTAGACTATTTATAGATCTCCAATAAATTTAAGATTTTATAGGATGTTTACTTCGCGAGCACCTATCCAAGTATTTTAACTCTACACAATGGACACAGCCACAATATCAGTTTCTTATACATTGTACAAACCTATTCATTTCAACTTTGTTTAGAAAGAAGCAAATATCGGAAACACGAACATAGTCACGGAAACAAATCAGTGACAAGTTAAAGCAGTTTCACTATATTTCAAGCCGTATAATTCTTGTGTTATGTTATTTTATGCTGTGTAATGTTGTAGCATGGTACGTGTCTTTGTTTTATGGCTGCAATTATGTTGAAAGTGGCATAAAACATCAATCAATTAATCAATCAATCTGTCAGTTTCCTTTTTATGTTTTGTTGTGTTATGCTAATGATATCAATGTTAAAATAGCATTCTGCAGATAGAAGGCTAACTCTTTACCAGTTGACAGAAATTTAGATTGGTTCAAATTGAAAGCAATTACTCATTTCTTACATGACAGAATTGACAAGATTTGTCTTTAGTTAAAAGGTGCATGAATAAATACATAAATAAATGAAGGAAAACACTGCGAGAAAAGGAGAAAACGCAGGTTAATTACCAGCATTTTTTTTCTTTTCCAACAACATGTTTTCAATTGGCTTGTTCCACAGAAATTGCCAAAACACTGGATTGTTTTGTGAAAGGGTTGAAAGGACAAAATGCAAAATGATGCGTCATATTGTTTCAAATAACTTAATGTAACATCTGCTTTAACACTTTACCACAATCCCGAGTTTTAACGGCCCAGAAGGATAAGGCTTCTGAAAACATTGTGGGAAAAGGAGAAAATGCTGGTAACCAGCATTTTCTCCTTTTCCCACAATGTTTTCTAACCTATCAAAGACAGAAATCATCAAATGAGCTATGTATGTAATTTTTCGTCTGCAAATGCTTTCAATTTGGTAGAGTCCAAAATTTTGTTGTTTGGTAAAGAGTGAAGCCATGATTTATCTCTTTGCCATCTGTTGACATTTTTTCTGTTTTGCTACATGCGGCAGATCATCATCAAAACATTGTGACAAAGGAAATATTTATCCAAATGAGCTAATTCTCCTTTTTATTTATTTCTTTTTATTTTTGTCTTCCTGAATTATGCTTGTTTTCATAGGGTTTCATTCTATGAAACTGTTGCGAATTTGATATGTCTTAGAAAGCGCTTTACCACACAACCCCGTGTTTTAACAATCCTGACATAGATCTCTTGAAAACAGTTTGGGTAAAGGAGAAAATTTTGGTAATAAACCAAATGGTTTCAGCCAAGGCTAAAGCAAATGATTTAGCCAATCAGCAATCATGTATCTTATATCAGAAAGTTACACAAGTTCTGACTGGCTTAACCATTTATCATGTATCTTCTTATCAGAGAGTAACTGAAGTTCTAATTGACTAATCCATTTGGTTTAACCATTTGGTTTAACCAATCAGAAACTGTGTTACTTTATAAAAATCTAGAAAATTATTGAGGAATATCCACTGACCATTCTCCATTACATTGCAATTCTTATTACCTAGCTCTTGGATCACATTCCATCTCTTTACCAAAGAACAAAAATATGCGGTCGTCAAAATTGAAAGCATTTGCAGATGACAATATAAATGTGGTTATTACAGGGAAGAGAAAATTGTGTGAAAAGAAGGAAATGCTGGTCACCAGCATTTTTTTCCTTTTCCCAAACTATTTTCAAAAGCTTTCTTTAGCAGGGTCTTTAAAACTCGGAAGTATGTGGTAAAAGGTTAAAAGAGTGCATTTTATGATTGGCTAAACCATAAAGCAATCTGAACTTGTGTCACTGTCTAAATTTGGAATCAGATTAAGTCTTTACCACACGACACAATTTTAGCCTTGTCCAAAGTGAAAGCATTTGCAGACAATTTTAATGTGGCTCAAATGGGGCAATTTTTCTTTGATAGGGTAAAAAACATTGTGGGAAAAGGAGAAAATGGTGGTTATCAGCATTTTCTCCCTTTCACACAATGTTTTCAAAAGGCTTCTTTCCCAAGTCATTAAAACTGGGGATTGTGTGGTAAAGGGTTAAGCAGTACATGTACATACCTTGAGTATGATGTAGGAATCTCCGTCATAGAACTTTCCGTAGTCTTCTGTAGGCCAGGTTGTTACCTTGAAATTCTAGATTATAAATAACAAAATCTGTGTTAATTACATGACAGTATTAATGTTACTGATGATTATAATAATATGTAGTAGTAGTAGTAATAGTAAGAAGAAGATGGTGATGATGGTGATGATGATGATAATGATGATGGAGAAGAAAGAAGAAGACAATGATGATGATGATGTGGCTATGATAATTATGTGATGACTTGACTGGTTTACTACATCAGTAGTATAGGTAAGTAGCCTGGGTCAATTGACCCAGGCTACTTACCCTGAGGGAGGATTTTGACCCAGATCACTTGCCCCGGGTAAGTGATCTGGGTCAAAATCCGGTCAATTTGGAAAATTTTGGGTCGATTTGGGGCAAAAGACCGGTCAAAAATGTCAAACCGGAAGTAGATGTCCGCCATCTTTGACGCGGCTCGGGGTCCCTTTTAACCATGGTCTGTGAAAAGGGGTCTTAATGCATCTGCGCGCACGCGCTCACAGGTCGTACGGTAGTTGGTTCAGGCGGATAAAAGTAGTTCCGGCAGGAGATTTGTCCCCAGAGTACCTACCCTGAGGGAGGATTTCTGGCCCAGAGTATGAATAAAAGTAGTTCCGGCAGGAGATTTGTCCCCCAGAGTACCTACCTTGAGGGAGGATTTCTGGCCCAGAGTACCTACCCCGGGTAGGTACTCTGGGTAAAAAATCCGGTCAATTTCAATGGATCAGAAGTCGTTGACAATTTGAAAAGATAGATCTTTCATGGTAGATGGTTAGCCCTGAAAAGGAGGAGGATTTATCCCCAGACTACCTACCCTCAGGGTAGGTACTCTGGGGACAATTCCGGTTGATTTCAATGGATCAGAAGACATTGACAATTTTGAAAGATAGATTCGGAGGATTTGACCCAGGCTAGTTACCCTGAGGGAAAATTTGTCCCCAGAGTGCTTCCCCGGGTAAGCACTCTGGGGACTAATCCGGTTATTTGGAAAATTTTCGGGTGACAATTTGAAAGATAGATCTTTCATGGTAGATGGTTTAGCCCTGAAAAGGGTTGTTTTAAAATTAAAGAGAATGTATCCTTCCTAGTCTAGCTATCTTGAGGGAGATTTGTCCCCAGAGTACCTACCCTCAGGGTAGGTACTCTGGGGACTGGTTAGCCCTGAAAAGCGCTGTTTTAAAATTAAAGAGATTTATCCCCAGACTACCTACCCTCAGGGTAGGTACTCTGGGGACAATTCCGGTTGATTTCAATGGATCAGAAGACATTGACAATTTTGAAAGATAGATCTTTCATGGTAAATGGTTAGCCCTGGATTTGTCCCTAGTTCACTCTCCCAGGGAGAGGGAACTAGGGACAAAATGGTCCGATGACCCCTCTGTGGGGTTTGATCGATCATTGTTCATCTCTGTAGGACTTAACCAATGCTCTACCAGCGTTGGACTTAGTCTTTCTCCATGATATGGGTTATTTTTCCGTCTTTTATTCACATCTGTAGGGTTTGGTCTTTCTCTCTACTATCGTTGGACTTAGGCTTTTTTCCACGATATGGGTTATATACCATCTCACACTGACTCAGGCAAAGACCTTGTTCGACTTAGGGTTTTTTCTACTATCGTAGGACTTAGCCATTTTTTCATGATATGGATTATATTCCTTCTCAGTTTGGTTCAGCCAAAGCAGCCTGTCGGACTTAGTCTTTTCTCCACGATGTGGGTTATATGAGTTATATACCGTATTATGATTGCATTAGTCAGACAAGATTTACCTCCCTTTGTGCACTACGTGACTTTCCCCGGAAATCAAACATGACGTCATTTTCCGAAAATGTAACGGTATGTAACGGAATCATGTTTACTGGGTTTTTCCCACCATTTCCCAGGAATTGGATCATCTAGACTTATCCGATCTTAGGCTTATCCGATCTTAATCTTATTCGTCCCTAGTTTTAATCGAAAAGTTTTTCTCTCTCTGCAAAACTTTTTTAATTGTAAAATTTTTATTCGAAAATTTTTCTATCACTAAAAAAGTTTTTTCTTTGCATTTTTTCTCTCTCTGTAAGAGTAGAATACATCTGCGAAATTGACAATTTGAGTAAGATAGACTTTTCTAGGTCTTGGTTAGTCCTGAAAAGGACTGTTTCGATTTTTTGGTTTCTGTGGTTTTTTCTCCTCTATTGAGAGTCTGCTTTTATCATCAGCTTTCCTTTGATTCTTTCTTGCTGTGGTCTTTCTTCTCCTCGTCTAATGATAGGATCCAAAATTCACCTGACAGATAGGACACTCCACTACTCTTCTCCGATCTGCTATCAGCTTTCTTATTTTGTTTATTTTATGTATAGGCAAAGTGGAGTCATGCATCATAGCCAGCAGAAAGGTTGTTAGATACCATTTTGTCATCGAGAGAAGTAGAAATTGTATACGATAGTCCATCACCATTTCTTTTAGCTGTCGTCTATTCGGGAATCCGAATGATTAATTACTGGAAATAGCATCGTCTTTTATACGCTTGGAGGTTAGGTGTCTTACTTATTCACAAATGTTGAAGATAGATTTTCTAGGGTTTTGGTTAGTCCTGAAAAGGACTGTTTCTCCTCTATTGAGACGATTTTTTTGGTGTCGCTCTTTCAAAGATTTCTTCTCTATTGAGATCTTTCCTCTATCGTGAACTTTCTTCTGACTATAGCTTTTCTTTTGACGATAGTTTTTCTCCTTGTTCTTTCGAGATTATCGGAAAGTTGAACTCTTTGAAGTTGTCAATGTTTTTTTCCATATTTTCCCAGCCCCGTTTTTGTTTCTACTCGTGGTGGCATTACAGAGTAGGGATCGAATCGTTGTTTTTTGTGAAGTTGGTTATCATCTTTCTCTACTGTCTCTGATTTTCGTTTTCTTCCTCTTCTTTTTGGCTTGGGTTCTTCTGTCTGAGTTGACTGATGAGTTGCCTGGTAAGTTGTCTGGGGAGTTGGCTGGTGAGTTGTCTGACGGTCTACAGGTGTGACGGTAGAAGCTGTTAACTTTTGAAAACTGGTTTTATCAAAGTTAATCTGGGTTGAAATCGTTATAGATGAATCTTGTCTTACAGACGAATCTTGTTGACTCTGGTAGTTCTGTCGATTTTGTTGATTTTGTTGGCATAATGTCTCAATGTTTCTATTCAACATCTTCACTTCGTCTAAAATCTGGGTTATTACAGAATTTTGGTTTGAAATCGTTTGAGTTATTTCTTCTTCGATTTTGTTAGCTGGTGGTATCATCGGGTCGATGAATGTTGAATTCATAGCTATCGATAGAATATCTCGGTTGTTTTCAGGTTGTGGTGAGAAAATGTCTAGGTCGGGTTTTTCTTGTGGTAAGGAGTCATCGTCTAAGTTGGAATCCATGGGATCCATTCTTCCGTGATTTGTCTGGTCTAATTTGGAGACCATTCTTCCATGATCCGTTTGGTCTAAGTTGGAGTCCATTTTCTGTTAACAGTTTGTTTTATTCGCACTAGTTAACAAAAACTTTTTAATTGTAAAAAGTTTTATTCAAAATTTTTATTCGTACTATTCGAGAATCGAAAGCCGAATGATTCTAGTGAGAAAGTTCGCCAGCAATTTATAGTTTTTTGGTCGAAGGGACTTGTCTTGGGATATAGACTTTTTCTGTAGGTATTGTAGATAGAACATAATGTACTATGTGACCTCACTTAGAATGTGAGGCCATATAGTACATTTTTTCCATCTCTGTTCTTTTCCAAGTTTTTGGGAAGGAATCAAAAACAGACGACTTTTTAAAATCATTTCTTTATTCAAAGTTTTTTTCTCTTTGGGGTTTTTTCTGGGATCTTGTTAATTGTCCAAGTTTTTTGGGAAGGAATCAAAAACAGACGACTTTTTAAAATCGTTTGTTTATTCAAAGTTTTTTAACTTCGTCCAAAGCTGTGCTTTTCTTTATTCAAGTTTTTGGGAAGGAATCAAAAACAGACGTTCTTTTGTTTCCCAAGTCTTTTGGGAAGGAATCAAAAACAAACGATCTTTTAAAATCGTTTGTTTATTCAAAGTTTTTTCTCTTCGGTCAAGTTTTTTCTGGGAAGAAATCAAAACAGACGACCTTTTGTTTTTTTCAAGTTTTTCTCTTCGGCCAAGTCTTTTGGGAAGAAATCAAAACAGACGACCTTTTTAATTTATTTCTTTATTCAAACGTTTTTTTAAAGTAAACATTCTTACACTATAATTAAACTTTATTCAACTTCTTAAAACATGATAACATTATCATGAAAAAACAGGAACGTTTCAATCATTCTAACCTATTTACAAAGACAATGTTAGAAAGTTTTAACAACCGTTAAAAAACGCTATAACATTTTTTAACACTTGTTAAATCATTCTAACATTTTTACAAGACAATTTCTTACAAGTCAGTTTTAACAAGACATTTTCTTTATTCAAACTTTGCTCAAAGCTGAGCTTTTTCTTTTTTGGAAGGAATCAAAAACAAACGATCTTTTAAAATCGTTTGTTTATTCAAACTCTTTTCCTTTCCAAGTCTGAACTTTTTGGGAACATTTTATATACAAAGCATTGACAATGCAGTTTATTAACTTTATTCAACTTACAATTGTTTTTTAACAAGACAGTTTTAACAATCGTTAAAAAAGCACTATACATTTTTTAACAATCGTTAAAGCATTCTCTGCAAGATATATTCTTTATTCAAACTTTTCCCAAGTCTGAACTTTTTGGATACATTTTTATATACAAAGCATTGACAATGTTTTTAACAAGACAGTTTTAACAATCGTTAAAAAGCACTATAACATTTTTTAACAATCGTTAAAGCATTCTCTGCAAGATATATTCTTTATTCAAACTTTTCCCAAGTCTGAACTTTTTGGATACATTTTTTTATATACAAAGCATTGACAATGCAGTTTATTAACTTTATTCAACTTACAATTGTTTTTAAACAATACAGTTTTAACAATCGTTAAAAAAAGCACTATAACATTTTTTAACATTTGTTAAAACATTCTAACATTTTTTACAAGACAATTTCTTACAAGGCAGTTTTAACAATCGTTTAAAAAAGCACTATAACATTTTTAACAATCGTTAAAGCATTCTCTGCAAGATATATTCTTTATTCAAACTTTTCCCAAGTCTGAACTTTTTGGGAACATTTTTATATACAAAGTTTTTTAATCTACAACAATGACAATGTTTTTTACAATATAGTTTTTAACAATATTATTGTTAAAGTTTTTACAATCGTTAAAAAAGCATTATAACATTTTTTAACAATCGTTAAAGCATTCTAACATTTTTACAATGCGAATTCGCAGATGACTCGATTTTACCACTTGTTTTCATGTTCCACAATAACTTTATGCAATTGTTCATGACCTAAAAAACAATGGAAATTTGCTATCCATTTCACTATATTCACGTACTCCACTAAATGGAAAAACATGTTTTAAAACATGTTTTGAAATATCTTTTGTCGAGAGAGCTGAATATACGGTTTCTTCTGTGACATCTCTATCAAATAGAATATAGCCTTCCATGGTTTCCATTGTTTCCTCACCGTCTTGAATAGATCCTTTTTTGTAGCGTAAGTAAAAGTCAAACAGAACGGCTTTCATTTTCAGGATGTTCAGAAAACTTTCTTCTGTTCTTCCTACGATGATGAATACCCATCGACTTGTGGTTCGCATTTGTTTAGCAATATAGTTGTCTTTCAACAGACAAATTGCTAAATAAGCTTGGAGAGGAAGATCGAAATTTGTATCATCCCTCCATCATTACAATAAAGCTGTGCATTCTATACAGTTTGCAGGATGTTTCTCCTTTTACAACTCCCTTATGCAATTTGTTTATCCAAAGTTTCACACAGGTGAATTTAATATCAAACTGTAGTCGTTCATCGAGCGTATGCTGATGGCTGAATTCTCTATCATCTTTTTCACCTAGTTCTAAAGATAACATTTCACCTGACATGATTTTTTTCACTTTTTATTTTATAACTTTTGATTTTTTCACTCTTTTAGAGCTGTTTTTAAAAACTGTTTTTTAAAATCTGATTTTAAATCTGATTTTAAAAGAACGTCTTACTTTGATCGTTCACTTCAATGTAACACGATATTGTTTTCTTACAGTTATTTATATATCCTCAAACTTTTTATTCATTACAATGAAACTTTGAACTGTCAGAAACAATGAATGAATTGTTGTAAATATATTAGAATGTTTTAACAAATGTTAAAAAAATGTTATAGTGCTTTTTTAACGATTGTTAAAACTGTAACGACTGGTTGTAACCCTTAACGTTTTTTGATACAACCCTTAACTCCACGATATGGTTTATTTTACCACCTTACGCTGGTTTAGGCAATCACCTTGTTCGACTTAGTCTTTTTTCTCCACGATAGGTCAATGCTCTACTAGCGTTGGACTTAATCTTTCTCCACGATATAGGTTATTTCCCTCCTTAGTTTGGTTCAGTTGACCCAGAGTACCTACCCCTTGGATAGGTACTCTGGGTAAAATTCCGGTTGATTTCAATGGATTAGAAGTCGTTGACAATTTGAAAGATAGATCTTTCATGGTAGATGGTTAGCTCTGAAAAGTTGGACCGGTTTGCCCTCCCTAAGGAGGGCAAACTGGCCCAAATTGGTCCCGTCTTTGTTCGGCTGAGATCTGTTCTTCCTCTATCATCGTCGAACTTAGTCTTTTTCAGCGATAGGGGTTATTTCCCTCCTTAGTTTGGTTCAGTTGACCCAGAGTACCTACCCTCGGATAGGTACTCTGGGTAAAATTCCGGTTGATTTCAATGGATTAGAAGTCGTTGACAATTTGAAAGATAGATCTTTCATGGTAGATGATTAGCTCTGAAAAGTTGGGCCGGTTTACCCTCCCTAGGGAGGACAAACTAGCCCAAATTGGTCCCGTCTTTGTACGGCTGAGATCTGTTCTTCCTCTATCATCGTAGAACTTAGTCTTTTTCCACGATATGTTGGTCTTTCGTTGGTTCAACCAAAGCCTAAAACCCATATACTTTCTTCTAATGGACAAATTTCTTCTTAACCCTTAACGGCTGGTTGTAACCCTTAACGTTTTTGATACAACCCTTAACTCCACGATATGGTTTATTTTACCACCTTACGCTGGTTTAGGCAATCACCTTGTTCGACTTAGTCTTTTTTCTCCACGATAGGTCAATGCTCTACTAGCGTTGGACTTAGTCTTTTTCAGCGATAGGGGTTATTTCCCTCCTTAGTTTGGTTCAGACAAAGGTCATCGTTGGACTTAGTCTTTTTTCCATGATATGGGTTATTTTCCTCTTCTCAACTTGGTTATAGCATAACCTTACCATACAAACATCATCGTTGAACTTAGACTTTTCCCATGATATGGATTATATTCCTTCTCAGCTTGGTTCAGCCGAAGGCCACTGTTTGACTTAGTCTTTTCTCAACCGTCTTTGTTCGGCTTGAACGATCATCGTTCATCTCTGTAGGATTTAGTTTTTTTGGAGAGGTGTTCTCTCTCTAATGGGGCAAAAGGTTGGGAGAATGTAATGTTCTATCTACATTTTTTCCCATCTCTGTTCTTTTCCAAGTTTTTTGGGAAGGAATCAAAAACAGACGACCTTTTTAAAATCATTTCTTTATTCAAAGTTTTTTAACTTCGTCCAAAGCTGTGCTTTTCTTTTCCAAGTTTTTGGGAAGGAATCAAAAACAGACGACCTTTTTAAAATCATTTCTTTATTCAAAGTTTTTTAACTTCGTCCAAAGCTGTGCTTTTCTTTTCCAAGTTTTTGGGAAGGAATCAAAAACAGACGACTTTTTAAAATCATTTCTTTATTCCAAGTTTTTTAACTTCGTCCAAAGCTGTGCTTTTCTTTACCCAAGTTTTTTGGGAAGGAATCAAAAAAACAGACGACTTTTTTAAAATCATTTCTTTATTCCAAGTTTTTTCTCTTCGACCAAGTTTTTTGGGAAGGAATCAAAAACAAACGATCTTTTAAAATCGTTTGTTTATTCAAAGTTTTTTTCTCTTTACCCAAGTTTTTTGGGAGGAATCAAAAAAACAGGCGACCTTTTGTTTTTTTCCAAGTTTTTCTCTTCGGCCAAGTCTTTTGGGAAGAAATCAAAACAGACGACCTTTTTAATTTATTTCTTTATTCAAACGTTTTTTTAAAGTAAACATTCTTACACTATAATTAAACTTTATTCAACTTCTTAAAACATGATAACATTATCATGAAAAAACAGGAACGTTTCAATCATTCTAACCTATTTACAAAGACAATGTTAGAAAGTTTTAACAACCGTTAAAAAACGCTATAACATTTTTTAACACTTGTTAAATCATTCTAACATTTTTACAAGACAATTTCTTACAAGTCAGTTTTAACAAGACATTTTCTTTATTCAAACTTTGCTCAAAGCTGAGCTTTTTCTTTTTGGAAGGAATCAAAAACAAACGATCTTTTAAAATCGTTTGTTTATTCAAACTCTTTCCCAATTCTGAACTTTTTGGGAACATTTTATATACAAAGCATTGGCAATGCAGTTTATTAACTTTATTCAACTTACAATTGTTTTTTAAACAATACAGTTTTAACAATCGTTAAAAAACACTATTACATTTTTTAACAATCGTTAAAACATTCTAACATTTTTACAAGACAATTTCTTACAAGGCAGTTTTAACAATCGTTTAAAAAAACACTATAACATTTTTTAACATTTGTTAAAACATTCTAATATATTTACAACAATTCAAAGTTTTTAACAATACAGTTTTTACAAACAATTCTTTACAAGGCGAATTCACAAATATCTCGATTTTTCCATTTGTCTTCATGTTCCACAATAACTTTGTGCAATTGTTCATGACCCAAAGACAATGGATATACACTGTCCAAACCACTATATTCACACGTTCCTCTAATTTCGAAGACGTTTTTGAATACTGCTTTTGACGAAAGAGTTGAAAGTACGATTTTTACTGTGACATCTCTACCAAATAGGAGATACCCTTCCATGATATCCACTCCTTCTGCATTATCTCTTGATTTTGTATACCGTAAGTAAAAGTTAAACAGGACTGATTTCATTTTCAGGACGTTCAGAAAACTTTCTTCTGCTCTTCCTATGATAATGAATCGCCATCGACTTGTGGCTTGCAATTTCTTAGCGAAATAGTCACTTTTCCACAAACAAGCTGTCAAATAGCCTTTGATAGCGGTATCGAAATCTGACTCAGTTATCAGCATTGTAATAAAGTCGTGCATGCTATACATTTTGCAGGATGTCTCTCCTTTTGCAACTCCCTTATGCAATTTATCTATCCAAAATTGCACACATCTGAATTTAAGGTTAAACTGTGTTCCTTCATCGAGCGTGTGTTGTCGAACAAATTCTCCATAAACTTTTTCACGTAGCTCAATGGCTAACGGTAACATAGTTGTCATTTTTCACCAAACGCCTAATATTTTTCCGTCTTACTTTATCTGTTTACCACAAAACAATGCGCTATAGAAATTTATTTTCTCAGACTTTTATAACCATAGGGTACAGTGTCAGTAGCATTTACAATAACTCTTTTGGTATAGACAGAGCGAAACGTTTTTGACTGCGCTTCGCTGGTCACTGTTCTATCTCTATGTCTTTTAATTTTACAATCATACTGAATTTTAATTTCTATCGTACGATCCAAAGCACATTTTGAATAGATATCGAAATTCACCACCTGCTTGGTATTGTAATCCAAAGTAATTCCCTTCACTTTACATTTACTTATCTCTTCTCCATCTTTTGTTTTCATCTTATAAGCATAATTTTTAGGCCCAAGCCCTCTGAATTGGGTAATTTTACAGTCAGGCTCTTCATCAGTCCATTTTCCTAACCTACTGTTAATAATGGGTGGGTTCCATAATTCAGGATCATGAATGTACATACAACTATCTGTATCGAAATACAGAACTCTATCTTTTAACTTTTCAAGAACGGCGTACAATTCCAACCTTGCATAAGCTGTTACGTAAGACCCTACTACCACGTTGGCTGTAGCGTGGGTATCAATATGTTCCAATTTTGATTCATAGTTAACCAAGATGAATGGACAGTCCTCGTCAAAGATTTCTACATGCTTTACAATGAAATTGGGATTGGTGACTAATTCGAAATATTTAGACGGATCACTGATGTATTCCGTCTGAGTCAATTTTTCACGCTGGGCTAATTTCCCCCAAAGACAGTTCAACATAATCTTAGCAAACGATCTTCTCCCAGGGTTTTTTTGAATACAACTTGGATCAAGACGAACCCCTTCTGCCTTCTCATATTCACAAACGAATTGATCTTTTTCCGAGTCTGATTGACACCAATTTGGGTAACCACTGGCTTCTTGCTTAATTTTCAAGAAATTATCCACATAGCCTTTAAAGAATTGGTCCGAAACAGAGTTGAAATGCCAGATTTCATACACTTGTATTAGCCGATAGCCACAGTCAAGAGCTTTGAATAATTCAAAGCTAACCCAAGTTCCAACCAAAGCCCTCTCTTCTCTGTCATGATTACAAAATTTTGAACTTTCTTCTGCACATTTCATACAGAGTGGAAACATCATTTTATTGTTACAGTGAACTGGAAGAACGGGGTGAAACAAATCAGTTGGAGGTAAAACTTTGCATTTGATTAACCCCTCATACTGTCGAATATTGTTCATCTCAATATTCTCACTAGTCAAAATTTCTGGCTGACCCACAGGATAGGATTTATGTTTACAAACATAAGGGTACAGAGAACAGATATCAATGTACTTGATTTCCTTCTTGCTTTTTTCATCAACATCGTAGCTAATTTTTATGGCATTACATCTTCCCCCAGACAATCCCTCCCTCGGATCGATGGGATCCAAATGTGGATATAACTTTTCAATGAGTTTTTTGTACTCTTTATCCTTCATCTTAGCATCGAATTCGTGCTCCCAAATGGTCACTACATTATACCCCATTTCTTGGATATCCGCTATACGTTTAAAAGTATGTTCGTACAATTCAGCCATAGGTCTCCCATTGATAGGGTTGATCTGATTTCGATCTGTATAACATACAGGACAACCATGATACAAATCCCCAAGGAACTCATAGACCGTCTTTGATTGACGGTGAAAACCATCTACAGTATATCTTCCGATTTGAACTTCCCCACCATTTTTTGCATGGCGAATATTAATACCTTTTTCCCGAGCTACACTTTGAATCCAACGTATCGCTTTCATAGAAAAACGACGTCTGGACGAATCTTTACTTGAAATGATAGCAATTTGATTTTCTGGCAAATATTTGCTTCGCCAGACTTTGTTACAGGCATCGGCGATGGTAATTGCCTCTAAAAATGGACAAATACCACCCTGTTCGATAAACAGCTTTCTGAATTCAGCACATCCCCGTCTTAGGATATCGACATCTGACCTACAGTACGATTCCATCTCTTTTTGAAAATTGAATTCCTCACCCTTTTGAACTTTGTCATTATACCAGACTATGAATTTCGACCTACCCTCTTCAGACATTGAGTCGGGCTTGTAATAAGACATATCCAAGTATGGTCCAATATAACTCCAGAATTCGTCTGTATTTGCCCAGTGAGGAAAGTAACCTTTTTTCATTTCTTGAAGACCAAATGTGGCTGGAAATTTCGCCAGCCCAAAGTTCATGAAATTGAAGGAGTCGATCAGACGCACACCATTCAATTCTAACTTCATAATATTATTTCCATTCATGATCAATTTTGGAACTTTTAACCCAACTTTGACAATATAGTTAAGAATGAACTGACCGTCATACCCTTTGAGATTATGAGCCATAGCTGTGACTCCTTTGTGATGTTTTGAAAAGAGCCACTTGCAAAATTGACTCAAAGTTTCTTCTCCTTGAAAAATAACTTCCCTACCCTCTTCAAATTCACTGCATGTAGAACAATGAAAATCAAGTGGTTTATCGATACAACCATCACAGGCTCTATGTGCTATACAATAATTTGGGATGTGCACCCCTGTATCTTGTTTGCATTCAAAATCAAAGAAAATGAACTGTGGTTTTTTGACTAGAGAAGAACTCGTTTCATCATCGCTGTCGTGTTTCATCTTACTCTGGTAAGGCTGAATATAACACCGATGAGAAAAGTCAACTATCTTCTTGCAGAGATGACACTTTTTCTTTCCCTTACAGATATGATTTCCCTTTCTGGTAAGATACTGTACACCACATTTTGAACAGAGTTTCACTAATTCACAAATGGATTTCTTTTCTTTACCTTGAACATTTCTGTGATTTTCAAAGCATGCTGCACTAAAAAATCGCCTATGACACTTGGAACAGACATACTCTTTGGATTCTGATGGACATTTTCCAGCACGATAACAACCTTTGCAGATCTTTGAGCAAGCATGATCTTCCCGCCTGTTATAACCCACATCACAGAACTCACAATAACAAGCACAACAAAAAAAACCTGTGATGGATTTGATATAGTCATAATGGTTTTGATGAAAGTATAAATGTATGATCTTACTATTGTCTTTCACTTCTGGATGTTCAAATATTTTCCTCGTTTTTGAATGCTGGTCGTGAACTTTAATGACATAGTCTTTTTCATACAAAAACAATTGAATTTTTTTGAATTCTTCAAGGCCTACAGGTTGTGTTGGTAAAACTCCAGCTTCATTCATCAATTTCTCGGCTTCAATCTTTTGAAGAGCACGGTCTGAACGTCGAATAATATTCCATCTCCGATTCCATACTTCGTTGTTTTCACGTTCATGGTAGCAAATTCCCACAACAACAGCTCTTGCAAAACATAATTGATCACGATTGTTAATTTGAATAACCGATTGTTTCTTCTTGGCAAAAACTTTCGAATCCAATAGTTCTGTGGTTCTAAGATTTTTTCCGCTACCACATGGAGGTATTGTATGTGTAATGTCAAATGTCATGGATCCGTCGTTCAAGACAAAATCTGTATTTGACTGTAAAACTCGTTCAATTTCATTCAATATAGTTTCACCTTGCAGCTGTTCTGTAGCTAAAAAGGGAATATGAATCCCCATCTCCAATGAAGGATGATCGATGCTAATTCTAATCATATCTGTCGGGTTTGCATCTAACTTTCGAATGATTTCATGGGTGACATCGTCAAATAATCCAAGCAGTCTCTGGGGCGATAATTCTTCAAATTTCTTAAAACTCACTGACAATACATGTGATTCTGTTCTAAATTTTCTCGACTTCTTTTTTCCTCTTTCTATTAAGTCATACAGACTTTTCATATCCAAAGTAGAGCTGCTGTTTTCTTCTTTCAAAGATTTTTCATCGCTTTCACTGTCACTTTCTTCTTTCAATGGTACAGTTTTTTTCTTTTTTGGTGGAAATGACTCATCGTCACTATCACTTTCTTCTTTCAACGGTAAAGATTTTTTCTTTTTTGGTGGAAATGACTCATCGTCACTTTCACTGTCTGAATAATCTACTATTCTTTTTCTTTTACCCATCGTTTCAGCTCTGGTTGAGAAGACAAAATGAAGCAAGCAAGAAAAAACCTAACAATTTATAGACTCTTTCCTTGCAGTAGTGTATAAATAGAGACGTCGACTGTGAAAATCTCATTATTTCTCTGACCAACCTCAGACAATACAGTTGATAAAAGAAAATGAGCGAGTTCAAGCTGCAAAATACATCACCATTTAGAAAGAGGATGGCATTGTATGTTAACCCATACACCCACGATTATGAGATCAGCAATATTCCGTCAAAGTATCAAGTTAAACATAACGGCGTCTACGTGGGATCATTTTTATCCCACCAACATTCTGCAGAAAAAGATGTTTACCGCATGACCAGCTACAGAGTTTTGGATCAAACAACGATCGACAAACGATATGGGATGAATGGCGTGAGAACAAATATTTGTTTTACGTGCAACAAAACAGGGCATTGGGCCAGAGAATGTCCAGAAAAAGAAAAGCAGACAGGAGAAAATGTTTTTGTCTATGTGGATCCGCTCAGCCATGACATCAAAATTTCACCAACAGCTGTCAAGCTCCAACATATGAAATACGTTGGGGTAGTAAATTCATTCTGCAAATCATTCAGCAATGAAAATACATGGAAAAAAAGCTCACCACAGGATACATCATCCGTTGAAACTCAGACCATAGACATGCAGACTGACAACACGGGTATTAAGGATTCAGAGATCTGCAAAATAGCAGATAAATTAGAGACTTTACGGAAAAATCTGGACAAACAAAATCTCATAGATTCCACAAAAAACGAATTTTCTGCAGAGTCGAATTGTTCAAACGGGAAGGAAGAACTAAAAGATTTAGCGTTGATAGAAAAAAGACCAGAGGAAAAACGTCAAAATAACGAAAAGAAGAAAAAACGACAAAGCAACAAAAACAACTGTTTCTTTTGCAAATCGACAAAACATGGGAATGAAATGTGTCCAGATATGGTATTAAAAAACAATGAAAGGGGAGAAAAACGTAAGAGTAAATGTGAATCTGACATTCCGAAGAAAAAAAGAAAAACAGCCTAAGTGAAAAAAAAGTTTTTCATTCATTCTGTCTTTTTTACAGTTCAAAGTTCTATGACATTCCGAAGAAAAAAGTTTTTTCATTCATTTTGTTTTTACAGTTCAAAGTTTCTAACAGTTCATTGTAATGAATATTGTACAAAAAGTTATTAAAAGTTATAAAATAAAAAGTTTTAAATAAACATAAAGGACTTGACTTTGTTTGTTTTTGACAATTCGAAAAAAGTTCTTTCTTGGGTCTTGGCTAGGTCTGAAAAAGACTGTACCTTCTTTTCACCGTAGAGGATTCTAAACCTCCTCATCATCACCTCATAGCTCAGTGGATAGCGCAGACTCCCCGTACTCAATTCGGTAACAAATGTGCGATACCAAAGCTTCAACCCGTTATAGTTGTACATTTAACACTATGGATTTACATCCCACCAAACCCGATAATAAAATGTACTCCCACTACAATTTTAAACGTCGATATAAAATTTCAATCATGGTACCGATAGTAACGCGAAATACTGCAGTAGCGATAATATTATTAGAAATTCGCACTCTATATATACACACTCGACGAGTCTATTGTAACCATCGGTTAAACTGTTGTACAATATCTCATTTGATTTCATTGCACTATACAGACAAATACTACCTGTTCACCCGTCACACATGGACTCGCCTGCAAGATAAACATTTCTACACCTAATCACTTCGGTTTAAACCTTCAGAGAGAGTAGACGTATTTTACTATCGCTCTGCTGTTCATATTGGAAAATACACTCCAGTCTCGGTGAGATAAAAACGCTCTGGTAGTATTATTTAATCTCAGGCTAAAACATGCAGACGAAAAAAGCTATGTATATAACGATGCGTGTCACTCTTACCACACGCTGCTTATTCTTTTATCATTCTATGATTTTAAATAATAAGGACGGGTTGAAAAAACAAAGGAAGACAATTTTGATAACGCCGGAGCCTGCTCCAAATAGATCGCTTTAAAAACATCGTCCCACCACTAACTACATGAATGTAAGACTACTTTTTAAGTACTTTATACAAGATCGTCAGCTACAAGTCATGTTACAACCTTATTCTCTCCTTCATCTACACAGAAGGTTTTAAGACTACTCTTTCAAGTAAAATCAAACTTTGAGCCAGTCTTTGGCTGAAGCAAGCTGAGAAGGAATATAATCCATATCGTGGAGAAAAGACTAAGTCCGACAGGGTGCTTTGGTTGAACCAGCGTGAGGAGGGGAATATAACCCCTATTGTGGAGAAAAGACTAAGTCCAACCGCCAACCTTTACCCCAATAGAGAGAAAAAACACAGACTCCAAACAAAACAGCCCTTTTCAGGGCTAACCATCTACCATGAAAGATCTATCTTTCAAATTGTCAACGACTTCTGATCCATTGAAATCAACCGAAATTGTCCCCAGAGTACCTACCCTCAGGTTAGGTACTCTGGGGACCGGAATCTGGCCCGGAGTACCTACCCGGGGGTAGGTACTCCGGGCCACCGGAATCTGGCCCAGAGTACCTACCCGAGGGTAGGCACTCTGGGTCAAATCCTCCTCCTTTTCAGGGCTAACCATCTACCATGAAAGATCTATCTTTCAAATTGTCAACGACTTCTGATCCATTGAAATTGACCGGATTTTTACCCAGAGTACCTACCCGAGGGTAGGCACTCTGGGTCAAATCCTCCTCCTTTTCAGGGCTAACCATCTACCATGAAAGATCTATCTTTTCAAATTGTCAACGACTTCTGATCCATTGAAATTGACCGGATTTTTTACCCAGAGTACCTACCCGGGGTAGGTACTCTGGGCCAGAAATCCTCCCTCAAGGTAGGTACTCTGGGGACAAATCTCCTGCCGGAACTACTTTTATTCATACTCTGGGCCAGAAATCCTCCCTCAGGGTAGGTACTCTGGGGACAAATCTCCTGCCGGAACTACTTTTATCCGCCTGAACCAACTACCGTACGACCTGTGAGCGCGTGCGCGCAGATGCATTAAGACCCCTTTTCACAGACCATGGTTAAAAGGGACCCCGAGCCGCGTCAAAGATGGCGGACATCTACTTCCGGTTTGACATTTTTGACCGGTCTTTTGCCCCAAATCGACCCAAAATTTTCCAAATTGACCGGATTTTGACCCAGATCACTTACCCGGGGCAAGTGATCTGGGTCAAAATCCTCCCTCAGGGTAAGTAGCCTGGGTCAATTGACCCAGGCTACTTACCTATACTACTTACATCACGGAGATGCATAAACACCCCTTTTGTCAGAACATTGCTCATATACACAAAATACATTTAAGGGCAATTACTATTACTAACAGTGGCACATTTTACTGAAAGGCAGTGTCTAATAGGTATATCTTTGGCTTTGTCAATGTTTTGGCAATGTTTTGTCTAATAAGTATATCTCTGGCTTTGTCGATGTTTTGTCTAATGTTTTGTCTAATAAGTATATCTCTGGCTTTGTCAATGTTTTGTCTAATAAGTATATTTCTGGTTTTGTCAATGTTTTGTCAATGTTTTGTCTAATAAGTATATTTCTGGTTTTGTCAATGACCTTGACCTTTGACCCATGTGACCCAAAAACAATAGGGCACCTCCTTGGGTCATGAGCAACATTTGTACAAAGTTTCAGAGTCCTAGGTAAAATAGCTATTGAGTTAGAGCTTGGAAATGAAAACGTCTTCAGATGGACGGATTGATGGACAGACAGATGGATGGATGGACTGACAGACAGACAGACATGGTGAAGCCGGTATACCCCCTCTACTTCGTAGGTGGGGGTATAATAATATTGCGCCGTCTGAAGAGACTTGTTCATTTTCATACCATATATGTATAAGAGTGCCCAAAGAGAGATAACTCTATCAGAAAGACAATAATAAGTAATTTGAGGTCAACAGGCCATAACATTGCAATTTCAGGGGTATTTTTCATTTTCCAAAATATTTCACAAAAAAAGCAGAGAGTGCAATGATCATGCTGCATGTTTTGTACAGTCTGATCTTAATCTTCACAGTCCAACAAAGCAAACTGAGCTGCGCTCAAGAGTCTAAGGGTTAACTCTATACCAGACAACAAAATTTTAGCCCTGTCCAAATTGAAAGCACTGCTCACGACAAATACAGTGTGATGTAGCGATACAAATTGAAAGCATTGCTGACGACAAATACAGTGTGATGTTCTGATACAATTTTCTGTTAACCCTTATCCTGCTAAATAAAATAAAAACAAAAACAAAAAAAAAACTTTCAAGCCAATAGTAAATGCCCAAAGTTTTCCTTCTTCAAAGGTATTTTGGAAGAAAGGTATCTCCTAATCGGACAGTGTAGATCAAGATCAGACTGCTCGTTCTGTGTAGTCTGATCTTGATCTACGTTGTCTGCAAAGGGTCAGTGAGTCACCCTTAGCAGCATAAGGATTGAAAGGGTAGAAAACATTGTAGGAAAAGAAGAAAATACTTGTAACCATCATTTTCTTATGTTCCAACAATGTTTCCCACAATGACTTAGACGACCATTTTCAGACAGATCGTTAAAACTGGGGATCGTGTGGTAAAGGAATAAGCTTTTACTTACTACAATTCTCCAGATTTGAAGTCCAGGCTTTTGACCAGCATTTTTCCAGGCAATCTCTGTTTTGGCTGCAGATTCTGTGGAAAATGATAATTATGAATAACTTTAAAAAAAAAAACATGACTCAAATACTTGGATAAGCAAGCAAGCATCCACCCATCTGACCATTTAAAGAAAAAACAATATATAACTATGAATCTTTCTGTCTTTCTCTATCTCTATGTCTTTCTCTCTCTGTCTCTTTCTCTCTGTTTCTTTCTCTCTGTCTCTCCTTTGCCCTGCCTCTCCTTCCTTCCCCCCTCTCTTCCTTCCTCCCTCAAGCTCAACGTGTTTATCACCTACTCTCCACATCTCTCTCTCTCTCTCTCTCTCTTTCTCTCTCTCTCTTCCAGTCTATCTTTCTCTAACATTTGTCTGTCTGTCTGTCTGTCTTTTCTCCGTTTCTGCCTGCCTGCGTGCCTGACTCTCTCTCTCTCTCCCTGTCTGTCTCTCTCTGATCTCTGTCTGTCTCTCAGTCTTTCTCTCTCACCAAGTTCCTCTCCCAGTAACAAAACTGAACACAAAGTTTACTTTTCACATCTGTCTCTGTATCACTGCCAAAGAGAGTCAGGTTTGAATCTTTCCAGTCATACTGTTTGGGTTTTATCAGTCCTGTAATCAGAAAATGTTATGAACAATTGAATCATGCTCTCCATGAAGTATCATACCAAGCAAGATATCACATAATTAGGAATCCTTAAAATTCTTTATGTCTAACAACCGACCGTATCATTAGGTAGAATGTCCATTGACGTACAGATAATTGACCAAAAGCGAAAAGTTTCAGCCCAGGTCAGCCTGCGCAGTCCGCGAAATTTTCAGTCCAAGTCAGCCTGTGTGGTCAGCACAGGATGACCAGGGTTGATACTTTTCACAGATGTGTTAAGTTTCTATCGAGCATGGTTCAGTTACATGTAGTTTTGATAAACATAGTTCATACTGGAACAAACTGGATTGCATGTATTGAGAGACCTTGAAAGAACAATTTGTTTTTGCCTCTTTTCACAATGATTTCCATCTTTTCAAAGGCATATTTCATAATTTCATCATCATTGGTCATCAGGAATGCTTTCAACTTTGGAAAAAAAGTCATCTGGTAAAGGGTTTACATTTTTTTGTCAGTGTATTTATTTACTGAATTACATGTACAAATACATTAAAACAGAAAACTAAAAAAATAAAAAAATGGGGGAAAATGATAAGTTGCAGGTATTTCACCCCTTAATCCTTTACGACACAATCGTAAATGTGAACAACCCTGAAGAAGAAGCCTTTTGAAAACATAGTGGAAAAAGGAGAAAATGCTGGTAACCAGCATTTTTTTCCTTTTCCTACAATGTTTTCTATCCTATCACAGAAAAATATTACCGTTCGATCAATATTTCATTTCTCGTCTGCAAATCTTTTCAATTTGGACCAGTCTAACATTTTGTCTTTTGGTTCAGAATTAACCCTTTACCAGACAATTCTGACTTTTAACGAGCCTTAAAAAGAAGCCTTTCAAAAACATAGTGGGAAAAGGAGAAAATGCTGGTAACCAGCATTTTCTCCTTTTCCCACAATGTTTCTACCCTTCCCATAGCAATTTCCAATTTTTTAATCACAAATATTTTGTCGCCTGCAAGTGCTTTGAATTTAGACCAGTCTAACATTTTGTCGTTTGATAAAGATTTAAACTAAAATATACTGTTACTGTTCATCATGTTGGACAGATTTTAAGTCATGCACTGAATAACAATAATGGTACAAATGACAAGTTTCTATAGCATTTTTTCTCACTGGTTATTCAGTATTGAAAAGGACCAGATTTCGATTACTTTTTACACACAGAAAAAGTTCAGCATTGCTTTTCGCCACATGCTTGTAGTTAACAGATCTTTGATCAAATTAAAGATGGTGAAATTATTAAATTTTACACATTTGGTTTGCACGACCTTCATAATAATTTTGATACCCATTTTAATTATCTACCTTATCTGGAAAACATCAAAATTTAACTTGCTGTGCTGTGGAAGCACAATTTCTTTTTTTTTTTTTCAAAGGGGGGGTATCCTTCATTATAACATTAAAAAATGCTGGCTTAAGTATTTTTGCCAGTTTTATTCTTGTTTATTCTTGGTCTACATGGCATTGATTATGATTAAGATAAGAATAATGTGAATTTTTTTTTATATTTTTTGATAATTTTTTTCTCATTATTTTGATAGTAAATATTAGGCTACATACAGAACAAAGAGGATATGATTGAAAACTCAATGTAACTATAAAACAAGATGGTAAATCTTCATGATATTTCACAGTTATGTGTATAATTAATTATAGAATAAAGAAAAAAAAAAACATTTATTTTGAGATTCTGAATACTGTCATGTAGGGTGCCCTTAATTTAACCCTATAGCACAATTTGTCACCATTTAACAACCCTGATGAAGAAGGCTTTTAAAAACATTGTGGAAAAAGGAAAAAAATGGGGTAACCAGCATTTTCTCGTTTTCCTGCAATGTTTTCCATCCCTCCAACCACAATTTTCAATTTTCAATTTGTGAGTCATATTTATTTTGTTGTCTGCAAATCTTTCAATTTGGAAATGTCTAAAATATTGCAGTGTGGTTAAGGGTTAAATGCACATTTTCAGCTATCCTTGGAAACCAAAATATGGATTTAAAAGTTTCTGTCACCAGAAAAATGTCACATCATCGGAAAGTGAGGATCAAAGATCAGACTGCACTCTGATCTTGATCTACACTGTCCGCAAAAGCAGACTAAAATCCGATTAGCAGGCCAAGGTTAACCCATGACTACACAGGTAACTCTTAGAACCACAAAAATGTTGCAATTATTCCACAAATCGTAAACATTTGAAGGAAAAGAATACTTTTAGGAAAAGGAAAACATTATGGAAAAGGTGCAAAATCCGTTTTACAAGCAATTACTCCTTTTTCCTCATTTTTTTTTCTAAATCTGCCAATCGAAGTGGTGGAAAAAGTCGAATTTGTTCCGACTTACTGTCGGTTTTAACCCTTACCACACAATGCCGAGTTTTTACGAGCGTATGATAAAGACTATTGAAAACATGGTTTGAAAAGGACAATATGCCGGTAAACAGCATTGTTTCCTTTCCCAACATGTGTGTTTTTTTTTTTACACTATCATAGTCAAAAAACTTATTTGATACATACTGTATTTGATTCGTCGTCTGCAAATGCTTTCAATTTGGACAAATCTAAAATTTTGTCATTTGATAAAGCGTTAATATAAAGTAATAAAATAAAAGTACATTGAATTTTACCTGCCATAACAAATTTTCATCAATACTTTTCCTGCGGTATTTAATTTATACACATAAAACGGAGCATGTTAACAGTGGCAAATATCGATATGACTGGAATGTTACCATCCACTATATTTACAATATACGACGATAAAAACAAAGGGCCGAGGCATCTTAAATTGTGGTCGATAAAACTTGAGAAATATTTCAAAGTTATCACACCTGCAAATTTTAACAGATTCAATATTGGTTACTGTTCTCAGTGTTGGTCTCTTGGAAAAAAATGAATCATAAAAGCAGGTAAATATTGCCGAGTCGCCCTATCTTTTGTTTACTTTTTATCTGATTTAAAATTCATATTTCTGCCAGCGACTCACATTTGAACCGACCGTATAATAATAGATTCTCATCTTCATAATTAATTGCCATAGTTTTAAATGGTATGGTTTAAATGTTTAAACACCCACAGCGTTTAACTTTGGCCGCTACAGGGCTTTTAGATGCAGGTTGGTGGCACTCTATCATTTTTCCACAATGCTTTTCATATAACGAATTTCACAAATTTAATCATGTTTTTTTTTTTTTTTTCAATCATTGCTTTGAATGTGGACCAGTCTAAATTTTTGTTGTCTAGTAACGAGTTAACTTTTATGTCCGGTGCCTAATCATTGCACAGCTGTATAGAAGAGAACAGAACAAATATAAGAAATGCAGGAAAATAATCGCAAATGAGGCGGAATAATCCGAAAGATTGACAATAAGGAAATTTTGAATCTTATATACTTTAATTAAAGTATTGATAATATTATTGTATAATCTAAAATCAATCAGAAATGAACCATGCTCTGTGGAAAGGGGGTTAAAATCATCTGCGAAAAGTATCGACCCAGGTCAGCCTGCGCAGGCTGACCTGTGCCGAAACTTTTCGTTGTTGGTCAATTTTCTGTGTGTCCAGGCACCAGTTTACCTTGATTCAATCGATTATTTCAAAAAAGTGGCTATATGGTGACTTGCTTGGTGAAATGTATCACGGAGATCCATTAAGCCTCCTTTTGCCAGAGCATGGCTCAAATAATTCATGACAGTAATTGCGACAGGATTAATATCTCCCTATGCTTACCATTGTTTCGAAGATTGTATATTCACATGCATCGGCCTGGTCACAAAACCAGGCACTAACCACGACGGACGTTGCTCACATTTCACGGAGAGAGAAACACCAAACCGCATCGCTGTAAAAGCCAGCTAAACAGCATGGCTGGTTTGAAGTGCTTATATAACTAACTTCTCTCCGTGACATTACTCTCCCGTAAGGGAAGTCTGGACCCCGAAATTTAGGTACAAATAAACCAGGGTACCATAATGCTACCCCAATCCAGCAGTTGTCATTATCCGACCTCTGCCACCAAATGTAACGTGCAATGGCCTGGTCACCCATCCAGGCACCAACCACAACACACGTTACTTAACTTCCACCGAGAGAGAAACACCAAACCGCATCGCTGTAAAAGCTGGCTGAACAACAAGGCAGGTTTGAAGCGCTTCTACACACACACACACACACACACACACACACACACATATATATATATATCCAACCTCTCTCCGTGACATTATGTGGGAAAGTAGCCAGTGGCTTGGGATGAGTATTGTGCAAAGTGCTACATATAGAAACTCCAGCAAAGCTGCGATAAAAATGTTTTAAAGAACGGTTGGGCCTTATTCTTCTCGTTCATGTTAAATTGCGCACTGGCTGCCGTGGTATGGCTGAAATAATTTTGAAAACGGTGTTCAGTGCTTTACCAAAGAGTTCCATGTTTTAATGACCCTGAGGAGGAAGGCTTTTGAAAACATTGTGGGCACTAGAGAAAATCATTGTGGCTAATTATCACCTTTTTTTTCCTTTTCCACGATGTTTCAGTCCACATTTTCACAGATAAATCATTATTTTGGACACATTTGAATTTCCAGCTGATTACGTTTTCAGTATGGGCAGGTCCAAATTTTTCCTTGACTGGCTGACCCTTTACCAGACAATTCCGAGTTTTAACGACCCTAAAGAAGGAAGGTTTTTGAAAACATCGTGCGAAAAGGGGAATATTCTGGTATACACTTTTCCACAATATTTTCTACCCTATCAACAACAGAAATCATCATCTGAGTTTGATTCATTTTGTCATCTGCACACGCTTTCAATTTAGTCAGGTCCATAATGACTCGCATACGAAAATGAAAATCAATCGGGTGTCCCGGACTACTTTTCTTACGCCAGGGCGCCATATTCTAATGACAACACCAGCTGTTAGAATACAATATCTAACATGGCTCCCTGACGATATGCGACAGTAGGCCTACGAGTAGGAAAAAAAAAAAAAGATCAATTCTACCCAAATATGTTTGTGCGTTGTGTTGTTTTGTTGGTTGTTTGGTTGGTTCATTGAATAGTATTCTGTCACACTGAAGTATTCTTTCGATTACCTCTTTCGATGCAAGTCTCGCTGGAGAGTCCTTGGACAAGTTACTATAGAACCTAAGTCCTGTACAGGTGAAGCACAGGAACAGCTGGTATTAGTGGAGTCTCGTTGCGATATGACTGAAAAATTGTTGAAAGCAGCATAATCACCGTCCAAACTCTAGAGCGACATTGCTACTTTGGGACACCAAAATTGATTGATTGATTGATTGATTGATTGATTGATTGATTGGTGTTTTACGCCTCTTTCAACATTGTTTAAGTTATATCACAGCTATAGCTCACATATTCATGTATTTCCTGGGTATTTTCAGTACTATGCTGGGGATCTGAAGTGTATTGTCCAACGACACTCCCGCGAAAAGCTCAGCGGTTCCAGTGAAGATCGAACCCGGGACCTCCAAGTTTCGAGTCCTATACTTTACAACTGAGCCAAACAGGAACCCCGTTCACTAGAGTGCGCTGATTAAAAAAGAAAATTGCGCCGAGCTTCGTTCTTTCTTCGGCTCTGCAAGGTCTTGTTTCCGTCATTACAAGCACCACAAAGAAGATCGAAAAAGGTTTTTTTTTCCGATAAAGCAATGCGCTGTAGAGCCTGTGTACGTCTACAACGGTTACCTCCCCTGAATAATCTAAGAGTATATATTTGAGCCGTGCTCTATAAAAGGGGGGTTTAATGGATCTGCAAAGAGAATCGATCCAGGTCAGCCTATGCAGTCCTCGCAAGCCGACACGCATCAAAACTGTTTGTTGTATGTAAATCCTTTGCATGTCAAAGGACAACGTAACTCACGATTCGGTCGGTTTGTAGACAAAACGGATTTATACAGTTACGTGACGACTCGTTTATAAAATGCATTACCAAGATGCATTATTCCATCTTTTACCAGAACGGCGCTCATTTGTATGTACTTGTATATCTTACAGGGACTAGCTTATCAAACGACAAAATTTTACATTTATCCAAACCGAAAGTGTTTTCAGACGAAAATTCGAGCTGAAAGTTGTTTTTTGGAACGGTAGATATCATTGTAGGGAAAAGAAGAATATGCTGGTTACCAACATTTTCTCTTTTTCCCACAATACTTTTGGTTACTAGCGTTTTTGTTTTTTTCCCCACGTTGTTTTAAAAAGGCCCTTCCATCAGGGTCGTTAAAACTCGAGATTGTGTGGTAAAGGCTTGAGGCGGCTTTTTTTTCAGAGTACCTGGTAAGTCAGCGGATAATGTTGATCCAAGATCAGATGGCACGTTCTGTGCAGTCTGATCTTGATCTACATTGTCCGCAAGAACAATTAAAGTTAGGTTCAGTGCTTAAAATGGTTGAGCTGCTTCCAAGATATAACTGAAACACTGTAAAACAGCACTTAAAAAGCTGTTTAAGACAACTTTGACCAGTGTTGCCCAAAATTTCTTGTGGAAGACTGATACAAGTTAACCGTTTATCGCACAATGCCGCCTTTTAACGGCCCTGGGAAAGAAGGCTTTTGAAAACTTTGTAGAAAAAAAAAAAAAAAAAAATGCAGGTAACCAGCATTTTCTTCTTTCCCACAATGTTTTCCACCCTATCAGAGAAAAATTGCACCATTTGAGCTACATTGAAATTGTCGTCTGCAAATGCTTTCAATTTGTTTCAGGCCAAAATTTTGTCGTCTGGTAAAGCGTTAAGGAGATTCTGGAAACGCATGGATAGTTTTTTCTGGTAGCCGTGATATGAATTAAACAAGGTCAGGCAAAAACAGCGTTATTTTAACGCCTTGCCACACAATACCGACCGTTTAAACGACCTATAGAGAGAAAGCTTTTGAAAACAATACCGACCGTTTAAACGACCTCTAGAGAGAAAGCTTTTGAAAACAATACCGACCGTTCAAACGACCTATAGAGAGAAAGCTTTTGAAAACAATACCGACCGTTTAAACGACCTATAGAGAGAAAGCTTTTGAAAACAATACCGACCGTTTAAACGACCTCTAGAGAGAAAGCTTTTGAAAACAATACCGACCGTTTAAACGACCTATAGAGAGAAAGCTTTCGAAAACAATACCGACCGTTTAAACGACCTATAGAGAGAAAGCTTTTGAAAACAATGCAGGAAATCGGGAAAATGCTTTTAATAAGCATTTTCTCCTTTCCCCCCTCAATGTTTTCTACCCTTTCAAGATCGAATTTCGTTAGTTGGGCCATGTTTAATTTGCTGTTTGAAAAAGCATTCAATTTAGACCAATCTGAAATTTTCAATTTTTGAATTCGAAATCAAATAAACCGTTGAAACGAGGCCAATACTGAAAACTCAACCCGACGGTAACATTACACATGAAATAATAATTATGCTAATAATAAAATATGACAAAATTCTTTTGTCGTTCGTAAAATTCATTCATCCGGTCATTTGACAACACAAACTGGCAATACTATTGTCCGTCCCACCGTCTTCGACCGCCCTCCGAACATCACGGAAAATTCTATTCAAGTCCCGAACGCTCAAATTTCTTAGTTCGTGCAACTTTTCCTCTAGAATCGGGTCCACTCGGTTAAAATCGGGACCATTTGCTGCCTGGTTCGGTTGTGCCGAAGGTGGCGCAGCTGTGCCGATGTGATCCATTGATGGCTTCCGGTGGGATTTATCGTCAGTTTTCTTGCTTTTTAGATAGTTTAAATATTGATTATGATAGTATAATGTTTTAAGATCGTTCATTGTTTGTTGAATTAGATACTCTTTTTCATACTGTTCGAAGGCCGCTTCGTCTGTAGAGTTATTGTTTATTTCGAGTTGGACGTAGGAACCGGTTTCGTCACGTCTTTTCCGGTTTTCGATCACGTGACGTCTTCTTCCGGTCAACAGTCCAGATCGTATCCTTTCGAACCATGACCTTATAAAACGTGTGGCAGCATCTGAGAAAATTCAGAAAAAGAAGATTAATTATGCAAGATATCTTCCTTCAAAATATTATCATGATAATGACGTCAACGATGATAATGGTGATGGTGCCATCTGGTTTTTGAAATTATTAGTGTCATAATTATTTTTTGCATTAAATTACCTAGATACGGGTAGCCTATAAGTTAAATGAGAACAGCCCTGATGGGATATAGAAGAAAACAAACAGAGACCCAGGTAGACAGTAAAATGTAAATGTTCAAAAGTCCCATATTCGTCCTTTAATCTTTTACCGCACAACTCCGAGTTGAAAAGGTTTTTGAAAGCATGGTGGGAAAAGGAGAAAATGTGGATAACCAGCATTTTCTTCTTTTCCCTAAATGTTTTCTACCCTTCCACCAAAAAAAAAAAAAAAAAAAATGAAGTCACATTTATTTTGTCATCTGTAAATGCTTTCAGTTTGGACAAATCTAAGATTGTGTAATTTGGTAAGAGTTAAGGGTGGTTAAGCACAGGCATTTATCTCTTTGACACAGGTTGCCTACTATAAACTGAAACATTAAGCTCAGAGAAAACGAAGTTTTGTCGGAAACAAGCCCCTGTTTCCTTGAAGGCCCAATACAGGCCAAAAGTCACTAATTTGAGATCAAAGTGCAAACAAATTTAATTCATAACTTTTAACGCTTTACAACACTATCCCGACTTTTAAAGACCCCGAAGAAAATGCCTTTAGAAAACATTGTTGGAAAAAGAGAAAATGCTGGTAACCAGCATTTTCTCCTTTTCACACAATGTTTTCTACCCTTCCCAAATCAAATTTCAATTTTTGAGACACAATTGATTTTTCGTCTGCAAATGCTTTCAATTTGGACCATTCTAAAATTTTGTCGTTTGGTAAAAGGAGTTGAAAGAATGGATATCATCACGAGTCTGACCATGTTTTACAGTACGGTCTGTTAAAGTTCCAGCTGCTGGCAGAATCAAGCGTTGGAAGCACTGGTCTGGCATTTGTCAAGGGAGCCATTGTGCAATGTTGGACATTGTTGAAAAATAAACAATAGAAATAGTTTCAAAATATTCGCTTGAAAGTCATCAAACTATATACAATCCGGTAGACTAGCGTGCAATCTCGTGGGACGATCAAGGTCGGACGAACAAGCCCAGGGACGAATAAGCCCGGGAACGAACTGGTTTTGGGACGAACAATCAAGGAATCCGGTGGTCAGGAGACAAAGATTGTGTGTATCATTACGCAAATAGAAGGCCATAGCAGATCAAGCTATTTTCGATTAAAAAAAGAAGTATTTCTACGATCCATTGCCTAATCCCATTTTTTGTAATACGCCATTTTCAATTTCATATCTGAGAGCAATTGAAACACTTATTTGTTTCTGGAAAAAATAACTTTGCCTCTTTTACGTTTGTATATTGGAGTCATGAATGTCGCAAATGGGCCTGCCTTGGCCCGCAGTATAAACATGTCCACATTTTTGACCAATCGCATATCGGTATTTATTCATTTGAGTAGATCAATACCAATAAGTGGGTCAAAAGCCAACGTATGCAGCTACGCAGAGAGAGAGAGATAGAGATAGAGAGTTAGAGTACTACATGTATATTGATATATGAGCCATATTTTGGGAAAAAGGGGCTTGATGCATCTGCAAAAAGTATCGACTCATGTCAGCCTGTATAGTTCGCGCAGGCTGACATGAGCCGAAAATATTTGCTATTTGTAAATTTTCTGGATGTCTAAGGATCAGTCTACCCCATGGTTCAATCGCATGATAGAATCAACGGATTTTATGAATCCATAATTATGTAATGACTTGCTTGATATGAAAATGAATTAAGCACACCCCTTTTGCCAGCGCATGGCTGTTATGTAGCCTACGTACCGAAAGATCGCAATGCCGTTGTGCTCATTTCATGTTTATTTCTGTCTGTTTGTTCATCGGTCAGTCTGTGTTGATCATCTTGGAAAGCTAGCTGCATACACTGTGTTGTTGTTATGATTACGACAAACAATAGTGCAACGCATACCATGGTCGTTGAAGAATTCATAGTGGGTTTGTTTGTTGTTCAAATAAAAATGTTCACACTAGGGAAAAATGTCCTATACGTGTTATTTCACTTTTTTGTAATTATTACTGTTGTTCTTCTTGCTTAAACTGATTTTCATCTGACACAAAAAGTAAGCTACACTCTCTTAAAACAAAGATGATCATAAATTTCCACTAGGAAGATTTTCCAACTCGACCACTAACGAGAATTTCTGTTCCAATCTTTTGATAGTTAATGTTTGTCCAAGATCTAGATTCTGTTTTCGAACATGAAGTAATTCGCCACAAAGTAGTTCTTAAAAAGTCTCAAAGTCTCAGATTTATACACGATTCCGCAAAGTTATATCTGATATAAACCGTAAGTTATCCAAGCAAAATACTAGATCTGGTCCGGCGACATTATCAATTATTTTTATAAACTGACCGTTTTTATCGTTTACATAAGCGACCCTGAACGTCGAATTATAGTTCCTACAATTCAGCGAGCTTCGTATCAAAAACTGGTTTTATAAACTGTCGAACTATGACGTAGTTGACCTTATATCTAAGAGGTCATCCAGTACTTCATTTTCTTTGTCTTCATATGTTTGTAGTACTCTAGATATCTTTGGAAGTGTTACGGATCTTACGGAAGCGTAGAGGGGACACGCGAGGAAAAAATATCCAGTGGCCATAAGATGGACACAATTTGACTCCTTACAAGACGACAACATTGTACACTTGTAAATAAGACAGACTAAATATAGCTCAGACAATGGCATTTTGTCCTTAAAAGGGTAAAAACATTGTGGGAAGAGGAGAACTTGCTTTTTACTAGCAGTGTCTCCTTTTTCTATAAGGTTTTAAAAAACCTTTTTCCTCGCGGTGGTGAAAACATGGGATTGAGTAGTACAGTGTTAACTACCTTGTTGCCTCGACTTCACTATCTCTTGGTCACGACTTGACTGTCACGTGACCACGACGACTACTTCTTGTCCACGATTTGACTTGATCACGACTTGACTATCTCTCGTCCACGTCCACGTTGACTATCTCTCGTCCACGTCCACAATGAGATTTCCATGATTTGACTGAACACTTTGCCACGATTTGACCATCAACTGACTACGACTTGATTATCACTTTTCCACAACCTGACTGTCAGTTGGTAACGACTTGATTACCACCTTGCCACAACTTGACTATCACTTTGCCACGACTTGATTAACATTTGGCCACGACTTGACTATCGTTTGGCCATGACCTGATTATCACTTTGCCAAGACTTGACTCTCGTTTAGCAACGACTTGATTATCACTTTGCCATGACTTGACTATCGTTTGGCCACGACTTGATTATCACTTTGCCATGACTTGACTATCATTCGGCCACGACTTGACAATCATTTTGCCATGACTGGACTATCACTTGGTCACGGATTGACTATCTCTTTGCCACAACTGGAATATCACTTGGCCACGACTTGACTATCACTATGCCCTGACTTGACTATCACTTTGTCACGACTTGATTATTACTTGGACACAATTTGACTATCTGTTGTCCACGACTGTACTATCACTTTGCCTTGACTTGACTATCACTTTGTCACGACTTGATTATTACTTGGACACAATTTGAGTATCCGTTTGCCACGACTGTACTGTCACTTTGCCATGGCTGAATATCACTTGGCCCCGACTTGACTGTCATTTTGCCACGACTTGACAGTCACTTGGCCACAACTTGATTATCACTTGGCCACGACGTGACTATCACTTTGCCATGACTTGACTGATACTTGGCCACAACTTGGCTATAACTTGGCCATGACTTGACTGTCACAGTGCTAAGACTGGGTAGATCAACATCTTGAAGAGAATTTTTCTTTTGAAAACATATTTCAAGGAGTGTCCGAGGCTTTTTGTTGGATAATTATCTCCTCTCCACAACGTTACAATTCGTGGTCACTACATAATTTCTCGTCATGGCCACAAGATATTTTTTTTTTCTATTCTGTGATGTCCTTTTCTGTCCTACCTTATCTCTTTACCAGACGACGAAAATGTAGACTTGTCCAAATTGAAAGCATTTGCAGACGGCAATTTGAATGTGGCTCAAATAATGAAATTTGTTTGTAATAGGGTAGAGACAATTGTGGAAAAAAGAGAAAATGCTGGTTACCAGCATTTTCTCCCTTTTACATAATGTTTTCAAAAGAATTCCCCCTCAGGGTCGTTTAAAGTCGAGATTGTGTGGTAAAAGGTTAAGAGTTTGAGACTTATTACTGGATAATTGTCGTTGCCATTTCACATGACCTGAAAGGTTCACCATATTGCCAGTCGTCACAACATGTAACCTTGTCCGTATCTATTAAGGAGGTCGACATTAAAATCTACTTTCAATCACATAATATAAAATATGGCGGTTCCCTTGAAATGCTCTTTGTCAACGACAACAGCCATAGTAAAGTTTCTTATATTCGCCAAAAATTGATTAATAACAATGAGCGAACGAAAAAAAAAAAAAAACGGCAGCGGAAATATACCTAATGATAATTTTGATTGAAAACTGTGACTCGCGATTTTTTTTTTTACTTCTGATAGAGCCTTGTAATTCTTTGAGCAGTAAAGCGGACCACTTCTGGTCAAGAGATCTAAAGTGTAGGCCTATAGCGTAGGTATCTCCCCAAGTATAGCCAAAGCATATGAGCCATGCTCTGGCAAGAGGGGGCTTAATGCATCACCGTGATGCCTTACACTAATCAGGCCATCGCATACTTACATGGATCCATAATAATCTCTTTTTTAACAATCGACTTAATTATGAGGTAGACTGGTCCTTGGAAACACAAAAAAGATCGACGAATACCGAAACGTTTCGGCTTTTCGCAAATGCATTAAGCCTCATTTTCACAGCGCATTGCTCATATATATATATATATATATATATAAAAACGGGAAAGGTTTAAGGTACATATCGCCCGCCGGGAGGATTTAATCAACGGAATACCTAAGGTTTGCCGAGGGATCTAAAAGCACAGCATCTGTTTTCAACCCAAGAAATAGTCGACATGTATAAGAAATTTTGAATATGTGCTTTACTTGTCACAAGCGATTAATTCTTTGGTATAAAGGTTGTATTTATGTAGCAATGGTTTATTCATTTAAAAGCTAGTAATGCTTAAAAATGAATGCCCATGTAAAAATTGTTTTGTTTGTATAAAGAACGTCACCGGAAGTTTACAGGTGCGCCCACTTCCCCTCCCAAAACACTCACTGATGCAATCGGAGAAATCGTGATGCCATTTATACTGTTGACGTAAAATTATCCCATACATCTGTTCATGATGGCCAAGTTTGCAAAAATAGTGCCAAACTTTGGTGATAATCAACTCTTGATAAGTCACGAATCGTCGAATACTCCCGCCACGGCCGTTTTGTCCCCACAAAGAAATAATCTTTCAGTCTATATAGTAAACCCTTTTCGCGTTCAATATGTGTGAAAAACAGGGGCTTTTGCGGACGGCATAGATCAAGATCAGACTACATAGAACATGCATTCTGGTCTTGACTTACGCCGTCCGCTTGGTTACTCAAGCCTGTAACATTAAAAAAAAAAAAAAAAAAACTGTCTGATATCTGGGGACAGTGAATTGTAGATCCATTTTCAGCAGTTGAAGGTGTTCATGAATAATATATGAACTGTGCTCTGTGAAAAGAAGGTTTAATGTATCTGCAAGAAAAATCGACAAAAGTCAGCCTGCGCGAACATGGGTCGAAACGTTTTGCTGTTTACAAATTTTCTGCATGTCAAAGGACAAGGCTAACTCATGATTCGGCCGGTTGTTGGACAAAATGGGTTTTATTGACCCATTATTATATGATGACTTGCTTGGTTTCATGCTTCAAGGAGATGCATTGAACTTAATCCCCTTTTTACAGAACACGGCTCATGTATGTTTGCACTGAAAGAGTTATTTTCAAAAGAGAGCCGAGTCTTAGTGTGAAGAGTAGAGGGCTTGCAATTTAGGGTGGCAAGTTTGAATCTAGGCTAAGCTGAATTTGTAACAGATACTGACGAAAGCTATCGCCGTAGGATTCATTTCTGTCTTTTTTTCAAATTAGAACATTGTTTCGACTCTGTTTATGTGGGAAACAAGACAATGGTACAGAGCGTTTTCCGTAATAAATGTCAGGAAGTATCTCAGGAACGCATGGATAAGTGCACTGGCCATCGAGATATGTTCGAAGGGAATCCCTGTTTTGTATGGTTTGAAAAACGTGGCGGACAAAAAGATTTGAGCCATGCTCCGGCAAAAAGAGGTTTAATGCAAATCCGTAATTTGCATAATAGCAAGCTAGTCATTCTATGATACATAAAATCCACTATGTATAACAAACGACTAGATCTTGAAGTATCCTGATACCTTGACATGCAGAAAACTGACCAAGAGCAAAAAGTTTTGCCTGAGGTCAGCCTGCGCGGACTGCGCAGTCTGAACTAGGTCGATACGTTTTGCAGATGCATTCAGCCCCATTTTCACAGAGCATGGCTAATTTTTGTAATGCCAATGCACTTTCGTGGTATCGGAAGTATCTATATAATTTATATCTTAATTATGATTGGCTTTAATGCGTTTTCATGGCGGTTAATTACGATGTCTTTAAAAATACTCTGGATTAATTTTTGATGGTGTGTCTTTGTACTAAAACGGGGCAAATTCTGATTAGATAACCTAGATCTTTATAACTGGTGTAACATGTAACCGTTAATGGCCTTGAAACATAGTGGGCATAGCACATAAGGGTTGATAGCTGGAGTATTTTGTCAATGGCGCATACACTCGTCACAACTAGGCCTAACCCGTATCAAGGGTCCATTTTGAAGCACCCTCAGTCATATGATCTTAATCAAAGCGTTGAAAGCACTGGTGTGGCATTTGTCAAGGGAGCCATTGTGTGAAATTAATGATTTTAAAAATAAGAAAACGATAATGTGGGATGAACAAGCCCGGACGAATAAGCCAAGGGACGAACAAGCCCATGCACGGACTGGTTTTGGGACGAATACGCTCAGGAGAAAAGGGTTGCCTGCATCATTGCGCCAATAGGTCATAGTGGTTGTAGATATTTTCAATAAAAAAGGAAGTATTCCCATGATCGATGGCCTAATCAAGTTTATTTAATACGCCTTTGTTAATTACAATGTATATATCTAGGTTCTATCGAAACATTTATTTGTCTGAGAAAAAATGAGTTAAATTAGGTTTACACTACGATACATGATTTTCCAAATGCCGTGTTGAATTTATAGTGGCATTGTCTTCGACAAATGCCACAAAAATGGCGGCAGCCATGTAAATCGATTAGCAACGACATCAACAACCACGGTGAAGTTTATTTACACTCAACCCGACCTAGTATGGATTACCTGCCCCTAACAATGTAATCGCTACTCTACAATCTTAAGAACGGCGTATTTCCGGAGAAGAAATGTACCATGCAAGTGCATATCACCCTTCGTAATTCAGCAGAGGGATTTGATCAAAAGATCACCCGAGGCTTGCCTAATATGGCGCATATACTCGCCATTCGACAAACCTCGTGCGATGATCCGTTGATCAGTCCGTCGTCTGTATTACGATGTGTGATATATTTCCTCGCCGGAAATACTCGACACTTGCTGCTGATCGCGTGACGTTACCATGGCACTTTGGAAAACTCTGGCGAAAACTCTAAAAATGCCTTCAGAGGCTAAGCAGCCGGTTAGAGAAATACCACTGAAAAAATATTTCCCTTTTTTCTTTGATGATGATTTTTCAGCCATCGCCTTACTTAATTTACTTATGAATTATTCTTGAAGTTACAAGGTAGGCGAGATTATAAAAATCTGAATAGGCACATTTAAAGTAAAGCATGGATAATGCCATTACCACACGGTTTTCTACCCTATCAAGGACAGAAATCAACATTTTCGCAACATTTGTCGTCTGCCAATGCTTTCCATTTGGCCAAGTCCAAAATCTTGTTGCCTGGTAAAGAGTTAAATAATTTCGACTCTTTTCGGGCTCAAAAATCCGAGTTCTGGTGAGGCTGAAGGCTATTTTGCGGGTCGTATGTAACATCAGTTAGTGTGAGGTTCAGTTCCAAGACCGGACCGAACTGCATGTTCTATGAAGTCTGATCTTGAACTAAGTTGTTTGGAAAAGTTATGCATGTTGCAACGTCAATGAAAGACTTAACCCTTCGCACACATTCTCCTTTCAACGACCCTGCGAAAGACGACATTCAAAAACGCTGTGGGAAAAGGAGAAATGCTGGCTATCAGCATTTTCTCCTTTTTCCACAGTGTTTTCTATGCTTTCAAAGACGAAAAGCATCTTTAGAACAACGTTTCATTTATTGTCTGCAAACGCTTCTGATTTGGATGAGCCGTAAATCTTGTTATGGGGTAAAGGGTTCACGTGAAAAACATCACATTTTCCAGTTTCGCTCTTAAAGAGAAATAACCGCCTCTTGAAGCACAATGTAAAGGAAATTTAGTTCTTACTTGCCTACTTAGATCTACTTACTTAGGCGTAGAAAAGTACTTCATCGGACAATCCCTTAGAAAATCAAAATTGTCCTGCCGAGCGGGCCGCGCAGTAACTGTTATTCTATTACTTGTTAAGAAGTGGTAATTTAATCCATCAAACTGATGCAGTTATTTGCTGATGTTAATTTTCGGAATAAATATGTATAAACGTGTAGGACAGTATATACGTTAGTGACAAAAGCGAGGTTGAGGTGTATTAGCTAAAACCCAAAGTCGAATGGGCGCAGTATATCAGCATTATCTTCCGTTAGGTGGCATCTTTTCAAATGGGCATTCTGGGCACTCGTCACAACTCGACCGATTCCGTACCTACATCTAACCTCGTCTGTATAAGGGAGGCTTCCAATTTGAACTACCAATCACATGATCTTAAACATGGCGGCGCCCCTGTAGATCGCTTAGCAACGACATGAACAACCACTGTGAAGTTATTCACTTCTATCGATCTGTCGATGAAAGCTCCTAACGGAATTGATAAACCACGTTAAAAATTGAATGTATAAACTGTTTGCCGACTGAAATACTCTTAAAAAGATAACAATAGAAAATTTACTTTCTAAAGAGGAGCCTTACAATTTCAATAACGGTAAATCGGTGTGCTTCCGGAGATGTGCGAAATGTACCGTGTAGGTGAATATCAAGCTACGTGATACAGCCGAGGGATTTGATCACCGGATCACCCGAAGTATGCCGAATGCATTTTGGGTAGAATGCATTCTGGGTAGAGAACCGGACTATTTTTTTAAGGCGGGAATCAATGCAACGAATTTCAAAATAAAATATACGTTTGCTCTCTAAAACCTACCTTGTACGATTCATCCAACTATGGTTAGCTAGCATATAACCTATGCAACAGCCATTTATAAACATAAGCTCCTTTAAGCTTGAGAAAAAGGTCCGGTATACGCCCAGCAGGGTGGGGACGTTATTTTTGTTGTCAGTCTGTTGCACAAATCCTGGTTTTCCCCATGTGTATATATGACAGAGATTTGCAGTAAACAGTTGGTATTCTAAAACAAGAGGGCCGTTGGCCCTAAAGCGCTCACCCGAGTAAAGTCATCTAGGATTGATAAGGCTGAAAAGATCCTGGTCGTGATGATGTAAAACGCATGAGTGCAAGTAATCTAATTTTTGACGGGTTTAGCCTATTTTTGAATTTCGAATCTGGCTCATAATATGGACTCTAGAGTCACACAAGGTTTTTCTAAGATTTTGGCCAGGTGACCTACCAGACTCGATATCATTTTTTTCCGAGATTTTATCCAGACAAACATTCTGACCAAGTTTTATGAGCTGTAAATGTGGACGTCTGAGTGCACACAAGGTTTTCCTAAGATTTGGCCCCGTGACCTACTTTTTTACCTGACTTGACCCAATTTCAATCTTGTCAAAAATTTTATCAAGACAAAGATTCTGACCAAATTTCATGAGTATCAAGCTGAAAATTTAGCCTCTAGTGTGCACACAAGGTTTTTCTAAGATTTTGCTCAGTGACCTACTTTTTGACCCGACATGACCTCATTTCGAACTTGTCTGAGATTTTATCCAGACAAACATTCTGACCAAGTTTCATGGGTATCATGCTGAAAATGTAGCCTTTAGAGTGCACACAAGATTATTCTAAGTTTTGGCTCAGTGACCTACTTTTTGCCCGACATGACCAAATTTCTTATATGTCAAAGATTTATCAAGAAAAAAATTTCTAACCAAGTTTCATGAGTATCAGGCTGAAAATGTGGCCTCAAGGGTGTACACAACGTTGTTCTAAGATTTGTCCCAGTGACCTATCTTTTAACCCGAAGTCATCCAATTTTAAAATTGTCCATGATTTCAACCAAACAATCAGTTTGACACCAGGCTGAAAATGTTGCCTCTAGAGAACACACAGGCTTTTTCTAAGATTTTGCCCGGTGACCTATTTTTTGAGCTGACATGACCCTATTTCAAACTTGTCCGAGATTTCATCCAGACAAATATTCTGACCAAGTTTCATGCTTATCAGGTTGAACATGTGGCCTCTAGAGTGCACACAAGCTTTTTCTAAGATTTGGCCCCGTGACCTACTTTTTGACCCCACATGATCCGATTTCGAACTTGTCCGAGATTTTATCCGGACAAATTTTCTGACCAAGTTTCATGAGTATTAGGCTGAAAATGTAGCCTCTAGAATGCACACAATATTTTTTAGCTCACCTGAGGACGAAGTACTCAAGGGGAGATTTTGTGATCGTGCCGTCGTCCGTCGTCTGTCGTTCGTCGTCAACCTTTAGCTTGTGTGCACTCTATAGGCCACATTTTCCGTCTGATCCTCATGAAACTTGGTCAGAATGTTTGCCTTGATAAATTCTCGGACGAGTTCGAAATTGGGGCATGTGGTATCAAAAGCTAGGTCACTAGGTCAAATCTTAGAAAAACCTTGTGTGCGCTCTAGAGGCAACATTTTCAGTCAAACACTTGTGAAACTTACTCAGAATGTTTGTCTTGATAAAATCTTGGACGAGTTCAAAATTAGGTCATGTGGGGTCAAAAACAAGGTCACTAAGTCAAATTAAAGAAATACGTTGTTGGCACTCTAGAAGCCACATTTTTCGCTCAATTGACTTGAAAATTGGTCAGAATGTTTGTCTTAATCAAATCTCAGAAGACTTTGAAATTTGGTCATCTGGGATCATAAAGTAGGTCACTAGGTCAAATTAAAGAAATACCTTGTAGGCACTCTAGAGGCCACATTTTTTGCTCAATTGACTTGAAAATTGGTCAGAATGTTTGTCTTAATTAAATCTCGGATGAGTTTGAAATTGGTTCACCTAGGGCCATAAACTAGGTCACTAGGTCGAATCAAAGAATTACCATGTGGACACTCTAGATGCCACATTTTTTGCTCAATTGACTTGAAAATTGGTCAGAATGTTTGTCTTAATTAAATCTCGGATGAGTTGGGTCATAAACTAGGTCACTAGGTCAAATTGAAGTAATACCTTGCAGGCACTCTAGAGGCCACATTTATTGCTCGATTGATGCGAAAATCGGTCAGAATGTTTGTCTTAATGAAATCTTGGACAACTTTAAAATTGGGTCACCTGGGGACATAATCACTAGGTGAAATTAAATAAATACATTGTGGGCAGTCTAGAGGCCACATTTATTGCTCAGTTGTCTTGAAAATTGGTCAGAATCTTTGTCTTTGTAAAATATCGGATGAGTTTGAATTTGGGATACCTTGGGTCATAAACTAGGTCACAAGGTCAGATTAAAGAAATACCTTGTGGGCACTTTAGAGGCCACAATTTTTGCTGAATTGACTTAAAAATCAGTCAGAATGTTTTTCTTGATGAAATTTCAGATGAGTTTGAATTTTGGTCACCTTGGGTCATAAACTAGGTCAATAGGTCAACTTAAAGAAATTTCTGGTGGGCGCTCTAGAGGCTACAATTCTTACTCAATTGACCTGAAAATTGATCAGCATGTTTGCCTTGATAAAATCTTGGATGAGTTCAAAACTGGGTCACATAAGGTCATAAACTAGATCACTAGGTCAGATTTAAAGAAATATCTTGTGGGCGCTCTAATGGCCACAATTCTTGCTCAAATGACCTGAAAAGTGGTCAGCATGTTTGTCTTGATGATATCTCGGATGAGTTTGAAATATAGTCACATAGGGTCATAAACTAGGTCACTAGGTCAAATTGAAGAAATACATTTTAGACACTTCGGAGGCCATATTTTCAGCTCAACTGACCTGACAGTTGGTCAGAATGTTTGTCTTAGTAATATCTCAGATGAGTTTTAAATTGGGTCATTATGACCCTTGAGTGAAATTTCGCCTATTGACACAGGTGAGCGATCCAGGGCCATCATGGCCCTCTTGTCTAAGATCTGGCCATGTGACCTACTTTTTTACCCCACTTTACCCAATTTCACACTTCTCCGAGATTTTTATCTAGACAAACATTCTGACCAAGTTTTATGAGTATCAGGCTGAAAATGTAGCCTCTAGAGTGCACACAAGGTTTTTTATACGATCTTGCCCTGTGACTTACTCTTTGACCCCACGTGACCCAATTTCAAACGTGTCTAAGATTTTATTATGACAAATTCTGACCAAGCTTCATGAGGACCTTGCTGAAAATGTAGGCCTCTAGAGTGCATACAAGTTAAATTTTGTCGACCGCACGACGGACACAGCACGATCACAAACGCTCACCTTGAGCACTTCGTGCTCAGGTGAGCTAAAAATATATTCCCTGTTTGAAATCATTTCGTCCTATAAGAACTTTGTAGCGAAAGACTGGCTTAATTTTTCCACAGACGTATTATTTATTGCCATTTTCGCCTGCACTTTTCATGCGGCAATTTACGCACCGCGTATTGATATACATGTATGTCCATTTTTTTTTATCAAGTGGTGCGTTATAGCAGGCAGGTCAATCTTCAAAATGATATGCGCAGACAACGAGTGTATCAGAGTACACTGTGAGCGCGCATGCATCATTACACATGATGTATTTGGTTCCGGTCAGAACGATTACAGTAAGCGGATTTGCTATACAAATCCGCTAAAAATGGAAATAAAATATAACTAAATCTGGAGTGATTATTTCTTCAAAATGATCAGTACCGAATTTTTGTTGAAAGGCTAGGATCTCGGGCTCTATATCTGTCTCACTGGAAACTTTTGAATAATGCTGAGCAAGTGTGCTCACCTTGCCCAAGGGGCTAATACAATTTTGACCATTTGAAGTAAGAAAAGGGACAGGGCATATGAGTTTTCTATAGTTTGCTAATTTTTAGCTGAAAGTCTTTTGAAGTTTTAGGGTCATGAACACAAGATTCGCAAAATTTCTTTCCAATTTGACCTTTTTGGAATCTAGTATAATAGATTTAGCCAAAGAACTGTATCTAGTATCAGGCTGAAAATGTGACCTCTAGAGTGCGCGGAAGGTTTTTTCTAAAAACAAATGCATTTAGATTTGGCATCTAAGTTGAACAGAAGGTTTTCCTAGGATTTTGGGCACTGACCTACAGTACCTTTTTGACCTGTGAGCCACTTTCAAACTTGTCAGAGATATCATCAAGACAAACATTCTGACCAAGAGTGCTCACAAGGTTTTTCTAAAATTGACCCAGTGACATACTTTTTGAGCCAACGTGACCAAGTTTCAAACTTGTAAGAGATATTATCCACACAAACATTCTGACCAAGTTTCATGAGGATCTGCCTGAAAATGTGTACTCTGGAGTACACACAATGTTTTTCCAAGAATTGGCCCAGTGACCTACTTTTTGAGCCGATGCAACTCCATAACAAACTTGTCAGAGATTTTATTCAGACCAACATTCTACCAAGTTTCATGGGTATCAGGCTGAAAATGTGCCCTCTACAGTGCACACAATGTTGTTTGGAGAATTTGTCCCTTGACCTTCTTTTTGACCTGATTTAACCCAATTTCAAACTTGGCCATAATTCTATCCAGACAAACGTTCTAAGTTTCATGAGTTTCAGGCTGAAAATGTGGTCTGTACAGTGAACAAAACGTTTTTCTAAGAATTGGCCCGGTGACTTATTTTTTGACAAACGTGACCCAGTTTCAAACTTGTCCGAGATTTTATCCAGATATTCCGACCAAGTTTCATGAGGACCTGGCTAAAAATGTGGCCTCTTGAGTACACATAAGGCTTTGCTATAGTTTGGCCTAGTGTCCTACTTTTTGAGCATATATGACCCAATTTCGAACTTGTCTAAGATTTTATCAAGAGAAACATTCTGACCAAGTTTCATGAAAATCTGGCTGAAAATGTGGCCTCTAGAGTGCAAGCAAGGTAAATGTTGATGACCCCACGACCGATGACCGCATGCTGGACACAGCACAATCACAAAAGGTCATTTTGAGCACTTTGTGCTCAGGTAAGCTAAAAACAACCCTTTACCAAATGACAAAAATGTAGACTCGTCGAACTTGCTAGTGTTTGCAGACAAAACATTAAATGTGTCTCAAATGGTGAGATTTGTCTTTAAATGGGTAGAAAATGTGGGAATAGGAGAAAATGTTGATATTAGCTTCATTTTCTTTTTTTCCACAGTGTTTGCAAAGGCTGTCTTTTTCAAGATCGTTGGAACTCGAGATAGTTTGGTCAAGAGTTAAAAAAAATTGATCTACACAGCCCTATAACATATTTAGCAGACTAAAAGGTTAAATACTTGTCTCAAAAACATAACATAAAATTCTTTATTGCAAGATAAATTATAATCTTGTAATGTAATGCAGCACAACAAAAGTGTAAGGTTCCTAGCAATAGATATGCCTGATCTTAGATCTACGCTGACTGATATTCAATGACCCGTTCAAAATAATCTAAAACTTCTAATATCAAGACCTCTTTACCCAGATTGAAAACTTTCATTACAATTATACAGTACAACAATTATAGTGCTTCCAACAACCTACGTGCCCACTATGTAGTTACTGTAAGGGGCCTGCAGTCTGTTCTCGAATCTCTAGTACCAGATATTGTGCAACATATTTTGGCCAAAAAAAAAAAAAAGAGAAAAAACCGTAAAATTGCATTATATAAGCCGTGCTCTTGTAAAAGGGGGCTTAATGCATCTCCGTGATGGATACCACTCTAGTCATCACATAATTATGGATCCATACAAGAGGACCATGATGGTCCTAAATCGCTCACCTGAAATGCAACTCAGCTCAACATCATAATGCTACATGCCAAATATGAAAGCTCTAGCCCTTACGTTTTTGGACAAGAATATTTTTAAAGATTTCCCTCTTTATCTCTATGTGAAATCCGAGACCAACAAAATATGGCTAATTTTTACACCAGGGCCATAATTTTAAGTGTTTTGGTAGAGGGTCACTAGATGATGCTACATGCCAAATATGAAAGCTCTAGCCCTTACGGTTTGGGACAAGAAGATTTTTAAAGATTTCCTTCTTTATCTCTATGTGAAATCCGAGAACCCAAAACATAGGGCCAATTTTTAACACCAGGGCCATAATTTGAAGTATTTTGCAGTGCTCTCATTAAGGGCTGATTTCAGGAATTTTATAATTCCAGGTCAGAATTTCAGGAATTTTTGGTGAAAATTCAGGAAGTTTTGTTGTCGTGGTAACGCAACAAAATCAACATCAGTATTACATGTGCGTTTGCATAGTACAAATATCAAAGGTCAACTAATTACCAGAAAACAAATATTTGGACTCGTCCCAATGGAAAGTTTATAAAGACGACAAAATATATATATTTACATGTATGACTCAAAGGATGTAATTTATATTTCAAGGGGTTGTAAACACTGTAAGAAAAAGGAAAATAATCGCCATAAGCATTTTCTCTTTTTCCCTCACTGTTTCCAATGGCCTTTTTCTCCCGGTCGTAAAACAAGGGCTTGTCTGCGAAAGGGTTAATACCTGTCATTGATACTTTGGTATTACTCAATCTGACACGAAGGGAAAAACTGATTCTCATTTTGATGTTCTAGGTCCCAGTTTGTACGATTCGATATCAAAATCTAGTTGAATTGATTATTTTAAGGCTTTCTTGATATTTTTTTAAAATCCTGCTAATGACGACTTGACGTTCACATGACGACCTAAGGAGCAACTATATGCCGACTTTAAGAGTCATTCAACCTAATGTCGTCAGGCCACACGTCCCTCTGTTTTTATGCTGTAATTTATAATTTAACGCGATTTCTGCTTGTAGGGAAAGGGTAGCTTTAAATATTTAACGCATACCGGGAACCGCAAGCGCATTATTAACCGACGTGTGAATAAATGACAACTTTAAGTTATGTACGTCATTACTCGTCAAAATATTTTTCTTTATCATGAAGAAAATCGTTAATCTTAATTTTTCTATTTTGGAAAAATTAGTTAGAAAAGCGTTAATTAGATAAATCACCGACCTTTTCGGCATTCTGATTAAGGAATTAAGTAATTTACTGACCGTTGCCTTTGTAGGACAAACTTCGAAACAATTAGCGTAATCCGTTTATATCGCCGTCCTAATTATCAATAGCTGGAGTCGGTTGTCACGGTAACACCCGGTTTTAAATCAATTCAGAACACATGTATGCGATGATGAAATTACTGAAGCGTGTAAAGTTTGTGGTGTGTACGTAATGGGTGCTCGATTAGATTTATATATCCACACGTCCTGCCAGATGTTTATTTTAACCTTTAGTTTTATTAATACAGGTAAACGCCGAGGTCTGAATTTGCGGACGTTTTTGGAAATTTCTTGACGTATGAAAAACGTCCAGTTCCATTTTTTCGGACGTTTTGGGGAATTTACCGGACGTATATTACGTCTATGTCCGCTTAATGAAAGCACTGATTTTGGTAGAGGGTCACTAGATGATGCTACATGCCCTATATGAAATCTCTAGCCCTTACGGTTTGGGACAAGAAGATTTTTAAAGATTTCCTTCTTTATCTCTATGTGAAATCCGAGAACCCACAACACAGGGCCAATTTCCACACTAGGGCCATTATTTGAGGTATTTTAGTAGAGGGCCACTAGATGATAGTACATGCCATATATGAGAGCACTAGCCCTTATGGATTGGGACAAGAAGATTTTTAAAGATTTCCTTCTTTATCTCTACGTGAAATCCGAGAACCCACAACATAGGGCAATTTTCAACACTAGGGCCATAATTTGAAGTATTTTGGTAGAGGGCCACTAGATGATGCTACATGCCACATATGAGAGCTCTAGCCCTCGCGGTTTGGGACAAGAATATTTTTAAAGATTTCCTTCTTTATCTCTATGTGAAATCGGAGAACCCACAACATAGGGCCATTTTCAACACTAGGGCCATAATTTGAAGTATTTTGGTAGAGGGCCACTAGATGATGCTACATGCCACATATGAAAGCTCTAGCCCTTACAGTTTGGGACAAGAAGATTTTTACAGATTTCCTTCTTTATGTGAAATCAGAGAACCCACAACATAGGGCCAATTTCAATGCTAGGGCCATTATTTGAAGTATTTTGGTAGAGGGCCACTAGATGATACTACATGCCATATATGAGAGCTCTAGCCCTTATGCTTTGGGACAAGAATATTTTTAAAGATTTCCTTCTTTATCTCTATGTGAAATCCGAGAACCTACAACATAGGGCAATTTTCAACACTAGGGCCATAATTTGAAGTATTTTGGTAGAGGGCCACTAGATGATGCTACATGCCACATATGAAAGCTCTAGCCCTTACAGTTTGGGACAAGAAGATTTTTTTTAAAGATTTCCTTCTTTATCTCTATTTGAAATCCGAGAACCCAAAACATAGGGCCATTTTCAACACTAGGGCCATAATTTGAAGTATTTTGGTAGAGGGCCACTAGATGATGCTACATGCCATATATGAAATCTCTAGCCCTTACGGTTTGGGAAAAGAAGATTTTTACAGATTTCCTTCTTTATGTGAAATCAGAGAACCCACAACATAGGGCCAATTTCAACACTAGGGCCATAATTTGAAGTATTTTGGTAGAGGGCCACTAGATGATGCTACATGCCAAATATGAAAGCTCTAGCCCTTACGGTTTGGGAAAAGAAGATTTTTAAAGATTTCCTTCTTTATGTGAAATCAGAGAACCCACAACATAGGGCCAATTTCAATGCTAGGGCCATTATTTGAAGTATTTTGGTAGAGGGCCACTAGATGATACTACATGCCATATATGAGAGCTCCAGCTCTTATGGTTTGGGACAAGAATATTTTTAAAGATTTCCTTCTTTATCTCTATGTGAAATCCGAGAACCCACAACATAGGGCCATTTTCAACACTTGGGCCATAATTTGAAGTATTTTGGTAGAGAGCCACTAGATGATGCTACATGCCACATATGAAAGCTCTAGCCCTTACGGTTTGGGACAAGAAGATTTTTAAAGATTTCCTTCTTTATCTCTATGTGAAATCCAAGAACCCACAACATAGGGCCATTTTCAACACTAGGGCCATAATTTGAAGTATTTTAGTAGAGGGCCACTAGATGATGCTACATGCCAAATATGAAAGCTCTAGCCCTTACGGTTTGGGACAAGAATATTTTTAAAGATTTCCTTCTTTATCTCTATGTGAAATCCGAGAACCCACAACATAGGGCCATTTTCAACACTAGGGCCATAATTTGAAGTATTTTGGTAGAGGGCCACTAGATGATGCTACATGCCACATATGAAAGCTCTAGCCCTTACAGTTTGGGAAAAGAAGATTTTTAAAGATTTCCTTCTTTATGTGAAATCAGAGAACCCACAACATAGGGCCAATTTCAATGCTAGGGCCATTATTTGAAGTATTTTGGTAGAGGGCCACTAGATGATACTACATGCCATATATGAGAGCTCCAGCTCTTATGGTTTGGGACAAGAAGATTTTTAAAGATTTCCTTCTTTAACTCTATGTGAAATCTAAGAACCCACAACATAGGGCAATTTTCAACACTAGGGCCATAATTTGAAGTATTTTGGTAGAGGGCCACTAGATGATGCTACATGCCAAATATGAAAACTCTAGCCCTTACGATTTGGGACAAGAAGATTTTTACAGATTTCCTTTTTTATCTCTAGGTGCAATCTGAGAACGCACAACATAGGGCGAATTTCCACACTAGGGCCATTATTTTGGTAGAGGGCCACTAGATGATGCTACATGCCATATATGAAAGCTCTAGCCCTTACAGTTTGGGACAAGAAGATTTTTAATTTTTTTTCTTTTGGTTGCCATGGCAACCAGAGTTCTTTATGGAATTCAAAACTTTGAAGTATTCTGAAAGTGCATCACCTACGGATCATTTCTGTGAAGTTTCACTGAAATCTGATTGGCGATTTCAGAGGAGAAAATTTTTTAGTTATTGTTTACGGACGGACAGACAGACGTAAAGACGGACAGACGGACGACGGACAGATCACAATAGCTCACCCTGAGTACTATGTGCTCAGGTGAGCTAAAATCCATTTGTCTAACAACTGAATGAAACATGAGATACACTGGTCTTTTAACATGCAGAAAATTGACAAAATAGCAAAAAGGTTCGGCCCAGGTCAGCCTGCGCAGACTGCACAGGCAGACCTGGGTCAAAACTTTTTGCAGATGCATTAAGCCCCCTTTTCACAGAGCACGACTCATATGAATTAAGTTTGTCTTTCCTTTTAAGAGAGCCCATTTCATGACTTTTTAGCACCTATTGAGTAGAAATTGACCTATATATTACAGCAGAATAAAAAATCCATTTCATTATTCAGCACACTACGGGAAAAATTATGCCATATATTAAAACGAAATAACATCAAGTAAACAAGTTCATAACATAGAATTGTCCTACAAACATGTATATGCATAAAACAGAATAAAATTACCCTTCCATTATTCAGCACTCTAAGGGCAAAATTATTCCGTATATTACAAGGAAATAACATCAATTCTAACATAACTCATGAGTTCAGCTGTATAAACACAGTGGATCGGAAGCGTGGTAAAATTTATGTCATTTTATATTTAATGTAAAGTAAGAATTAATTCGCATCCACTTTTTTATACCAAGTATGACCTTGTTTTCCTTTTATCAAGAGTTGGTCATGTTAGAATCAAATAATCTTCTTTCTATTCTTGTGCATCGTTTAACAATGAGTTATGAGGTGCAATGAATAAACCACTCCGGCTATTGCCCTTGTCGATTATTTATTGTGCCTCATAACTAGCAACCATGGTTTATTGAATGATAAACCTTGATAGAAAGATTATCTCTTAAATAAGCAAGTTGATTAACTCTTTACTAAAGGATAAGAACTTTAACTCAACAAAGTTAAAAGCAATTGCAGAAGAAAGAAATGTATTCATTCAAATTACGATTTCTGTCTTTGATAGGGTAGAAAACATTTTGGGAAAAGGAAAAAAAATGTTGGTTACCAGCATTTCTCATTTTTTCCAAAATGTTTATAAAAGCCTTCTCTTTCAGGTTTATTAAAACTTGGGATTGTGTGGTAAAGATTAAAATAAATCCATGAAGGAGGATATCACAATTTTACATTTTGCTTTCCATTGTCATAAGGATGTCTGTAGTTCATCTGACACTTGGAGATTTTAACTTGTAACTTGGATAAATTTAGTCAATCAAAAGACCCCAATATTGTGATGTCAAGCCATTTCTAGATTACAATAACTCGAACTATAAAGCAGTATATAGATCAAATACCAGACTAAAATGTATTTTTAAGACAGATCTTGGATCTACTCTATTCCCAAAAGAACTGAGTCATGCTCTATAAAAAGGGGGTTTGATTGCATCTACGAATAGCATACTCATGTCACATGCGTAGACTACGAAGGCTGACCTGGGCCTTCACTCCTCGCAACTTGTAAATTTTCTTCATGTCAAAGGACCATTCTACCTCCAGGCTCTGTCAGTTGTTAGACAAAATGGATTTTATGGATCTGTAATGACTTGCTTGGTATAATGAATCACAGAGATGCACTGAAATTGTCCTTGCTAGAGCATGGCTCAACTATAAATCACTGTCAGCGTTCAAATGGTAAATGACTAATACTTAACATTAACTATATTTTGTTATACAAGGTCATTTGTCCCTCAGTGGTAAAGGTTTAGGATTTAAAAAACCTTGAAGCGCCTGTTTCGATTCTTACTCAAGGCTTTTTTTTATGGGTGTGTTCTTTAGCAAGACACCTCAAAGCCCCAGGCGAGTAGGAGTGAATACCATGACACACATGAATAAGTAAGCTGTCACTGTAACATTATTGAAATAATGTTGAAAGTGGGGTAAAAGAGTATAAACAATACACATTTCATACAAAAACTTACAAATAACATCACATTAAAATAAACCAAAAGTAACTATAATCTTATATATATATATTTTCTTTTTGCTTCATGTTGATTTTGTCATCGTCTCCATTATACATGTATGAGGACTGTTTGATAAATTAATGGAATTTTGTTGTAAAAGTGAAACTAGGGAACCAGTTGAGGTCATATTATGGAATCATATTGAACAGTCTATATCCAAAATGTCCTGCAAATTTCATGTGAAATCATTAAGAAATTAATTTTCAATGGACACTTACAAAATACATGTAAATGTACACTGCCAGGCTCCGGATCTGAAAAAATAGTGTCAACGTCATTACAAGTCAAGAGATCGGGGTACTTTTTCTACCTAATCGCCTCGATTATTCACACATTTCCTTCACCAAGACATCCACATACTAATCACTGTTGAAGGATCGCTTTGCATCACTTGTCGTCTGATATGGCACGCAGTGTAACCCGTCATTCATCTTCCATCGCACAATATCCAAAATTGACGCCGTTACACTAACAAGCCGTCTTTCACGAGGATAATCTTCAAGTGATGTTCTTCCATTCTTTAACTGCTCATGCCACTTATAGATAGATGGAATACTACACAAACTTGCATTTGTCGGCTCCTTAATCGATTCAATGGTCTGTTTTGGTTTTTAACCCAGACGGACAAAAAACTTTATCAGTGTGCGTAATTCAAAATCCAATGAAGACGTGATTGCGACCAAAAATTACCTGGCACTGACGAGACAAAAACTATTATATTAGAGTAACCGGAAGTGCCACGGTGATGTTTTACAGAAATGATGTCCTGATGTGGTTGAGTCGTCTGCACAATTTGTGCCTCTTTTACACCTTTCTGAATATTTATTTTGTTCAAAATAACATGCTTCATATCGGGAGAAAACTGGCGCCCAGCAATACGCATTACATGGGTTACTATGGCTATGGTTACGTATATTTTGCAATTTTAAATGTTTCAAAACAGAAAAAAAAAAATTGTATCATGTTCACGATATGTTCATGCTGTAATATGCAAAGTTTTAGATTAAATCATCAAGAAAGTGGTTTTAACAGCAAATTCCCCGAATTTATCGAACAGCCCTCGAAAATAAAAGTACAAGCATATTAAGATCTGTACACATATATACACAAATGGAGAATGATATATATTTGAATGATATAAAAACACATTTAACCTTTCAAATGTTTAAACGCACAACTCAGAATTAAAACGACCATGAGAAAGAAGCTTTCTTGAAACATTGTGGGAAAAGGAGAACATGCTGGTAACCAGAAATGTCTCCTTTTCCTACAATGTTTTCTACCCTTCCAAAACCAAAATGTCATTTTACAGTCACATTTATTGTTGTCTGCAAATGCTTTTTTGGAATACTTAATCACCACTTGCACCGTAATTGGTTTGTTCTAAAGGTTGACCTCACTCATCACGGATTCGATCCCAGGACCTTTGATATAGGGGCTGACACCTACACCACTGTCCAACATTTGGGTAATAATGTAAAAATACACTTAATTTAGTAGAAGAAACTTCAATCTTGCTATGCATGATTCTTTCGCTTTATCTGTCTTCTTATGATAAGTAAACTAATATAAAACACATGACATATGAACATTTAAGTCTTTACCAAACGGCAGTTTTAGACTTGATGAAACTGAAGCATTTGCAGACGACATAATAAATGCAACATTAAATTGGAATTTATTACGGAAAGGTGAGAAAACATTGTTGGACAAGGAGAAAATGCTGGTTACCAGCATTTTCTCCTTTTCCTGGTATGTTTTCAACAGCCCCTTTTCTCAGAGTCATAAAACCATAGAATTTTTTGGTATAGAGTTAAACAGTGAAAACTGTCCAAGCGACCACCTCTATAAGCAAACAACCTGTATCAAACAGACGACAATAAATTCTCAGACAGGGCAAATATGTTGAAATTTACTAGCCAAGGATCTGTCTGGACTCTTAACAAAATGGCAAAATTTTAGACTCTTCAAAATTAAAAGCAGTTGCATTCGACAAATTATTATACTTTGTTCAAAAGATGAGACATGTCTTTAAAAGAGATCATGTGAAAAGGGGAAAAAAGTGCTGACTATCTGCATTTCCTCCCTTTTCCCAAAATGTGTCCAACCTTTTTTATTCCAATGGTTCTTAAAAACCATGATTGCTTGGTGAACAGTTAGCTCTTTAAGAAACAACAACATTTCTGACCACATGGCGGCGCTTGCAGATGAGAAATAAAAGGTGCATCTATCGATGGGATTTGACTTCGAAAAGGTAGAAAACGTTGTGACTATCCTCATTTTCTTCTTTTTCCACAATGTTTTCACATGCCCTTCTTCAGAGATTTTAAAAGATGGGGTTGTTTAGCAAAAGTGATAATACAACACTTTAAGAGTATCCCTCAGGTGGTCAGACACCAAAAATATGGTTTTAAATTATATCTTTTTTTTTTAATTAAAAGGGTAAAAACATTGTAGAAAAAGAAAACAAGAGGGACATTGACATTGACCCTAAAGCTTAAGAGATCCTGGCTTTAATGATGTGAAACACATGAGTGTAAGTAACCTACTTTTTGAAACAACATGACTAAATTCCAAACATCATTAAAACCAACATTCTGACCAAGTTTCATGAGTATCAGACTGAAAATGTGGTCTTTATGGTGCACCCAAGGTTTTTATAAGATTTGGTCCAGTGACCTACTTTTTGACCAGATGTGACCCACTTTTAAATTTGTCCAAGATATCATCAAGGCAAACTTTCTGGCCAAGTTTCATGAGAATCAGGCTGAGAATGTGGCCTCCAGAGTGCACAAAATGTTATCGAAAATTTGACCATGTGACCTACTTTTTGTCAGACATGACCCACTTTCAAACCTGTCTGAGATATCAACAAGAAAAACATTCTGACCAATCTTTATCAGTAAAAGGCTGAAAATGTAGCCTCTAGAGACCACCCAAGCTATTCCAAAGATTTGGCCCAGTGACCTACTTCTTCACCCGACATGACCCAATTTCATACTTCTCAGATATTATCAAGACAGACAATCTTACATAGTTTCATGAGTATCCAACTATAAATGTGGCCTCTATAGTGCACACAATGTTTTTCTAAGATTTAGCCCAGTGACCTACTTTTTGACCAGACATGACCCAATTTCAAACTTGTCCCAGACATTGTCAAGACAAACATTCTACCCAACTTTCATGAGTTTCAGGCTGAAAATGTTGCCCCAAGAGTGGCCCAGTGTCCTACTTTTTGACCTGATATGACCCAACTTGGAACTTGTCCAAGATATCATCAAGACAAACATTCTGACTAACATTCACAGGTATCGGGTTCAAAACATGGCCCCTGGAGTGCACACAAGGCATTTTTAAGATTGTGCGTAGTGACCTACTTTTTTAAATGACATGACCCAGTTTCGAACTTGCCTAAGATATTATCAAGACAAACATTCTGACCATGATTCAAGAGTATCAGGCAGATAATATGGCCTCTAGAAAGCATACAAGTTTTTTCTTAGATTTGGCCAAGTGACCTACTTTTTGACTTGACATGACCCAATTTTGAACTTGTCCAAGATATTATCAAGACAAACATTCTGACCAAGTTTCATGAGAAAATGACTGAAAATGTAGCCTCTAGAGTGCACACAAGGAAATTGTTGACGCCTGGATGACGCTCGATGGACGCCAGACACAGCACAATCACAAAAGCTCACCTTGAGCACTTTGTGCTCAGGTAAGTTAAAAATGCTGGTCACCAGCATTATCTCCTTTCTCCACACATTTCAAAAAGCATTCCTCTCTCGTAGTCGTTAAAACAACACAGGATTGTTTGGTAAAAAGTAATCACATACCGATTTTAACATAGCTACGGTATAGGGGAAGTCTGAAGTTCTCACCTCAGAATCATTTCTTTCATGTTGCCTTTATTCTTTCAACTCTTTATCAAAGGACAACATTTTTTCATTGTGCAATTTGTACACATACAAACAAAAAATAAATATGGCATTTATGATGAACTTTGTGGCTGAAAGACCAGACAACAAATTAGGTAATGGGGAAAATGCTGGTTACTATGTTTTCTAATTTTAAAATTCTAAAGCCTTCGCCTGGAGGATCATTAACCTATTACCAGACGACAAAATTTTAACCTTGTCCAAATTGAAAGCATTTGCAGATGACAATTCCAATGTGGCTCAAATAGTGCAATTTTTCTTTGATAGGGTAGAAAACATTGTGGGAAACGGAGAAAATGCTGGTTTCTCCTTTTCCCACAATGTTTTCAAGAGGCTTCTGTCTCAGAATTGTCAAAAGGTGGCATTGTGGGGTAAAGGATTAAACCCGAGCCTGTCAACAATGGTATGTCATGCATGAAATGATGTCCGATGTTTACATTACATTTGAAATTCAAGACTTCGAAAGGAACATAAAAATTGAAAGCATTTGCAGATGATAAAAGAACTTTTGATCAAATAATGAACTTTGATTATGCAAAGGTAGATAACTTTATGGGATAACAAGAAAATGTTGGTTATCAGCCTTTTTCCCCTTTTTACACAATGTTTTTAAAAGCCTTATTTCCCAACGTTATTGAAACTCAGGACTGTATGGTTACAGGGTTACATAATACAAGTAAGTAAGATACAGTATTTGTGAAAAGGACCTTTCACAACAGAAAGTGTAAACTAACACACCTCGGTAAAAAGTCATTGTACAACTTAGGTGCTTTTACCACAGAGAATGTTTATTAGTACACGTCAATAATAAAGTATTTGTGAAAAGTGGTTTTCACAATGAAACATGAATGAAACATGTCACAAATAAAAAGTTTTTGTAACAAAGGGCTTTCATAGTCGGGATAAATAAAGCAAGTCACCAATAAAATGCAGCCTTTCCAACTTGTCCTGTGTTATAAGACACACTGAACCTCTCCAAGAAATTATGGGTAGAGTTTCTGCTCAACAAGTCTGTTATGTCTCTTCACTCTATATCCATACAATAATATCTTCTACAAGTCATCTTCTCACCAGTCTCCCCATACATGTATCTATAAATATAGCAATAATTATAAGATGATTAAACAACGATTCAACAAAAGTAATAATTATAATAGATTCGAGATTTTCGAAATGAACATTACAAGTTTCTATATAAATTGAACAAAAATTTTTCCGCCAAAAATATATACACCCAAATATTGAAGTTCAAAGTCCTGTTCACTAGAAAATCAACTAATTGTACAGTGTTGATCTTAGATCATACCAGATTTTAGGTGCAGTCTGATCTTGATAAACACTGTGATATTGCGTAGGAATATTAGTTAAAAAATGTGGTAATATAATAAATGTTAGAAAGCTAAATTAAATCACGGAAATTTTCACTAAGCAGTGAAGAGAATGTCACAGATCATTCTAAGTGGTTTAAACGTTCCCAATAGGAGCGGCAGACAATTTTCACACAGCAACGTACACCAAAATATAATTATGTATGATGGTGACCATTGTGCCATAGGAACTGATATACAAGAGGGCCATGATTGCCCTGGATCGCTCACCTGAGTCAATAGGCGAAATGATCCCAGGTGACCAAATTTCAAACTAATCTAAGATTTAATTAAGACAAACGTTTTGACCAATTTTCAAGTCAATTGAGCGAAAAATGTGGCCTCTAGAGTGTCCACAAGCTGTTTCTTTAATTTGACCTTGTGACCTACTTTATGACCCTGGGTGACCCAATTTCAAGATTTCTGATATTTAATTAAGAAAAACATTCTGATCAATTTTCAAGTCAACTGAGCGAAAAATGTGGCCTCTAGAGTACCCACAAGGCATTTCTTTAATTCAGAGTTCCCGCTGGGCTTCCCATTTGGCGCCATTTGCGATAGATTTTCTTATGTGGCACAAGAGAAAGCCAAATGGCGAAAATGACTGGCGCCGATATTATTCACATCGGGGTGCCGTACTTTTTGACACTGGTCCCTGTTCAAAATTGGGATATGTCAAGTCAAAAAGTAGGTCACAATGCGTGAAAGCGTATCTATAACTGAAAAATCCATGAGCAGTTTGTAAATTGTTGCCAATACACCCCGTCAAGGCAGGTGATCTAAATAACAGTCTGTATATTACATGGGATTTGTCCAGTTACACACAATACACGCATATACACCATGCAATGCTAATAATCAATCAAATGTCAATTTCGCCACGCCCCATCTGCATCCAAGGGTTTGAACACAGAATTTTTACACAACGTGACGTACTGCGAACCAATCAGGAATCACATACGAGATGTAGTCGCCGCCCACAATTTCTAAAGCCACGCCCTGATTCTGTGTCATATGCATGATACATTCGGGCATTATTGTTCGTATTTAGCGACGACCACACCATTTTTAGGTGGATTAAATTCGGTAATTAACACATCAATCGGACCTCGGGATAACTGATTTATCAGCTCGATACTTATGTTTGCAAACTGGATTTTCGCCATGGATTATTCTTTTTTCAGTTAAAGAAGTCGGTCACTATTATTTTTATATGTAAACAGTGATCGGTAGATTACGATTATGATCTTATTGCCCAGTGACTGGAAAAGGCTTGCGCCATGCGCCATAGTCACATTAAAATCCAAAACGTCACATCGTTTTCGCTATCGAGTGCGCCCATGTCCCATTCAATTTTCGACTTCGGAAAAAGTACAAAAAATCGTGGGGCGAATCTATTTTGATCGGATCCGATTGGACGCTCTATAAAAATGAGTAGTGTAAGTGCGCTTGAAGTCATCAACTTGTAAATCATGAAACGCTCATTGAAAATTTGTACCTATGTCGTCATCATGAATTCGTCTGTGTAGCTGCTTGAATTGAATAGTAAAATTTAATTTTCAATGTCTAAAATGCCCCCGAAAAAGAAATTAAAGTTGCCTGAAGGCCAGGGCTCAATAAGTAGTTTCTTTCCCAAAACAAATGTTCCTCAAGTTTAACAGACTGAAATAGACGACGATCAGACCGACCCTCAGATTACGTCTATGTCCTCGAGCACATCCACCGACTGTGACACACAGCAAACGTCTGCCGTCGCCGAACAGCAGGAAACTCCCTCTTGCCAGTCTACAGTGCATATCATGCTGAATGAGAATACTACTTAACTCCTTTAAGATGAGTATAGTTAAGAAGCATTTTTAATCAGAATTATATACACTGTATGAAAGCTGATGGTCTATTGACAATTTGACTATGTTTGATAATTAATGTTACCAAGACACAAACATAAGCTACCAAGGCATTAGCTACATACATGACTTGTATTTGCATGGTACAGTGTTTTAAACAAATAAATGAAGGCAATGGAAATGTTTGTGTTGTTGAAATTGTCACATTGGTTTTCAAAATGTCACATTGAATTTCCTGACCAAAGGGACATTGTCCCACTGCAAAAAATCCTTTCCCAGTCACTGATTGCCCATTAATGTTTTCTACCTTTCAAAAAACAAGATTTATAACTTGATCTATGGTATAACTCAGTCTTAGCTTTCAATACGGACAAGTCAACATTTTTTAGGTCAGCTGTTTTCGAAGAATACAACGTCGAGTTATATTGCCGTAGCCCTGTCGTCGTTGTGCAACAAGTTTGAAATTTCTGAATACCTCTGAACATTATTACTTAACTCTTTAACATACAATCCTGACTTTTAACGACCATGATAAAGCCGCCTTTTGAAAACATTGTGGGAAAAGGAGAAAATGCTGGCGACCAGCATTCTCTCCTTTTCTCACAATGTTTTCTACCCCTCCCAAACCAAATTTCAATCTTAAAAGTCGCATTTATTTTTTCGTCTGCAAGTGCTTTCAATTTCAAACGATCTAAAATTTTGTCGTTTGGGAAAGAGTTAAGATATTTACTTTAAACCTGGGCAAGTTAGTAACTATCAAAAGGGGAACCTATACAACAAGCAGGTAACAATCAAAGCACTTTGAAGCACAGCCATGCCCCTTTTTCACCTTGGGATTTTCCCTGAAAATCAAGCACCTGCTGCCGAACTATATTCACGTAATGAATATAGTTATGGGTTAAAAAACTAATCAAATGGAAAAACGTTTTCTCATTTATTTCATTGCTCATGATACAAACAAAGAAAAGATATTTTATTAACCAATTTTTTATTCAGGCTGACCCCATATTTTTTTTAATTTTCAGTCACATTTATTATATGTGCTTTCATTTTAAAAATGGTACCAACTGGCTCCAATTATTTTACTGTGGCGCAAACTTTTCTCATTTGGTGAAAGTGGTGGTGCAAGAAATTAAATGGCCAGGGGGAACCCTGTAATTTGACCTAGTGACCTAATTTTTGCCCCCACATGATCCAATTTCAAACTTGTCCCAATTTTATCAAGACAAACATTCTGACCAACTTTCACAAGTATCTGACTGAAAATGTGGCCTCTAGAGCACACACAAGGTTTTTTCTAAGATCTGACCTAGTGACCTAATTTTTGACCCCACATGACCTAATTTTGAGCTGGTCCGAGATTTTATCAAGACAAACATTCTGACCAACTTTCACAAGTATCTGACTAAAAATGTGGCGTCTAGAGCGCACACAAGGTTTTTCTATGATTTGACCTAGTGACCTAATTTTTGACCCCACATGACCTAATTTCGAACTCGTTCGAGATTTTATCACGACAAACATTTTGACCAAATTTCACAAGCATCTGGCTGAAAATGTGGCCTCTAGAGCGTACACAAGATTTTTCTAAGATTTGACTTAGTGACCTAGTTTTTAACCTTATATGACCCAATTTCCACCTCGTCCTAGATTTTATCAAGACAAACATTTTGACTAAATTTCAGAAGTATCTGGCTGAAAATGTGGCTTCTAGAGTGTACACAATGTTTTTCTAAGATTTGACCTAGTGACCTAATTTTTGACCCCACATGACCCAATTTCAAAATTCTCCGAGATTTTATCAAGTCGAACATTCTGACCAAGTTTCATGAAGATTGGAATGAAAATGTGGCCTCTAGAGCACACACAAGGTTTTTCTAAGATTTGACCTTGTGACCTAGTTTTTTACCCCACATGACCTAATTTCGAACTCTTCATAGATTTTATCAAGACAAACATTTGGACCAAATTTCACAAGTATCTGGCTGAAAATGTGGAGTCTAGAGCGTACACAAGGTTTTTCTAAGATTTGACGTAGTGACCTAGTTTTTGACCCCACATGACCCAATTTCGAAGTCGTCCGAGATTTTATCCAGGCAAACATTCAGACCAAGTGTCATGAGGATCGGACTAAAAATGTGGCCTCTAGAGCGTACACAAGGTTTCTCTATTATTTGACCTAGTGACCTTGTTTTCGACCCCATATGACCCAATTTCAAACTCGTTCGAGATTTTATCAAGACAAACATTCTGACCAAGGTTCATGAAGATTGGACTGAAAATGTAGCCTCTAGAGCGTACACAAGGTAAAAAGTGGACAATGGACGACAGACACAGCACAATCACAATAGCTCACCATGAGCACTTTGTGCTCAGGTGAGCTAATAAATATATTCGATTGATATGAGCAATGCTCTGTGAAAAAGGGGCTTAATGCATCTGCGAATATTTTCAACCCAGGTCAGCCTGCCCAGTCTGTGCAAGCTGACCTCGGCCGAAACTGTTTGCTATAGGTCAATTTTCTGTATGTCAAATAACCATTCTACCTTATGATAAGGTCTTTTGTTGGACATAATGAATATCAAGGATCCCTAACTATGTCATGTCTTGCTTGGTTTGATGCATTACGGAGATGCATTAAGCCCCCTTTTGCCAGAGAATGGTTCCTATAGAATATATTCAATTTCATCCCTAAATTACTGCACAAATTCAAGTTTCTATATCCGTGCAAAAAACAGCCTGTGCAAATCTTTACCAAATGATAAACTTTTATGCTAGTCAAAACTGCAAGCCTTTGGAGGCTAAACATCATTTTTATTTCAAAAATATAGTAAATCTGGCAGAGAACAAAGTAGAAAACAACAATAATACTGGTTACACACCATCATTTTCTCCTTTTCCCACAATGTTTTCAAAGTTTTTTTTTTTTTTCCAAAGGTCATTGACATTTGGGATTGATAGGTAAAGACTTAACAGAAAACAACCTAAGAATTAATTGATTGGTACAAGTGAATAAATTGCACCTTTTCCCACAATGTTTTCAAAAGTCTTCATTCACAGGGTTGTTAAAACGTGGGATTTATAGGTGAAAAGTTACAATAAACAACCTAGGAATTGATACATGAATACAAGTGAATATTTTCCTTTTACCACAATGTTAACAAACATAGCCCACTACACCCTGAACAGAAGCCTTAACCCTTTACCACACAATCCTAACTTATAACGACCCTGACAAAAGAGCCTTTTGAAAACATTGTGGGAAAAGGAGAAAATGCTGGTTACCAGTGTTTTCTCCTTTTCCCCCAATGTTTTTACCTTATCCATTACATAATTCACTGTTTAAACTACACTGAATTTGTCGTCTGCAAATGCTTTCAATTTGGTCCAGTCTAAAATTTTGTCATTTGGTAAAGGGTTAAAGGTCTTGAAATTGGATACCCATCAGAATGCTGAATACAGTAACGGACATTTTCATTCAGCAGAGAACTGTATACAGGTATCGGTATTCCACACTCAAGGCTGATTTTAGAAAATTATTTCACGCACAGTATCTGATGATTAAAATCTATCCAAGATGCATTTGTGCTTTCTGATCTTGATCTGCACAGCCTATAGACACACATAACGCTGCACTGAGTAAATAGAATTAAACTATCATTCCTGCTACCTCTACAGCAAATAGTGATGAAAATATACTTATCCATACATGTCGTCATTATGCGTTGTTTTCTACTGTACTTGATTAACGGACAAAATATTTCGTTGAGATATACGACTGTTTATATCTAAGATTACACTGTATATGTTCTGTGCAGCCTGATCTTGTTCTACACATTGAATATATATACAAAGGCACATACATGTTCGCTTTGTTTGCAGAATTGTACATAACTACTACTACAACTACCACTACCTCTGCTATTTACAAACATCTCGACTGAGAAAGAAGCCTTTTGGAAACTTTGTGGGAAAAGGAGAAAATGCTGGTAACCAATATTTCCTACTTTTGTAACAATGTTTTCTACCCTTCTTATGACAAAGTTCAATGTTTCTGTCACCTTTATTTTGTCGTCTGCAAAAACTTTCAATTCAGAATAGTCTAAAATTTTGTCATTCAGTTAAAGGTTAAAAATTGGTCAAATGGAGGTAGTTTTCATTGAATGGATCAGAAAACATTGCGGGTAGAGGAGAAAATGCTGGTTACCAGTATTTTCTCCTTTTTCCACAATGTTTTCAGGTGACTTCCTGTTCAGGGACATTAAAAGACAAGATTGTGTGGTAAAAGGTTAAACAGACTTACCCTTACAGCAGGTCACCATTATGTGTTGTTTTCTACTGTAGTTGATAAACTGACAAAATATTTCCTTTAGATGTATACCCAACATAGCTGATATAAAGTTTGTTTTCTGTTTCACAATATGTCACTGACTGTGGACATTCCATTCCTTGTGTTTGATCCAGTAATATCTGTATGGGTCTACACTGTGTAGATATCTGGTGTATGTTGCGTGAATTACAGCCAGCTATATAAATATTATCATATCTATCTACAGTCAGACCACGTGGAGACTTCAGGTTAATATCTCTGTAAACATTTTGAACTCTACCCCTCATATCTACACTTGTCACAGTGTTTGTACCCCAGTCACTTACAAACAGTGTAGACTTGGAATTACTAAGACAAATATACAAGGGACGTTCAAACAGAGGTTGTCCATTTTGGTCTGTAGAAAATGTTTTCAATATTTCTCCATGTAGACTGATCAATTTAACAGCAGGTTCTGGTACAACAAATGACACAAATAATTGATTATCATTAAAAATAATTCCTCTACAGTTTCCATTAACTTGAAGTTCTTTGTTTACAGTCAAAGTCTGTCCAACATTTACAAAAACTAATTTATTGTCACATGTAATGACAAGCTGACTTTTATCTATACAAGTAACATCCCATGGTTGTGTGGAAAGTTTTAGATAAGACAGAATACTCTTACTGTCAACATTTACAAGTTTTACACTGTAGTTCCAACAATCTATTACAGCTATTCTGTAAGGATCTATCATTACACTGCCTCTAATCCCACAGTCATCTTTATCTTGTGAATGTTTAAAATTGATTTGTCCTACATAACTGGCTCTGACAGATTTGGGATCTTTGTTGACAACCTTTACATTTTCTTTCTCTTTTCTCTCCATCTCTGTTTTTCCTCCCTCCTTCTCTCTATTCACTAATGTACCAAGATTGTACATAGATTGCAGTGAATGCAGCATTTGCTCATTTTTGTGAAATTTATAATTTCTTATTTTGTTTTGACTAGATATGTCAGCCATTTTCTTTTCAAATTCACAGATTTGGGTTTCAGCTTTCTTTGCCGAGATCACCAACTGTCGCTGTTGTTTGTATTGTTTATGTTTTTCTAAGTTAGAGACAATTTCACTGACATCAGTGGTCAGTGTATCACATGCTGTAGACACAGATTGGACAGCTTTCATATCAAACTCCTTCACAGCCTGGGCTTCTTTCAGAATGGCTGTTTCCATGGAATCTAGAAGGTTGTTGATTTCTGCACGAAATGATTTCACATCTGATACAAACTGGGTATACATTGGTTGTAGGTCTTGACTGTTTTTAGTGGAAATTTTCTTTATATCCTTTAACTGCTGTAAAAGACTTGAAATTTTCTGTGTTAAAGATCTGTACTCTGGACTTGTCTCAAAGTCTTGTGCAATATCATCTATATAGTCAATTGAACAATTCTTGTGTTCCAGAGTCACACAAACTGGACAGACAAAGTTCTTATGAATCTTACAGTAGTACTCCAATATTTTCCCTCTGTGTTTAGAACATACATTTTCCTGTGTTGAGGTCAGTTTCTGTCGTGGCATTTCATCCCCAGATAATAACTTGTGATTTCTTGACATTTTAAACTGTTTATGAGCAGCAGAACAATTATCACAGAAGAACTCATCACAGTCTACACAATAACATTTAGCCTTTACATCCTTGTTCAGTGACAAACATGGGTCACATTGAACACCTGTTGTTGTGTAGCCACTCCCTGTCTGATTTCTACCTGACACTTCCATAATGCCAGGTGCAAGCTGTCACTTCTATAAATAGAAAGGAAACAAGCATTAACCCTTTACCACACAGTCCCAAATTTTAACCATGCTGAGAAAGAAGACTGGAAAACAATGTGGGAGAGGGAGAAAAGGCTATCAACAAATATTTTCTATTTTTCCCACAAAGTTTTTTGTCCTATGTCTCATAAGTTCCATCATTTAAACCACATAAAATTTCGTTGGCTGTGGAAAGGATCATTTGCCTGCTGCAAACTAATCATTTTTTCCCACAATATTTTACTGCCTTTAAAATTATAATTTCTTATCCATTATTACACATAGCTATATATTTTGTAGTAACTTTAGGATGGTCTGAAATGAGGAGTGAGAGTTTAACCCTTTACCACACAATCCTGAAAGTTAACGTCAATAAAGAAAAAGGCTATTGAAAACATTGAGGAAAAAGGTGGAAATGCTGGAAACCACCATTTTCTACTTTTCCCACAATGTTTTCTACCCTAACAAAGACAAGTCCTTTCATGTTATCACATTTAATTTGTCATCCAAAAGTGCTTTCAACTTTGAAAAGTCTAATACTTTGTCGTTTGGTAAAGGGTTAACTCTTTATCATAAAAACCCGAGTTTTTGTGACCCCCGGAAGAAGATATCTTTTGAAAACATTGTGGGAAAAGAAGAAAATGTTAACCAGCACTTTCTTCTGTTTCCACAACCTTTTTTACTCTATCACAGACAAAAATCATCATTTGAACTATATTTTATTTGATTGTTGTTTGCAAATCCAGTCAATTTGGTCGAGTCTAAAAGTTAGTCAGATGCTTAAGGGTTAAGAAACGTAAGCATCAAAAGGGATGCCAGGACAAGGAAGCATTGAAAAGTCCAAACTGAAGATGCTAACAGTGCCTCAATGATAGTTTGAGGGCTCCGCCCTCAAATAACAAAGTTTTTGCAGGACAAAGAAGAGACAGAGGACAACTGGACAACGACTGGGATATGACAATACATTAGAGTCATGCTCTGACAAAAGGGGCCTAATTCATCTCCGTAGCGCATAATACCAAACAAGCCATCACAATTATGGATCAGTAATAGTCACTTGTTTTGAAAACCGACTTAATCATGATGTAGACTGTTCCTTGAACATACAGAAAACTGACCAATAGCGAAAAGTTTCCGCCTGACCTGGGTCGATACTTTTAGCAGATGCATTAAGCCCCTTTTCACAAAGCATGGCTCATTGAAATTGTCATATAAAACAGCCAAACTAAACCATTGATTGATATGATTAAAATTCAAAGTTAATACCTTGAAGATCTACAATGTACATACTGTGAGTTGAGTTGTTTAGTTATAACCCTTACTGTGCCTTTAAAATTATGAAATTGTTTTGGGATGGGTAAAAAAGATTGTGGGAAACGGAGAAAATGCTGGTTACCAGCATTTTCTCTTTTTCCCACTATGTCTTCAAAAGCTTTTTTTCTTGGGGTCGATAAACCTCGGGATTGTTTGGTAAACGGTAAATTAAACAACTTAAAGTAAACATGTTTACAACCAGTTTGGGCTTCATTTCAAGGGGACGTAAGCAGCTCAATCATATTAAATTTATTCATTCAAGAGTTATCTATCCTTATCAAAGAAAACTGCCCCAATATATACGGTGTGCGGTAAAAATGTCATAGGTAAAAATGCCATAGGTAAAAATGTCATAGGTAAAAATGTCATAGGTAAAAATGTCAGAGTCAAAGTGGTAAATATGCCAAAGGTAATAATGTCATAGGTAAAATGTCAGAGGTACTAAGTATATGATATGAAAAAAACATGTGGCTCTGGCCTCTCACCAGATCCATTTGGAATTGGTTTTGTGAAAGGTAGAAAACACTGTGGGAAAAGGAGAAAATGGTGGTTACCAACATTTTCTCCTTTTCCCACAATGTTTTCAGAGGCTTCTTTCTTAGGGTCATCAAAGGTAGGGATTGTGTGGTAATGGGTTAATCAGATCCATTGAAGTAAAGCCACTCTTTGTAGATTTGATAATTATACCAGTCCTATACATTTATTTATTATTTATCTACATTTACTTTGAAGACTAGTTGACAATTTGTTTGCTAAAAATGTGAGAAAGTGAGGGTGGCATTATTAATTGTATACTTTGTTAAAATAATTATTGACTAAACAATTTGTATCAACCTGCATTGGAACCTTTTTATTTTTCTGTTGGCTGAATGTGTGAATAATTAAGAAAGTAATTAAAAGTCAAACAAACTTTATAAGTATAAGCCTGTCTTTAATACAGGAACATCAAAAGAGGACTTTAAACAGCAAACTTCTAACTGCAAAATTCTTTTGACTTGAACATAAGTATAAATAATGGATATGATACCACTTCACTATTTTACCAGCCGATATAGCTCAGTAGGTAGAGCGTAGGACTCGTGAACACAATGTCCTACAGATTGTGGGTTCGTATCCCCGGCTGGCCAACTAAAAATTACTAATAGTCTTTCGGATGAGACATTAAACCGAGGTCCCGTGTGACGGTGCTATACGCCGAGCACGTTAAAGAACCAGGCGAAGCTCTCAGTAGTTTCGACCTGTATCCTTGCACTATCCCCCGTAACAACTAACCGTCTTCTGGGGGCGTCGCTCAGATGGGCAACCGGTAGCGACGATAAATAAACGGAAATAACCAACCAACCAACTTCACTATCTTTGCCAGCCGATATAGCTCAGTAGGTAGAGCGTAGGACTCGTGAACACAATGTCCTACAGATTGTGGGTTCGTATCCCCGGCTGGCCAACTAAAAAAATTACTAATAGTCTTTCGGATGAGACATTAAACCGAGGTCCCGTGTGACGGTGCTATACGCCAAGCACGTTAAAGAACCAGGCAAAGCTCTCAGTAGTTTCGACCTGTATCCTTGCACTATCCCCCGTAACAACTAACCGTCTTCTGGGGGCGTTGCTCAGATGGGCAACCGGTAGCGACGATAAATAAACGGAAATAACCAACCTTCACTATTTATCATGTGGTCTTTGTCTAGGATTATATATGTTGGATTTTAAGTGTAGAAAATGGAAATAATTCGTAGGTGGACTTAAACTGTGTCATCGGGATTATATGTATACCAAGAAATCAGCATCTAAGTCATCAATATTTTGGATATGTACTAAACGTTCATCAGGCTGTCGTGGAACTGTACGGACAGATATTGGTATGACTGATATTGTGATAGGTCAAGATCATGACCACCCTCCATCTGAAACAAAAACTAAAGTTGTGAAGGTTCGTGCTGTAATGAAAGAACAGGCCAAACAAACAAATGACAAACCAGCTACAGTTTACTCTAGCAGCATCATTACTGCAGATGAATGCACATTAGCCTCCCTCCCTCCAGCTAGCATATGTAAAAGAACCATACGTAATCAGAGAACACCAGAGTTTCCCAAAGTACCTGAAGACATTACGCGTATCCAAATAAATGGTGAATGGTCACAAAACGTAAATGGAGAACAGTTCCTTTTCCATGACAGTGGGCCAGACAGCGACAGCCGTATAATAGCGTTTGCCACTAACAGACAACTCCAGCGTCTAGCACAGTCCAACCATTGGCTAATGGATGGCAACTTTGCCATGGCACCGACACAGTTTAGCCAGATATTTGCGATACATGTTCCTCTAGGAGAATCTACAGTACCCTGTGTCTTCGCCCTTCTACAAGACAAAAGACAAAGCACATATGAATCATTGTTTCAAGCTGTCTTTGACACATGTACAAATACTGGATACCAGCCTGACCCCTTAACAGTAATGGTAGACTTTGAAATCGGTTTGAGACAAGCCTTGCGCACTGTATTTGGAGACCACCTTACAATACAAGGATGCTTCTACCATCTTACACAAGCAACATGGCGAAAGGTTCAAGAATTAGTGTTGACCGACATATACAAGCGTGACAATGAATTTAAAAAATTTTGTGGCATGTTAGATGCACTTGCATTCCTTCCTGTTCAGGATGTCCCACTTGGAATGGATTACCTTAAGACACTGGATATTCCACATACAGCAGAAATGGTGAACTACTTTGACAGTACCTATGTCACAGGACGTTTCAGAAATATTCTAAGAAATGGAGTAAATATAATTCGTAGAATGCCTGCAAGATTTCCACCTCCAGAATGGAATGTGAATGACACAACAATAAACATCGGGCAACGCACAAACAATCAGTGTGAGGGTTGGAATAATCGCTTTACACATCTAGTTGGTCACCAGCATCCACATGTATGGAAATTAATCAAATTTCTAAAACTTGAAGAAAGATCAGCAGCAGCATCCATGGCCCAGCACGATATTGGCAACTTTCACCCAAGAAAAAAACCAAGACGTTATGTAAATCTCCAGTCCAGACTTAGGCAACTGTGTGTAGAGTATAGTGATGGTAATCGTGACATTGCCAACTTTTTGAATGCAGTTGGGCATTCCATTCGTTTTGATCTATAAAAGTGTCAAAGAACCAAGAACCTAATACATCTAATGGTGAGCACCTTAAAAATAGATTTCTATAATAAGGATAAGTGTACACTTGTTTGGCTGTTGTAAAACAAATCAAGGAAACATTGGACAACAAAAAAAGTAGCCTACCAAGAGCTTATTATGGATAATTTCTTCTTTTGTAGCAATGTTTTAAAAACTTCCTCTGCTGTGTGATACAAAAAGCCATCCTCAGTTGTTACAATGTTACTTGCCTTACTTGTTTTGAAATAAATTTGGAAACATTGGAATGAATCGAAAACATGGAAAAATACAAGAAATTGCTCATAATGAGCTCATTATGCGCAATTTCTTCATTATGGCAATGTTTTTTTTTTTAAATGTCATGTGCCGCTCAACACAGACATCAGTTGATATGAGACAATCTACTGTATTTGATCTGTTATGAACACATGAGAAAACATTGGAACAAAAAGAGAAACTGTTCATTATGCCCTCATAATCAATAATTTCTTCTTCTGTTACAATGTTTTGCAAATTTTTACCACTGTGTGACAAAAAAAGCCATCTGTTATTGATGAGGGATAAATTTTAAATTGCTTTGAAAACTGTTGTGTATATAATGTATGAAAATCTGTGCAACTAAAGGAAAAGTTACTAATGATCAGTTTAGTATGGGCAATTTCTTCTTTTGTTGCAATGTTTTTCAAATTTTCTCCGTTGTGTGATACAAGAAGTCATCATCAGTTGGTCAGATTTAACTTGCTTAGGGTGTTGTAAAATAAATAAGGAAACATTGGAACAAAGGGAGAAATTACTCATTTTGAGCTTAATATGGGTAATTTGTTCTTAAGTATCGATGTTCTTCAAATTTCATCTGCAGTGTGACAGAAAATGACTATTGTGTCATTTTATACAGGAGAACCTAACTAAGCAGATGAGCACTTTTTTCTAATGTCACAATATTCAATGAATTTTAAACCCTTGACCACACATTCCTGAGTTTTGAAGACCTAGACGAGGAAGCCTGTTGAAAACATTGTGTGTTAACCAGCAATTTGTTTTCTGCAAATGCTTTCAGTTCATGCAAGTCTAAATTTTGTCATGTGGTAAAGACTTAATCCTTTATCAAACAACCCCTGGTTTTTATGACCCTGAGATCTATAGGAGCCAATAGAAAACATGGTGGGAAAATGAGACAATGCTGGTAACCAGCATTGTCTCCTTTTCCCACAATGTTTTCTGCCCTGCTGGAAACAAATTTTATTTTTTGAATTACATTTATTTGTCATCTTCAAGTGTTTTTAATTTGGACCAGTCTAATATTGTGCAGTTTGGTAAAAAGTTAAATAAATGGTACATGCTAGATATAACTTATAATATTTATGTCCTTACTTTCTATTGATGTTTCATTATATGTTTTCGAATTAAACTTGAATAAAACCAATAAGATATTGCTGCAATATTGTTTATGAATTGTGATGAATGGGTTGTTTAAGGAAGTTTTCCCTAACATACTGTCCTTTTGAAAACATTGCAAACCTTGGTAAAAACATCTGTGAAAAAGTATCTTGGACAATAGTATGTGATCTTAGAACTTCTGGACCTGTATTCACCAACCATTCTTAAGAATGTTCTTTGTCTTTTTCTCAAGAAATTTCTTGTTCTACATTTGTCATTCGGTATAGCCAATCAGGAGTTATGTCACTTACAAATTTAAAAAATCTTAGAGAATAATACTAAGAATAATCTCAAGAATGGTTGGTGATTACAGACCCTGTTAGTCCATATACCAATCTTGATTCTGACTGATTGCTATCTTAGATGATTCAGAGGCCAGAAATAAGTGAACCCTGACAAGATTTCGAACTTGCTAAGCCTTGACCAACTGAGCTAACCCCACATATTTATACCATGATAAATACCTCTGACATTTTTACCTATGACATTATTACCTATGGTATATTTACCACTTTGACTCTGACATTTTTACCTATGACATTTTTACCTATGGCATTTTTACCTCTGACATTTTTACCTACATTCATATATACATGTATATGGGAAGAAACTTCACCCATCACCTGCTTGCTGTTTGCAGACGACGTGGCACATTGTACGGACACAGTAAATAATCTGCAGTTACAACTCAATAAATTTTAAGAATATTGCCAAGAAACAAAAATATCTGTTAACTTAAGTAAGACAGAAATCATGGTCTTTAGAAATGGGAGTCCCCTTAAAATGAGTGAAAAATGGTTCTTTGATGGTTTACGTGTCAACACAACTTAAGTGTACAAGTACACGGGCCTTTTGTTGACACCGAAAGTTTCATGGTCTGCTTCAAAGTACAAACTTGCGTCGCAAGCAAAAATGGCAATATTCTTAATTAAATCATACAAGTATAAATTTGGTTTCTTTTTGCATCAGGAGTATTTTAAATTATTTGATGCAGTGGGTTTACCTATCCTCACATTCGGGGCAGAGATATGCGGATTTGGGTACTCTGATATCATTGAAAATGTTCATTTAAAATTTCAAATTCAAACTGTTACCTCTATTGAACAGTGACCTGGAAAAATCAATAAACTATATACCACATTATGGAGGTAAGACATTTTATGGTTCTATCTGAATAGGGAATATTGGATTTTGTTAATTTCTTGACAATTTTTCACATGTCTTAAAAATGTTAAAATAGAGCTATTATCTCTTATTTCACACTAATTTGGTACATAAAAAAATTTTTAGAGAAAAGGCTGATCTTTCTCATGGTATGATTTTTTTAAGGTTTGAATGCAAACTATGCAACAAAATGAGGCTAAAGTTAGTGGTTTTTTTTTTCTCAATTCTTTAACATTTTTTCCCTTTATTTTCATACATAGGGTCATGAAAATGGTGATTTATAATTATGTTAATAATAGAACAAATCGTGTTATAGGGAGGTCTTTGGAAAATTAGATTATCTTTCACATTGTATACTTTTTTTTGCAGTCAAAATGCAAATTTCACTTTGTAATGGGTTTAAAAGACTAAAGAGATTGTTTTAATGTTTCAGTCATCTTATTTCCTTTAGGTTATGACTACAAGAATCTGTCTATGAAATCTTTTTGTTGTAAAGAGAACATAATAATAAATGCTGAAAAAGTCAGTGGATCCTTTAACAAAGAAATCCATGACATGCATCAGCTTTTCTAAGAAGTCTTTTGTGGGAAACACCCACAATGTTTTCTATCCTATTGGCGAGCTGACATTCAGAAGGAACAGGTTTGGATTTGTTATCTGCAGACTCTTTATATATGGAAGTGTCTAAAATCTGTTATTTCATACAGAGTTAACCCTTTAACAAAGAAATCAGAGATTTTACATCTCAGAGAGAAAGCTTTTGTTTCAATCTGCAACGGCAAAAACCTGTCGCTAGTTGATTGACATAAAATTTCATTGAAGTAGATCAAGGGAAAAAAATCCCGCGTTTGACATTATCGGTAACATGGACAAGTTGAGAAGATGTAATTTTCGATAAGACATCATGCAAATGTTGATAAAATATGTAAATCGCCATTTTGTTTGCCTAAATGATCATAATTCAAACTTAGTAGTTGCTGTTTTTTAGTCGCCCATGGCAACACAACGTTTGGAATACTCAGTCTTATTCAAAATTCCATACTCCAAGATGTTGCGGCTTTAGGATGAGATTCGTAGCGATAATTTTCGTTATTACTCATTTACGCATTTGTCTAAAAAGAAAAACTCCTACTAATTTCTGTTTGGAAATATAAATGGCAAATCGCCTGTAACTTAAACTTTGTGTAATGACTGGACAATGGCATAAAGTAATTTTCAAACAGATGCTTTCAACCCTACGAAAACCCCCAGAATAAGTAATTAAATCACACTGTCAGAGGTGCAGACTGTCATTCGGGATCAGCCTCAGAAGCCTCATCTATCTCATTCACGTTGGATCAGGGAATTCCTCAGTCGATAACCCAGAGTAATCATAAATATCTGTGTCAAAATCAAATTCAGACCCTGAACTCCGAATCATAGTGTACGATTTCAAATGCTTCCATTTTTTTTCGAAAATCTAAGGAGGAAATTGTAGTGCTTATTAGCTCATGTTCTCAAACCAACTGAAAGAAAATAGATAATTTGGGGATTGAATCACTCCAATTCCCTTGGCTAATTGAATTGATTAACCCTTTCCCAAACAAGCCCGTGTTTTCATGTGTCTACCTTATCTGAACAAACCTGGTTTTTCATGTGTCTATCTTATCTGAACAAGCCCATGTTTTAACGTGTCTACCGTATCTGAACAAGCCTGGGTTTTCACGTGTGTCAATACGATATCGTCGCTATTTTGGCAGGAAAAAAACTGGTATGGCTGTTATCTAAAAAAAAAAGTCATTTGAAGTCAAACATGACTCAGGGGTCCAAAATTATGACCATGTACATGTGTAAATGGCATACGTCTGTTTTGATAGAAACTACAGGAAAAATAACCACGACATCGTCATGTAGTCAAAATTGCACCTTAAACAATGTTGCATATATATATTAATCAAATTGGAATAAAGATTTAAATGACACATTTCTTACCAGTTGGACGTGTTAATCCATCTCTTACTTACGTGTAAATTGACCCGAGAAAAATCACAAATGATTTAGTAGGTCTGTTTTTCTGTTTACTTTACTCAGACATTAATGTACAAAATCAACCAAAATGAAATAACGGTCATAACAAGATTAAATTGTGACTCAGGAAATATTTGGAACTAGTTGTTTCTTTTTCTGTTGTATATTTTCTTTATCAGATAAACAAATAATGAGACAAGAACAAAAGACCAAAAGCTGTGCACTGTAGCCCTAATTCAACAAAAGTTGATCAAAATTTATTATCCTCCCGATTGAAGTTTTTTTTTTTTTGGAAGCGTTGTGATGTACACTTTATGGCCCTTAATTATCGATTTTTACTGTACCTGTCTCGTGGCCAGCTGCACCGTTAACTTACATAATGTAATTACATAGGCGTCATCTACGGATTATGAATGAGTGGTATAGATCTGCCATGCGATCACAAGGTTGGTTAAAAAATAACTGGTAAGCAAATTAAATTTCACATTCAAATTAACCCTTTACCACACAATCCTGAGTTCTAACAACCCCCAAGGAAATACGTTTTCAAAAACATTGTGAGAAAAGGAGAAAATGCTGGTGATTAGCATTTTCTCCTTTTCCCACAATGTTTTCTACCTTGTCAAAAACAAATTTCATCAGTTGAGTCATGTTCAGTTTCTTGTCAACACATGCTTTCGATATCAGTGAGTCTAGAATTTTGTTGTATGGTAAATAGTCTCAATACCGAGACATTTGCTGTGCTTCTTTTCACATTTGGACATTTACTATGCACCACACCGTCTCAAGTCCATCAGGAATCTTCCGGTAGCAAAATAACAGCACAATACCGACTTTCTGGTTTGTCGATCAATTTACATTGCAGCAAAATGCAATAATTTTTTAATAACACACATGACAAAGGACAAAATATTAAACGTTTGAACTTTCATTACCAAAAGTGCTTGAAGAGTCTCATTTACAACATGTAATATTGAAAAAACTTAGGAAATTTATCATGCTTGTTGGCCATTTTGTCTCTATCAAGGTAATATCTTAGGTGATAGATTAATTAAACTGTTTTTTCGCTGTGTGGCATTTAAATTGGAAATATTTGTGTTTGAAACGAAGGATTGTTGAATACGTTAGCAACATGTATGTTCAAATTCTAGTTTTGTACTCTATTCATGAAAATAAGAGAGTTGCAAAGTGCCCACAAAATCCGTGCACAGATTTCAACTGTTTTTTTTACGATCGTCTCTGTATCCAGAGGTGACCAATCAAAGATTAAAATCGCCTTCAGGGACAGTTATCTGTACAAGTGTGGTAAACGGTTAAAGGTATTAATTAGATCATGAAACATCCCTTCAGAAACCCCCTTAACTCTTTACCACATGCACATGAAAAATATATATACAGGGCTTTAGTTAGACCCGTAAACCCGTGTTTTGACGCACAAAAGTCTCCAAATACCCTTTTCTGACGCACAAAAATTCCGATCAAGGGGTCATTTTGACCCCCCAAAATTTTCAGAGATGCATCAGAAAATTTATATAACAACAATCATATCAAAAGATAATAATTTTAAAGGTGTGAAAATCACCAGAATGGTGTTAAACATCAATTAAACTGCTGCATATAATCAGCAAAGTGTGACCGGAAGGTGTTAATTGACTTGTTACCCATGATACGCGTAGGCTGATAGCTGGCACTAACCTTGTTAAAAGTGATAGACAGGCAATAAATTCTATCTTGGTGTATCTTTCTGAAGTTAAGTATTGATGTATGGATATTGTAAAATATCTTCACTCGCCGATGTCCACCATTTTGCTGAACATTTGTACCCAATAATGATTGTACTTTTATTAATTTTATTAAAAACAGTAAGTTAATTAAAGTAACCTATGAAACTTATATCTGCATCTCATTTCACACAAAAAGATACCTTAAACTGTCCTTATGAATAAAAATAACTTGAATTATTTAAGCTTAAGAAAATTATAATACTTTACATATTTCTGGATGGTACTAGAAATTGGATAAATAAATCTTATCTGTATTTCAGCAAAGTTTTAAAAAGGAATTCTCAGTGAAATTTATTAACCATAATTTTCTTCTTCATTGCTTAGGTCGACAAGGTTTTAACCTTAGCCTCCTTGAACATATTGTGTGTGTGTTCGTGGTGGTGGTGGTGGGGGGGGGGGGGGGGTGTCCTCTTTGCAATGTAAAATTTTACAAATCAATTAATTTCACATCTTTATTGCAATATTACTGATGAGTCTAAAGAACAACAACAATAAATTGTTGTCTATAGACTCTTGAATTTTCCATTTTGACTCTTGAATATTTTTGTTTGACTCTTGAAAAATTAGATTTGACCCCTAAAATTTTAGGGTCAAGGGGTCATTGACTCCCGATTTTCAGAGGCTAGCTAAAGCCCTGATACATTTTTTGTCTTAACTGAAGGCATTTGAAGGCGCCACACAAATTAAATGTTCCTCAAAAATTTGAATTTTGTAGAGAATAAACCATTGTGGTGAAACAGGCGAAAATGCTAGTAATCAGCGGGTTTTTTCTTTTTTTTTTATTTTTTATTTTCTAAAAAAAACAGTGTTACTCCAGTCTAATGGAGGGATTTACACAACAAAGAAGAATAAGAAGGCTACTTGCCCCAAAATAGAATGACTTCTACCACGTTTATCCAAATTACTGGCCGAAATATTTATTTTTCTTCAATTTACTTCCGGGTACCGAGATCGATTCAGCCTAGGTGCCGCCTTTCAAGGCTACAATCTGGTGGATTATTTATGTCTCATATCACGTAATCATTTCCACCCTTTTCATAACACTATTGGCAGAATAACAATCTGATGACAAGGCTCGGTAAGGTCTTTGTTTCGAAGAAGGCATCCGTGGTTAATATTCACTGAGGGCGTATTAAACTTTGAACCTTTTTAATCAAACAAGCCTCATGATGTCATATGTCGTCTTCAGAATCGTTTCAGAATTTTGTTCCGCTTGTTGGCTTGTTATATAAAATCAAAGGTGACGGTTGCGTGATTAAAGAAATTGGAATCTGTGTTTACGAGCAGGCTTCTCTAACCCTTCGGCTGCTAATCGCGACTCACTGTTTTTTTTTTGTGGATAGTGTAAATCAAGATCAATGTCACACTCCCCTTTCATAACCTCTCCACTCCACTCCACTCCACTCCGGAAACTAAAAACGATTTTTATCATATAAGCTTGACAAAACATGAGGACGGTAAAGATCCAAGATCAGATTTCACGTTCTGTGCGGTCTGATCCTTATCTACGACGCCCGCCTTGGATGTTAAAGATCAAATTTCACGTTCTGTGCAGTTTGATCTTGACCCATGCCGCCCGCCTCGGACGTTAAAGATCCAAGATCATATTCCACGTTCTGTGCAGTTTGATCTTGGCCCATGCCGCCGCCTCGGACGACAAAGATCCAAGATTATATTTCACGTTCTGTGCAGTCTGATCTTGATCTGTGCCGCCCGCTTGGCACGGTAAAGATCTAAATCTTGATCTTTGCTGCCCGCCTTGGACAGTAAAGATTTGTTGTTTATATGATTTTTACAGCCCACGAGCGAAGGTGATAACGAAAATTTCCCAGAGCCTCTAGATCTGGAAATATGCATTCCGCTGTCTCTGAAAGAAACTTAATATACACCCATGCGTTAGTGGCTTTTTTTTCTATAAATTATAGTTCCTGTATGCCACATACATATGATTTCTCTAGTTCTGAGGATAATCACTAGTGAAAAAAAAAAAAGATTTTTTTTTTTAGAAAGAGCAGAGCTAACCAAACTTTCATTAGATCGATAAGCGCACATTGCATGTCAAGTTGCAAAAGAAATAGCATTAACACAAAGCCGAAAGTGTGTAATACATCAGAAGGTTAGTGCGAACACATATATAAGTAATAAATATGAGACTAAAGTTTTTCAGTGAAACCGGTTTATTTATTAATGCGATAATAACTGATTGAAGACGATTGTCGTAATATAATGAATATACACTAACGACCACCGCCGTGTTTGCTATTTTCGACGGAGTCAGGTCTATCATCTCAATTTTCTTTTTTATTTAATCCGAGATTACATTCCTGCCTAATTTGGAAACAAGGGGATGAGAACACTCCGTACGGAAGGGAATTTCCTGAAGCAATGGTCAAAAGTTGTTCCGGTACGGAGTGAGCTCTCCACCGGAATTCTGCCGGACATTTATTGTGTCGGTATCCTGCTCTCAACCCTTTCAATCATTAAACCAATTCATAAAATTAAAGAAGTATGTTGTACTTCTTACATACATGTATATCGCAACCGTCTATTTTCTTTTTAGTTCTGACGATAGTATAGAGAAATATCGATATGCGTATTTCGTTTATTTTCAACATCTCCCCTCTCGTGAATTATTCAGCCAGAATGCTTGTAGTCAGATAAAATGAACATGTTCTCTTTGTGATGGTATTTTTGAATGGATAGTGTTTAAACTCCCCGAATCTTGCTTTACCCCTCTTTCGAAAAACATTGCGTCAGTCATATCAAGGCAACACCTCATATGCATAAGTATATTCCGATTTCACATTCATTTCATAGGACTATTCCATTAATTATTCTGTTATACTCAAACTAATTTCTTAGTTATTTTTATTTTCTGTTTGAGCAGACAGATGGTGGTAACTCTTTAAACGGGTCCTTTTATATGACTGGCAGAAATTTGGAGGTGGCCAGCGAAATGTACAACAAGTAAGTAAATCCACTAAATGTTGTATACGTGACTGGATCCATGCCGCCCACTTTTAGCACTCTTCTACATATTTGGTGAGAAAATGAACGGTCCAAGATCTGATTTCACGTTCTGTGCAGTCTAATCTCGATCTACATGTATGCATGATATACATATTTAGTATGAAAATGAACAAGTTTCGCGCGACAGCGTGATATAATTAGGTCAGATACGGCTGAAATTTTCTCTCTCATCCCTGACAATAGCTTCGACGATGTTTATCATAAAAAGCAGGCGGTGATTTCAGAAAAATATTGTACAAAGTACTCAATAGGTAAAAGTACCTGTAAAAGAACCTCTCGGAGCTCGGGCACGGATAGGTGTACATGCCGCCGCAACATAACTGAAATAATGCTGAAAACGGCGATGAATACGACGTTATACAACAAAAACAAACCCCATGTTCCTTATTATAGTAGCTTTTTACCAAACGATCACATGTCTAAAGCCCGGGGCAAATGATGTTTCATCCACAATTAGCAAAAGTCAATAAACTTTTTGGTGTATCTTGGAGAACAGACGAACAGAAGACTATGTTCAGGTATTCACAATTCTTTTGTATTTGTATTTCTGTATTTGTTTTAAATTATTTCCTTTTTGTCCTCTTTTTGTATGTTTGACTATGGGTATGTTTTGAAATTAGGTGGGCCCTGTATGATGCCGCGAGGAGGACAGGGTCAAGGTCAATATGACGATTTTATTTCTTGTAAATACATCATTTTGCACAATATTCATGTACTTAAATTACACACCTTACAAAAGCAATTCGTTTTTCAACGACTCTTAGTGAAACTGCTATGAAATCATATTGGGAAAAGGAGATAATCTGAAAGTGTTATTGTGCATAACTTCTTGAATAAATATCTAACTTGAATAAATATCTAACTTAAATAAATATCTAACTTGAATAAACAGCGTTTTTTGTCTTCTTTTTTTAATACCTTCATAATGAAAGTTTTTCTTAGTCGAAACTTTGTCATGGGTCTCAAAAAAGCATGGTACGAAATGGCATGACTATGGTGCGAAGTGGAAAAATTACGGTACGAAATGGTGTTAAAGTTGTTAAGACTAAAGTTTATAAGATCAGACAGCACAGAACGTGCAGTCTGATCTTTGATGTACAATGTCAGATAAGCAGATATCTTCCTCCCTGCCCCCCCCCCCCCCCCCCCAAAAAAAAAGAATTCTATTGAAATAGGAAAATTCGGGTTTATACTATTGGTTTTAAAATTTAATTTCTTTCATTTAGCAGAAAAAGTGTTAAAAAAGAAGTCAAGAGAGGTCAGCATTGGTGTTTTCAAACAGTTTATAGGCTTTAAGTTTCATTATATATTTAACATCATGTAAACAAAAAAGTAAGGCATTACAGTAGAGTCGCGTTTATCCGGGCTCCATAATTCCGGAAATCTCAGGATCCGGACAAACAATTTAGACTTGTTATTTTCCCCTGATTATCATGAATATCATATATACAGTCTACTTTGAGCGATTGCGGACTGGTGCGTCGTGAATAACACGGGTATCAGTCTAACTAGTGTCATTTGTTGCAGACGATTTTCACACGTTTTGAGGAAACACGTGTTAATTAGTAGTGTTTTCGAAAACCGTTAAATGGCGTTCTCTTCAAGATGTTTACATTCCCCAAAGTACACACAAAATGGCCGCCAAAAACGATAAATTTCGTGAGGTTTTTCGAAAATAGTTTACTCCTAAAAGACTATAAAGATGAATGAAAATATGCCTGTCTTTCATATCGAATCAATTGTCAATCAATATTCTCAATTACGCTTTGTCATTTTACCACTTTGAAAGTACGATTATCATAAGTCAACAGAATGTCTACACCACCAACAAAAGACAACGAGTTGCAGTTTCGAGTTCCATGAAAAAAGATATTTGTCAGTACAAAAAAGACCATCCAATAAAAACACTAGCGCGGGAATTCGACAACACGTCATGTACATTTAAAATTCTGTGCATGTCGTGTTTTCTTTTTGTTCCGCCTTTTTCCTGGTGTTTTCAAAAGTCATGAGCCGAGCTTTACACCTGTTTGCACAATAGGTATTCACAGGCATGTAACTGGGTGCAAGGAAAAAGTAATGTACAAAAACACAAATAACAAAAAGGCAAAATGCAAATTTATGACACCGTTTATTTTATAAATCTGAACAATCGTAGGAGCAATGATGACATGTATACAAGTGCTTGTATAAAACATACACTGTTGTAATTCTTACGATACACGGTGTCCTTTATCAACATGGAGGATATTGACCTAGTTTAACTTGGATGCCATGCCAGCAATCCCAGTTCGTTGATCCGGAAATACGGCTTATCCGGAAACATTCATAGGAAACAAAGGAGCCCGGTAAACGAAGTACGACTTATATGATTGCCGCTGCATAGAAACCTCTTATGCATACATGAAAGACATGTGACCTTCCCGCGTTTTCTTTTCCCGCGGTTTTTTCTTTTTTCTCTTTTTTAACGATATTTTTTTTTCTCCCCCACTTAGATTTATTTGTTTAATGAAAAATTACAACTATTGGAGAGGTCATTTTGTTCTGAAGATAATAACTGTAATTGAAACTATCCTTTAAACAGAAATTGTGAATATTGTAACTATCTATCCTATGAGTTTAAGCAAGAATTATCTCCCTTAGTTTTAGTTTCCGCTTTTCGAAAAGATTCAGGACGGAACAGAAAATAAAAGAAAATATGGAAAATAATCTTGTTTTTCTTTTTTTTTTAATCGACTGATGAAACACATTTACAATGAAATCAATACATTTTTTAAATCCGTCACATAAAAACAAGGCACGTCTTATTCCTATTTCAGTCTTTTGATTTCGGTTTCTTTATATAACCTTGACGAAACAGACTGTGTATCAGAACAATTTAGCAAAAAAAAGTGGATTTAGATTGCAATTTGTTAGGCAGTCTGCCTTTTAAACTCACCACTTTTCGCAGAGGTCTGATGAACTCTCCAATAAATATAGAAAGGTATACAACTCCAAACCACGAACTAACTCGGTTCAGTCAATTTAAGCCTACATGACAAAACTACCACAAAATAATTATATAAACATTCTATAACTATGCGTTGTATCAGTGACATGGGCTTATATATTTTTTATATTATATATTTTTCTTGAAAACTCGCATACATGCATACACTAAGATAAATCTTAAAACTTTAAGAACGGTCAGGTTGCCGAGATCTGACCGACATACAAGTACACAATTCACCAACATATTACATCGAAAATGCACCAAAGCACATGCCAGTCTTTTGAAATATGCATGCAATCAGTATAAAAAGACTTACTTGTAACAAAACAATAGTTTCTCAGTCGAAAAATCTATAAGTCGAGATGTAATTAACGATTTATCCGAAACCTTTATTCGTCGTCAACTATATCAAAATGGACGACTCGGAAATTAGCCGACAACTGCTCGCAGAGTGGGAAATTGGTTTATTACAAGCTGGCGTCTTTAAAAAAAGAGGCCAGCAGAGGTCAGCATCGATGTTTTCAAATAGTTTATTGCTTTTAATTTCGATATATTTTGGTACATGCAAACAAATAAGTAAGGCATTATATGATTGCCCCTGTGTAGAAAAAAGAAACCTCTTATGCGTTACATGACAGACACGTGCCCTTCTTCTTAAGCTTTAAAGTCGCGTTAACTTTTCTCTTTTTTAACGAAATTCTTTTTTTGTGTGTGTAGCTTTATTTGTTTAATGAAAAATTACAACTGTTGGAAAGGTCATTTGCAATCAAATCAATGTAACAAATCTTTTTTGAAATCCGTCGTAAAAAAAACAAACCATGTCTACTTCCTATTTCATTTTTTTTTTTTTTTTTTGTTTATTTATAAAACCATGACGAAACAGACTGTGTATCAGAACAATTTCGCAAAAAAGCATGGAGTTAGGCAGCAAATTCTGATTCAGTCTGCCTTTTAAACTCACCACTGTCGGAGAGGTCTGATGACCTCAAATGTAAATTGACTGAATCCAGGAAGTTCGTTGTTTGGAGTTGTATACTTTTCTATATTTAGAAACGGACATTTCATTTTTGTTGAATCACGCAACCCTCACTTTGGATAAAAATGAAAGACGCCATGGAACTTGGAAGGGGGAGAGCTATGATAGGTTCTGTACAGTGTTCTTCTAAAATGTATCATTTTAAATTAAAAAAAAAAAAAGGGTTTCCATTATTATTCCTAGTTTTGTGTATCACAAATTTCCTCTTTTGTCTGTTCACCTTTTTGCCATCTATGTCTGTTTTCTTACCTCTTACATGCTTTCTCTCAATTTTTTTGTGTATGCGTGCTTCCGCTCTCACAGCTTCTCTCTCTCTGGAAGGGGTAGAAATGACGATCATTTCGACACCCGATCATTTCGACATGCGGTCATTTCGACTCTCGTTTGTCGTTTTGACCACCCCCCCCCCCCCGGTGGAAATCTTTATGCAAATTCTGGTCATTTCGACTCCAGATTTTTTTTCCGAGGGTTATCTTTAGCCTACTCGAGTACATAGAATTAAATTACTCTAAATGTTCACTTTGTAATTTTGTTTTAAGTGCCTGTTCAAAATATGTGTTTTAATTTTACATTATAGATTCAAATAATGGACATAATTAATCGGCAATATCGACACTGATAGCGGTTGTCGAAATGACCATTGTCTTGCTTTTATGGGCTTATATCCAAGGCAATTTTACTTGTTTTTAGCTAGCGAAGCAAGTCTATAGGCATCAAGACTGACCTAGATTCAAAGTAAACAAAAAAAACCCACAGTTGCCAAATACTGCCTCACAGAAAATACTTCTTTCTGTTAGAAATCTTAATTCTGTTATATATGACAATTTAGACAAAAACAACTAAATCTCTACCTCTCTAAGTTAAACATGTTGTCTCACAAAGTAATTAAGTGAACAAGATATCATTTATAAGGTACATGATCTTTTCTTATATGTAAATTAAGTGACCTATGCAAAGCAGAGAATGACTTATTCCTACACCACTGTAACATTATGAATGAATCTATTAATGGATACACCTAGGTATTAACTTGTAGCAAATGCCAGGCTATATCAACCCTCACTGGACAGAGAACCCTTGTCATTCATTATTTACATCACTGTTTATAGTTACACTGTTATGCTGAACTCTTATTCTACCTCTTGAATATTAACCCTTTACAAAACAATTCCATGTTTTAATGACACTGGGAAAGAATCCCTTTGAAAATATTGCGGGAAAAGGAGAAAATGCTGATAACCATCATTTTTTCCTTTTCTCACATTTTTTTCTGCCCTTTTGGAATTACGTTTCATCAGTTCAGCTGCATTTAATTTATGGTCTGCAACAGCTTTGAATTTGGACAAGTGTAAAATTTTTGGTTTTGTAAAGAGAGTTAAATAGTTAACTACATCTTGTGCTACTGGATATTGACTCATGTATTGTGTTTAACGCCGTTTTCAACATAATTTCAGTGATATTGCGGCGGCCAGAGTACCTATCCATGCTTTCCTGGAGTCTCTTTTACCAGCACTACCGCAACTCAATGACCTTTTGCGGACAGTGTGGACTAAGATCAGACAGCACAGAGCGTGCAGTCTGATCTTGGATCTACACTGTCCGATAAGAGGATTTTTTTTTTTTAAAATGTAACTTTGAAATAACAATGTTCAGGTGTTTACCATCGGCTTGAAAGTTTCATTCAACATTTTTAGCAGGTTAATGGTTAAACTTATACTGGATTATAGTTAACCAATAGCACGCATAGCCCCGGCAGCTCAGTCGGTAGTGTACAGGACTTGAGAACAGGAGGCCACTGGTTCGATTCCCGACTCTGCAAATTTCTTTGAGGATTGATGATAGTCATTGCAACAGGATTCATTTCTCTCTCACATTTCGACGATGGTTATGTGGAAAGCAGCCAGTGGCTTGGAAAGAATATTGTGCTGAGTATTGGTAGAAGAAACTCAAGGAAAGCATGGATATATGCACTGTCCACCGCTACATAACTGAAATAATGTTGAAAACAGGGTCAAACACCATACAAACAATCAATCAATCAAATTCGCTAGTCTGTCAGTACTTTCAGTACTTTGATTTTCAATGTTCTACTTTTGTATTTCGCGCCGACCAGTGCACCTATCCATGGTTTCCTTGAGTTTCTCACGTTTCAAAAAGAAACAACTGAGTCATACTCTGTGAATACGGAATTTAATGCATCTGCAAAAATATCACAGTGTCAATATGATTTCCTCAGGGAATGTATGAAATGCTATGAAAAACAACACTCTATTGCCCGAAGTCGTTTCGAACTCTTGAAAAAGGCAATAGCCGAAATATCGAAAGATAGAGTTTTTTTTTTCATAGTGCAAAAATAACGCCATATGCCAGTCTGTGTGGTCCGTGAAAGGTAAAACTTGGCCTCATTGTACACATAAAAAGATCATTGACGCCAACACCTTATGTTACAATTCCCAGACAATCCCTTAGAGAACTATATTATCTCGGTTTTAAATATCGCAACGGCTAGTGCATCCATCCATTCTTTCCTCGAGTATATTTTACCAGTAGTTCGCACAAAAGACTTCTCAAGCCAATGGCTGCTTTTCCACATAAGCACTGACAAAACAATGATCGGCAAAGACAGGGGAATGAATTCTGTCACAATATTAGCAATTGTCAAACAGAAATTGGCCGAGCTGTAGAATTTAGTCTGCGACCCCATTGGGTTTAAGCCATGCACGTTACTAACTAAGCCTCTGGGCTAGGCGCGTGATGTACGAAGACCTCTTCGGCGCATTTCGTTATGACTATCACATGATCGTCATTACGGACCTCTCTCGGAATACTTCGTCCATGATCGTCATGCCGGACCTCTCTCGGCACACTCCTTCCATGATCGTCATGCCGGACTTCTCTTGGCATTTTTAGTACAAGATCGTATTGACCGGCTTCAAATTTCTAATTTTAACCTTCATCCTGCTGATTATTACGTAAAACTTTCAGCCGATAGTAAAACCCCGAATTCTTATTTCAAACTTCATTTTAGGAGAAAAATATCACCCAATCGGCCAGTGTAGATCCAAGATCAGACTGCACGATCTGAGCAGTCTGATCTTGATGTGCACTGTCCGCAAAAGGTCGGTAAGCTGCACTCAGCAGCTAAAGAGTTTAATATAGACGATGCGCTTTGCCGAGACATTTTTACCAACTTGAATGATAACTTTTTGGAAACCTTTCCCTAATGAAAATTTTAATTTTGTCCATTGGGTGTTTTTAATGGTACTTCTTTAACCAGACAATTCCGAGGTTTAATAAAGGAGGAATGCTTTTGAAAACATTGTGGGAAAGGAAGAAATGCTGGTAATCTTTTTTCCTTTTCCTACAATACTTTCTAACCCGTCAAAGGCAAAACATTTTAAGATTTTCAATTCTTTTCAGTTTCGTTTCCAAAGCAACCAGAGTTTTTCAAGGAATTAAATTCTTTGGCGATATTCTAAAGAAGACCATGGCAGGATCATTTCCGTGTTTTGTGTCTTCAAAACTGGATGGGTTTCTCCAGAGAAGAAGGTATTTGAAACAAGTTACCCATGCCCTGTGAAAAGAGGGTTTAATGCATCTGTAAACCGTATCAACTCATGTCTGCCTGCACAGTCCGCGCAGGCTCACATGGGTCAAAACTTTTTGTTATTTGTAAATCTTCTGCATGTCCAAGGAACATTCTAACTCACAATTCTGTGGGTTACAAGACAAAATCAAATAGACTAGCAAATTTGATTGATTGATTATTTGTATGGCGTTTAACCCTTAATTCAACATTATTTCAATTATGTAGCAGTGGACAGTGCACATATCCATGCCTTTCTGCAGTTTCTTTTACCAGTACTCCGCACACTATTCTTTCCAAGCCACTGGCTGCTTTCCCAAATTTACATTATTACAATTCTGTGGGTTACAGTAATGTTATGGATCCATAGTTATGTGAAGACGTGCTTTACTCTTTACCACACGACAAAAATTGGAAGTATTTGCAGATGATTTAAATTTGAATGTCGCTCAAATGATGAATCTTACCTTTGCTAGGGTAGAAAACATTGTGGGAAAAGGAGAAAATTCTGGTTACCAGCATTTTCTCCTTTTTCCACAATGTTTTCAAAAGCCTTCTTTCTCAGGGTCGTTAAAACTTAGGATTGTGTGGTAAAGAGTTAATATAATGCATAAATCCCATTTTCCCAGAACATGGCGCAAATTTTAATGCACCCAAGGCTAGATGCATGCACAACAGACACAGGGCCATAATATGAGCTTGCAGGACTTTGGCCAGGGGAGCTAAAATACAACAGACAAAATCTGTAATTTTGATAATCATCTAATAATCATCTATTGATTACGGACAAAAAGCACTCACTCCATGGGCTTGAAGAAAAGGACAATTGACTCATTTGTTATTTTGAATATTCATCCGTAAGACACAGTGCAGGGTCCATGGTTCAAGAAAAAGGACTATAGATCTATTCGTTATTCTGAATATTCGTCCATTAGACAAAGCGCAGGCGGTACCTCTTGCATCTCGTTGAACGCAGAGTCCGTTGAAACCATGGAAACATACTGTTTCCTTCTATTCATACTTATGTCATACTTGTCTCTACATTTGGACGGGTCCGGGTAATCTATCTGGAAAAAAAAGGAAAAAATCTCTTACAGAGTTGTGGGATTTTAGTCTGTATGTTTGGTTTGTATTGGAGTTTAACGCCATTTTAACGGCTCAGGTCATATCGTGGTGGTCAGTGACGCACCCAGGTGTTTTCTGGCTTTCTCACACCAGCACTGACACAACTTTTTTTCCAAAGCCACTGACTACTTTTCTCACAGGTGAGACCCAAAAAATCGCCCGAAACAAAGTTTACCTTAACGGGGTATCAAACTCGCAACCATGAGTCAGATACGCTAACCATTTACCTACCCGAGCAGGCTTTAGTCTGTAACAAATCTATTTTTGGAAGAGATGGACAGCTACTTGTACCTCCTGTTACCATCCAAAATACCATAGGCAACAATTACTCTAGACCAAACAACAAAATTTTAGACTTGGCCAAATTGAAAGCATTTTCAATTTATTGATGATTGCTATTAATTGTTACATGGACCAATCCTACAGGGTGTAACAGAGTGCCTTAAATCCTTACCACACAATCCAAACTTTTCATAGTCCCAAGAAAGAAAGCCGATTGGAAACACATTGTGAGAAAAGGAGAAAATCCTGAAAACCAGCATTTTCTCCATTTCCCAAAATGTTTTCTAACCTTTAAGGGACACACCAATCATTTGAACTGAATTTAATTTGTTGTCTGTAGGCGCTTCTGATCAGTATCAACTATAGCAAAATTGTTTAGAAGTACATGTATGTGGCTACATGTGCATGTAATCTTTTTATCTTTATCAGGGCTCATCTTAGACTCAGGAAATAAGGAGACGTGACTCCTCCCTAAGCTCAAACAAGGAAGAAGTGGAGGGACCTTATGGAGAAATGGAGGGACTTTATGGAGAAGTGGAGGGACTTTATGGAGAAGTGGAGGAACATAGATTATCTTCATAGATTATTTTCTTCTGTCCATAAAACACTAACTATATGAGCCATGCTCTGTGAAAAGGGGACTTAATACATTTGCCAATCCGCGAAGGCTGACCTAGGTCGATTCTTTGTGCTATTGCTTGGCAATGACAATTTCCATCATTTGAGTCACAATTAGGTTGTTGCCTTCAGATGCTTTCGATTTGGTCAAGTCTATATTTTTTTGTCATTGGGTACAGTGTCAAGTCTGACTTATAAGCCTACATGACTTGATACAGATTTGACTGTACACGTTTGTTATGAACAAGAACAAAAGGGTACTTCTCTCAAGTAAAAACATACATCGTCAAAGTGTTTGAAGGAGGGGTCACATGTGATATAGGCGGATTGAAGCAAACCCTCACCGTCGTCCTGTTCCCTTCCGGGCTTTACAAACTTGACTAGTTTTACCATAATCCCATCCTTTGATCTAATAAAAAAATAATAAAAAATCTGTCTCAAAAAGTTGCTTAATGCTTCACTAAACGACAAAATTTTGGACTTAAACAAGTCCAAAGCATTTGCAAATGACAAAATTATAAATCGCTCAAATGGGAGAAATTGTCCTATGAAGCGTAGAAAACATTGTGAGAAAAGGAGAAGAAGCTGGGTACCAGCATTTTCTCCTTTTTCCCAGAATAACCTCAAAAGCTTACCTCCTGAAAGTTAAAAGTTGGCATTGAGCGATAAAGTGTTAAAACTACGGCTAAGTGCTTCTTTAATACTTTACCACACCACAAGTGGTGTCTGCCTTTGCGGCATTGAGTGTCAGTCTTGAAACCATATGGTCCCAAGTTGGATTTCCAAGGGTCGTGTAAACTTTTGGACTGTTAATTCGCCTATGCATTCACCATAAGCACCAGTGTAGTTTCAAGGAAGCGAAATCAAGAAAAAATTGTATCAGCGGTAAGATTTGTTTATGCTTTGCTCAATGCCACTTTCAAGTTATGTCATGGTGGCCGGTGCACATATCCATGCTATCCCGAAGGTTTTCTCATCAGTACTTTGCAGAACATTCTTCCCAAGCCACTAGCTGCTTTCCCAAATAACATTTGTTGAAACATTGATTAGCACTCAGGAATGAATCCTGTGGCAATTAGCCTCACAAAGCAATTAGCAAGCCAATAGTTAACAACAAGTCCATAAATGAAGGAAATACTATCAGTAATAAGAGAGATATGAGAAAATGATGAAGTTTTCAGTTGATGATATACATGTATATAAATTTGACAATACCACAGGTCTTCTTTGAGACAGTCCTGCTGATAACAAGAGCTCCATGAAAATTTCAAGTCGAAAAAGGGGCACATCTATGTCAAATATACTGCCCTTATTGTATGGGTTCCCCTTTTGACATTTAACAACCAGTCCGAGTTTGAAGTAAATGTCTTCAGTAATAACAGAGATGTCAAACTATGTCACAGTTTTTGCACAACAATACAGAAAATGACAGGGCTATGACAATAACTCAACGCTTTTTTTTTTTTTTTGAAAACTGCCAAGCTAAATAACGATGATAAAAATTTTGCTTACTGATTCCGTTTACAATAGAACAGCCAGGTCAGTATTGCCACTAACAGACTCGCACATGCAACAAGGAACAAAATGAGCAGAATCAATCCAACATCCATGCCCGCCTGTGCTTTAACAACATCCAAATTTGTCCTATGGCCTGTTTCATTACTAGCAGTAAAATTATTAACTTCGATGATCATAGGAGGAATTGTGGGTTTTTTCACTCGTATTATATTGTCTTTCACTGGTGGTAGTTTATTAGTTTTCCCATAATGCATCAAACTTCCATGCACATGGAGTGTATCCGAGGACACTGGGAAAAAAAATAATAAGAGGACTGAAACTTATGAGAATGGCCACCTGTTTAGTTGGATTTATTAAACTAAGCGACAAATTCTAGAATCTTCTAAACTGAAAACATCTATACAGACAACAAATTTAAAGTGATTCAAATGAACCAAAGTTCTTCGATAGGGTAGAAAACATGGTGGGAAAAGGAGAAAATGCTGGTTACCAGCATTTTCTCCTTTTCCCACTTTGCTTTCCAATGCCCTCTCCTTCATGGTCATTAAAACTTAGGATTGGGTGGTAAAGAGTTAACCCTTTACCACACAATCCCAACCTTTAATGACCCTAAGAAAGAGGCCTTTTGAAGACATTGTGGGTAAAGGAGAAAATGCTGGTTACCAGCATTTTCTCCTTTCGAATCCCCACAATGTTTTCTACTTTTCTCAAAACAAATTTCCATTTTTCAGTAACATTTATTTTGTTGTCTGCAATTGTTTTCAATTTGTACTAGTCTTAATTTTGTCGTATGGTAAAGAGTTAATTGACTGAAGACAAAGTATGCCCTTTCCAACTTTGTTTCAGCTGTATTATGGTAATGGCTCAAATCTTCTTCCTGTGTATCCTTGGTTGGGATCCAGACATGAAATCCTCGAAAAAAAAAATCTGATGATGCCCTAATAATTGTGCCACGAAGTATATTCCTAGAAAATCATTAAGGCAAGTCCATTTATTGTTGATTTCCTTTGAATTGTGAATAATAATGTGCCCTTAAATCTTCACCTCATACAATTTTAGAATTGTACAAAGTTAAATCACTGGCAGAGAACAATTAAGATATGGCGAAAATAGTAGAATTTATCTTGAAGAAATGACAAAATTCTTTTTTCTCTGCAAGCATAAAGAAACAGGACAATAACAGGTCGAATTTTCGACATCCAAATAGCAGAATGGCCGTATTGCAATGGGTAACTTTCGATTTTTATGAGATCAGATATGATGTCATTGTATAGAGTTAAATACCATTCCACATAACCAACCCATGTTACCAATCATGTGCTATTCCCAGAAGCCTTTGCAAAATTCTCGCACAAAGTCTAAAATGACCTTTGGCGGCTATACACTCTATTAACCATTTGCAAAACAATCTCATGTTTTAACGACCCTGAGGGATATTTAAAGCTCTTGAAAACAGTGGGAAAAGGAAAATATGCTGGTAACTAGTATGTTCTCATTTTCCCACAATATTTTCTAAGATTTTATCATTTGGTAAAGTGTTAAAATAACTGTAGCTGCCAAAAGTAAACAAAGCGTGTGTTAAAATGCATTTAAATTCAAATCCTAGAGAAATTATTGTAAAGATGACAATCTGTTATTGTACAATCGGTACAAGTGTTAGTTGCTTGCAGAGAAATTAATTATTTCAAAACTAGGTTAAAAGTTGCCAGGTCACTCTATCCTTTGTTTACCTTTTGCCTGATTTTAAAATTCATTTTTCGACTAACACTTGGACTGACCATGCAACAACAGACTGTCATCTTCACAATATTTTCAGTACTCATAAATAGTATGACTTAAATATAAACCTATTTTAAAACCTGCTTTGATCTTTTGGCAATATTGGGCCTTTAAGGAAATATCATCAAATTTTTTCCCCACTTCTTTTTTCCTATTTATTGATGGCTTTTCAGTCATTGCCTAATTAAATTAAAGCAGTGATAAAACATTTTTAAGTTTTGTTTGATATAAAAATCTGAATAGCCCCATTTAACCATTTACCAGACAATCAGGGGTTTTAACGACCCCAGGAAAGAAGGAAGAAAGCCTTTAAAATCATAGTGCGAAAAAGAGAAAATGCTGGTAACCATCATTTTCTCCTTTTCCCACAATGTTTTTTATCCTTCCAGAGACAAATTTCATCACTTCAGCCTTTTGGACTTCTAATTTGGACTGGTCTAAAATTTTGTCATTTGGTAAAGACCTAGAACTTGTTTACCTGTAGATATTAGCACAAGTCCAAACAATGTTCCTCTGTTTAACTGTAACATATGTATAACTGTGGGGTTAGTTTTGTCTATGTAATGTAAACCACCCATGTTCCAGTCTGTGTAATAAATTCTGTTGTCATTGGTTACAATATCAACAGGGTGGTGATTTCTGAAATGATCGAAATAAAGATTTCATGTTTGTAGGTGTGCTTATTAATGGGGTAGCCGTATTCATCCAATATGCCGCTAAGTGCTACTCGATGTGCTTCTGTGGACAGTCTGATGTTGGACTTATGCTACCAGTAGTGCATTTATTCACGTTTTGGGGAGTTTGTGTGCTTTCTGGTATTCATTTCTTTACCGAACAAAAAATTTCCAAACCAATCATATTGAAAGAATTCGCAGACAACAAATCAAACTCAGGTCAAATAATGATTTCAGTCTTTGATAGGATAGCAAACATTGTGAGAAAAGGCGAAAATGCTGATTACCAGCATTTTTTCCTTTTCCAACAATGTTTGCAAAATCCTTCTTCTTATGAATTTGAATTGTGTGGTTAAGGGTTCATTGCAGTTTAATCAGAATACCATCAGAGGTCAATACTCTTATGGCAAGGTTTTTCAAGTTCTTTATTGATGAATAAGAACATGTGACTCTCTCTCCTAATTAACCAGCAATCAATCCCGGGTTTTAACAACCTGAGAAAGAAGAATTTTTTAAAACAGTGTGGAAAATGGAGAAAGTGCTGCTGGTAACCATTATTTAATGCTTTACTATATAATCCTGAGTTTGAGATAGAAGCCTTTGAAAACAGTGTGGGAAAAGGAGAAAATGATGGGTACCAGCATTTCCTCCTTTTCCTACAATGTTTTCTATCCTTTCAAAGGCAATTCCATATTTTGAGACATATCATATTTTGTTGTCTACAAATTCCTTGATTTAAAAATATGCTGTTTGGTTAAGAGTTCACCCTTAGAGGGCCTTTAACTACTTGTCTTTGCAGCCAGTGTAGATCAAGATCAGGCTGCACAAAATGTGCAGCCAGTTTTTTTATCTATACACTGTCCGGTTCTCTGAAACACTATAGACAGCAGCAACCATGAAACTGCGATTACTTAGGTCATATTATCTAGATAAAAATTTCTGTTGGGTTTATTCGGCGCTTTAAGGGTTAAGTCTTTAATAAACGACAAAATTTGCAACCTGTACAGATCAAAAGCATTTCTAGGCCATATATCAAATTGGTCTGAAATAATGGAATCTGTCTTTGAAAACATTGTAGGAAAAAGAGAAAATGCTTGTTACCGGCGTCTTCTTCTTTATACCCACTATATTTTCAAAATCCGTCTTTCTCAGGGCTATTTAAAACTGAGACTGTTTGGTAAAGACTAAAACACAAATCCTATTATTTGATTGACATCTAATTTGTTTTCTACAAATGCTTTCAATTTGGACAAGTCTAAAATTTTACAATAACTTGGGATTGTGTGGTAAAAAGTAAAATATTTAGATCACAACTCAATCACTTACATCTCACCAGAAAGTCTCATTTCTGTTGTTTTATTGTTGTTGAGATTTAGGGAACCAATCCTGTCAGCTTTAGAGTCCGTCCAATACAGTTGGTGTCCGTTTTCTAGTGCAATCATATTCGGATGTCCATCAGGAACCTTTAGAATCATTTCACATTGGGTACCAGCTACGCTGCACCGCATAATTTGAGGATCTTGTCCCCAGTCGCATAAATATATCCAACTGTTAAGATGAAATGATGAAACATATGAACCATGCTCTGTGAAAAGGGAGCATAAAGCCTCTGCATGAAGCATAGGATTATATGGATCAAAAGTTTTTGCCACTTGTTAATGTTTTGTATGTCACAGGACCATTCTACCTCCACATCTAGTTGATTGTCTGACTAAATGATGATATCAAGTAGATGTTTTAAACCCCATTTTTCAAGAGCATGACTCATATTATTTTATAACCAGCTAGAATGGTTCACAGCTGAGAAATCAAGTGAATTAGTATCTGTGACTTGATTGAAATACATGTAGACGGACAGATTGCAGTCTGATTCGTCGCCATATAATTTTGCACCTCAAATTCTGCAGTGTACAATTTCTTCTAGAACTGTGACTCACGTTTACAGTATATAAGACTTATACTCTATCAAAACATACATTTGTCTAGTTGTTTCTAGAATTTTTATCCTTTTCCAACAATGTTTTCAAATGCCTTCCCTTTCAGTCAACAAGAGGGCCATGATGGCCCTGGATCGCTCACCTGAGCCAATAGGCAAAATGACCCCAGGTGACCAAATTTCAAACTCATCTAAGATTTAATTAAGACAAATGTTTTGACCAATTTTCAAGTCAATTGGGCGAAAAATGTGGCCTCTAGAGTGTCTACAAGGTATTTCTTTAATTTGACCTAGTGACCTACTTTATGACACTGGGTGACCCAATTTCAAGTTTTCTGAGATTTAATTAAGAAAAACATCCTGACCAATTTTCAAGTCAATTGAACGAAAAATGTGGCCTCTAGAGTACCCACAAGGCATTTCTTTAATTTGACCTAGTGACCTAGTTTTTGACCCCACATAATCCAATTTCAAACTTGTCCGAATTTTCTCAAGACAAACATTCTGACCAAGTTTCACAAGTATCTGACTGAAAATGAGGCCTCTGGAGCTCACACAAGGTTTTTCTATGATTTGACCTAGTGACCTAGTTTTTGACCCCACATGACCCATTTTTTAACTTGTGTGAGATTTTATCAACACAAACATTCTGACCAAGTTTCACAAGTATCTGATTGAAAATGTGGCCTCTAGAGCACACAAAAGGTTTTTCTAAGATTTGACCTAGTGACCTAGTTTTTGACCCAACATGACCCAATTTCAAATTAATCCTCAATTTTATCAAGACAAACATTCTGACCAACTTTCACAAGTATCTGACTGAAAATGTGGCGTCTAGAGCGCACACAAGGTTTTCCTAAGATTTGATCCAGTGACCTAATTTTGACCCCATATGACCAAATTTCAAATACGTCTGAGATTTTATCAAGACAAACATTTTGAGCAAATTTCACAAGTATCTGACTGAAAATGTGGCCTCTAGAGTGTATACAAGGTTTTTCTAAGATTTGACCTAGTGACCTAGTTTTTGACCCCACATGACCCATTTTCAAACTTGTCCAAGATTTTATCAAGACAAACATTCTGAACAAGTTTCATGAGGATCAGACTGAAAATGTGGCCTCTACAGCGTACTAAAGGTTTTTCTAAGCTTTGACCTAGTGACCTAGCTTTTGAACCAACATGACCCAATTTTGTGCTTGTCCGAGATTTTATCAAGACAAACATTCTGACCAAGTTTCATGAGGATCGGACTGAAAATGTGGCTTCTAGAGCGTACACAAGGTTTTTCTCAGATTTGATCTAGTGACCTAGTTTTTGACCCCACATGACCCAATTTCAAACTCGTCTGAGATTTTATCAAGACAAACATTTTGACCAAATTTCACAAGTATCTGGCTGAAAATGTGGCCTCTAGAGCATACACGATTTGATCTAGTGACCTAGTTTTTGACCCCACATGACCCAATTTCAATCTCATCCGAGATTTTATCAAGACAAACATTCTGACCAAGTTTCATGACGATTGGACTGAAAATGTGGCCTCTAGAGCGTACACAAGGTGTTTCTAAGATTTGACCTAGTGACCTAGTTTTTGACCCCACATGACCCAATTTCAAACTCGTCCGAGATTTTATCAAGACAAACATTCTGACCAAGTTTCATGAAGGTCGGATTGAAAATGTCGCCTCTAGAGCGTACACAGGGTAAAAAGTTGACGACGGACGACGGACACAGCACGATCACAATAGCTCACAATGAGCACTTCGTGCTCAGGTGAGCTAATAAAATAAAGAAAAAAAGAGACTGTTTTGTAAAGGGTCAAAAAGATTGCTTGTTTGTATGTGTATAGCAAATACTGTCATCTTTAACATTATTCCAGTTATATCACGGTAGCAAGTGCACCTATCCATGCTGTCCTGGACTTTCTGTTACAAGTACAGTCCTTCACTCAATATTCTTCCCAGGCCACTGTCTGTTTTCCCACATAACCATTGTCAAAACATTGATCAGCTTTGAGAGAGAAATTAATCCTGTTGCAATGACTACCATCAATCCTCAGAAAGACATTCTCCAAGTTTGGGATTCTAACCAATGATCCCCTATCCTAAAGTCCTGTATGCTGCCAACTGTGCTATACCGGGGCTGGAGCTGAAAAGAACTTCGCACCCTTTCCTTCCATCCACCGCCATTCCTCTGGGATTGTTAAAACCTTCGTATAAGATGGCTGGAGTTGAACCTTCTGTGATAGATACAGAATGTAACTTGCCCTGAAATAACAGTGAATATTTACTCTTTACCACAGAAGCCCATGTTTTAACAACAAGCCTTTTGGAAAATTTGTAGGAAAAGAAGAAATAGTGCCGTTTTCTACAGTTTCAAAGAACTTAAGTGAATTTTCATCCAATTACTAATTTGTCATCCACAGATGTTTTCAACCTCGAAGAGTCTAAAACTTAATATTTGATAATTGGCTAACTCATTACCATGCAATCCTGAGTTTTTACGACCCTTAGGAAGAAGCCTTTTGAAAACATTGTGGGAAAAGGAGAAAATGCTGGTTACCAGCATTTTCTTCTTTACCAACATCATTTTCAAAAGCTTTTTCTGTCAGATCATTAAAGTTCATGACTATGTAGTTAGGGTTAAAAGATAGATGGGTAAAGCTCAACTCTTTGAGTGCTCTAGTCCAAAATTTAGGGCTTTAGTAGGTATAGATTATGATCAGATTTGACAGAATGTACAGACTCATGGATCTATACTGTCTGCATATTCAGTTACTAAACTGAGAGAGAGAGTGAGAGCGAGAGAGACAGAAAGAGAGAGAGCCAGAGGGAGATAGAAAGAGAGAAAAAGGTGTGTGTGTGAGACAGAGATAGAGAGATTGAAACAAAGAGAAAGAGTTAGTCTTGAGATTTAGAGAAAAAAAAAAAAACAAGATTTGCTCATTTCTCTATAATTTGTCTATAACCATAGTAACCAGCAGCATGTTCTCCTTTTCTCATAACGTTTTCAACCCTATGAATAACAAATTTCATGTTTTGAGTTTCATTTCATTTGTTGTCTGCAAATACTTGTCTGGTAAAGAGCTGAAAGTTTCGCGCACTTCTAAAGTGGTCCAGTACAGAAAATTGTCCATTTGGTTGATAGCTAATGCCTCTAAATGATATACATCTGAAAACATCGTCTTTATGGTAGAACTGTGAAAATAATAAAAAAAAAAAGAAATATACTAGTATACAATGTTTGTCATTATTGTTAATCTTCATGGTTTTGATTGATTGATTGATTGTATGGTATTTAATGCCGTTTTCAACATTATTTCAGTTACATCGCGGCGGCCAATGCACCTATCCATGCTTTCCTGGAGTTTCTTTTAACAGTACTCCGCACAATATTCTTTTGAAGCCACTGGCTGCTTTCCCACATAACCATCGTCGAAACAATGGTCAGCGATGAGAGAGGAATGAATCTTGTCTTGATGACTATCATCAATCCTCGGAAAGAAATTGGCCAAGCTGGGGATCGAACCAGCGACCTCCTGTTCTCAAGTCCTGTACGCTACCAACTGAGCTACAGGGCTTGGTTAATCTTCATGAAAGAATTGTAAAAAATATCAAAAAAAGAGCACTGCATGCAAGTGCCAACACTTGGCTGCAGCTGCTTTTAGAAACAGATTGATTTTCATTGAAAAATTCAAGTGGAAAAAGAGGCATAAATATGTCAGAAATATTTTGATGGTTACCTGCCCCTATTGTATGGATTCCCCTTTTAATGATTAACTGTTTACCACACACTCCTGAGTTTTAACACCCTTAAAGAGAAAGCTTTTGAAAACATTGCTGTAAAAGAAGAAAATGTTGGTAACCAGAATTTTCTCCTTTTCTCACAATGTTTTCTATCCTATCAAAGACTGAAATCACCTTTTGAGCTACAATTAATTTGTCGGCTGCAAATACTTTTAATCTGGTCCAGTCCAAAATTTTGTCGTTTGGGAAAGGGTTAACAAGTTGTTCTAAATCTGAAGTAAATATCTTCAGTAATGACAAAGGTATTTTAAAATGTCAAAGTTTTTGCTTGACGACACAGAGCCTTCGCCTCTATTATGTATGTACATGTATCTTCATGGAAGAATTGGTATGTTTGTGAAGATTTTTTATGGTAACCAGCATTTTCTCCTTTTCCCACAATATTTTCAAAAGCCCTTTTTCCTCTTATATTATATGGCTGTTTCAATTTGTTTGTTTAGTTGTATTTGAGTTTAACAGCTTAGGTTGTATCACGGCACCTACGCAAACCAACGCATGTGTTTTCTGGCTTTCTCACACTGACTATTTTTCTCACCTGCATCAGAGGTGAGAGGAGAGAAATCGCCATATAGAAAGTTTGTCTCAACCGGGTATCAAATCCACAACTGTCAGGTCAGGTGCAGGTTGGGTGCAAAAGAAGCTTGTACCATTCAGTTGTTTCAATCTCTTTGTTTGTATAAGAGTTTAACGCCGTTTTTACACCTTAGGTCATATCATGGTGTTCAGTGCACCTACGCATGTGTTTCCTGACTTTTTTCACACGAGCACTGACACAGCTTTCTTTCCAAGCCCCTGACTACATTTCTCACATGCAACAGAGGTGAGCGGCGAGAAAGGAAAGAAAGTTTGACACAACAAGGTGTCGAGCTTGCAGTCATAAGGTCCCGATTCAGATACGCCGACCACGGGGCAACCGAGCTAGGATAGGTTGTTTCAAACAGACAAGCACACCAACAGAACCAACAACAACGTACCTTAAGTCAAAAGACAAGATGGCAGACTGTTGTGAATCATAAAATAAAATCTGTTCACCCACAGAATCATAGGTCAAACATTCTGCATTCTGATTGGTTAATTTTCTGACTTCCAACTCACTTCGACCAATGAACTCAACTGGTAGTTCAAAAATCCCTGCAATACTGGAAACAAGGAGTCTGGATTGACCTGTTCGATCTACATTGAAAAAACAAAACATCTGCAATAACACTAATCCTAGCCTTTTAACCCATTACAACACAATCCCCAAACTTAAAAAAAAACCCAAGAAAGAAGGCTTTTGAAAACATTACGGTAAAAGGGAGAACATGCTGGTCACCAGCATTTCCTCCTTTTCCCACTATGTTCTTTTCCCTTCATGGATGATTGCCATCATTCAGCCATAGACTTCACTTCAATTTGGAAAAGTAAAAAAAAACAAGCTGTCTGGTAGAGAGTATGACCTTTACAACAAATACCGATTTCTAACAGCCCTGATGTATAGCATAGGCTTTTGAAAACATTTCCCCATAATGTGTTCTACCCTTTAACAGATTAATTCCATCATTTAAGTCACATTTTCTGACGTCTGCAAATGCTTTCAACGCAGAAGGGGCTAACTTTTTGTTGCCTTGGAAAAGGTTTAAGCTGTAAGCAACCAGGTTTGGTTTCACCAAGTTACCGTCTTCATGAAAATTAGGTAAAATATATTGTCTACAAAGACAGCCATAAACTTAGATGTTAACAGTTTTTTACATCTTACCCTGTTAGTTAATAATGGGTAGCTTCCATCTCGTGACATGCAGTGTCTATTCTAAGAATTGAAAATGAAGGGGAATTCCCCCCCCCATCTCGAAACTAGCAGGGATTATCAAACAAGAGGGCCATGATGGCCCTGGATCGCTAACCAAGTCAATAGGCGAAATTTCACCACAGGGTCATAATGATCCAACTTAAAACTCATCTGAGATAGTCTTATGACAAACATTCTGACCAATGGTCAGGTCAATTGAGCTCTGGAGAGTCCAAAATGTATTTCTTCAATTTGACCTTGTGACCTAGTTTATGACCCTATGTGATCATATTTCAAAATCATCCAAAATATCAAGACAAACTTGTTGACCAAGGTTCAGGTGAATTGGGCAAGAATTGCCACCTGTAGAGTGCCCGCAAGGGATTTTTGTAATTTGACTTAGTGACCTAGATTATGACCCTATGTGACCCAATTTCAAACCCATTCAAGATATCATCAAGTCAAACATGCTGACAAATTTTCAGGTCAGATGAGCAAAAATTGTGGCCTCTAGAACGCCTACAATACATTTCTTGAATTTGACCTAGTGACCTAGTTTACGATCCTATGAGACCCAATTTCTGATTGATCCGAGATATCATCAAGAAAAATATGTAAACCAATTTTCAGGTAGCTAGAATTGTGGCCTCTAGGGTGCCCACACGGTATGTGACCCAGAGACCTTGTTTTTGACCCTACTTTACCCAATTTTGAACTCATCTGAGATATCACAAAGACAAACACACTGACCAATCTTCAGGTCAATTGTGGCCACTAAAGCACCCACAAGATATTTCTTTAAATTTGACCTAGTGACCTAGTTTATGACCCTATGCGACTCAATTTTGATCAAAGACAAACGGTCTGATCAATTTTCATGTCAATTAAGTAATAATTGTAGCCTCTAGAGCGCCCACAAGGAATTTTAGTAAGTTGATCTAGTGAGACCTAGTTTATGACCCTAGGTGACCCAAATTCGAACTCATCCGAGATTTCATCAAGACAAACTTTCTGACCAATTTTCAGGTCAATTGAGCGAGAAATGTGGCCTCTAGAGTGTCCACAAGGTATTTTTTTAATTTGACCTAGTTTATGACCTCAGGTGACCCAAGTTTAAATCCATCCGAGATTTTACCAAGACAAACATTCTGATGAATATCCAGGTCTATTGAGTAAGAAATCTGGCTTCTAGAGTGTCCACAAGGTAAATGTTGACAACAGACGACAGACGACTGACGCCAGACATCCGACGACCACAAAAGCTCACCTTGAGCATGTTGTGCTCAGGTGAGCTAAAAATAGGCGGGACAGTTTTCAAACAAGTGTACAATATGTAGCCCATATGACAGACATTTATTCCTGTCCAAGAAGATACAGCAGTTGTACTGACCTGTTTATATGTTGAAAGACACTTTCTGGAGTATCCTTCTCTAGAAATTAATTTCATTTTTCAAAAATTGATAAGAGTAAGACAGTCATAAAATGAATTCTGATAAACTTCATTGCAATAAAGGTCAACTTGAAAGTGGGCTGTTTTGACCCAGTTCCTGTCAAGGGAGTTTATTCTAATAGGCATTATCTGTTGCAAAAACAGCTTCTGCAATGATGCAGTTTTATTCAAAACGGTTGTATTTTTGGTGAGGCAAGATTAAACTCTAAATTCATTGGGTTTTTTTGGCCGGACTGTCACATACCGGGCCTAAATTTATGCAGGATCAGAAAAAACTTAGTGAGAATCCCGCAATCACGCACCCTAGAATAGACACTGGGCAAAAAACGCTAGAACTTTGCAGACGGATGAGTATCCTCTCCCCACCAGTTGCCCTTTTTCACAGAATAAGGAAAAGAGATTAACTCCTGTAAAAGTTTTGCTGAGCACTGTATCAAACTTGTAACTTATGCATTACAAGCCCTATACCTTTACTCATTACCAAAGGACAAAATATTTGACTGGTCCTGAACCATTTACCGATGACAATTTCATTGTAGATAACAGGGCAGAAATTGTCTTTGAATGGATAGAAACAAACCCTAACACGACTCCCACAGTATTCTCGAAAGCCATCTTTCTCAAAGTCATTAAAACTCAAGATTGTTTGGTAAAGAGTTAAAAATTGGAATGCCAGGTGCCACAGAGAAAAGGTGGGTGTGTAATCCATGATGACACTGAGAACTGAGAAAGATATTTTACCCTTTACTACACAATCATGACTTTAAAGGACCCTGAGTATGAAGGCTTTTGAAAACATTGTGGGAAAAGGAGAAAATGAAGGTAACCAGCATTCTCTCCTTTTGCCCACAATGTTTTCTGTCCTTCGAACAAAAAGTTTCAATTTTTGAGTCATGTTTATTTTTGTCGTTTGCAAATGCTTTCAATTTGGGTAAGTCTAGCAATTTGTTGTTTGTAAAAGGGTTAATACCTACCATCACATTGTGTTTCTGACACATGATTCATATACAGCGGACAGTGGCAGGTATAGTGAAGGGCACGGTTTGAACTTGGCAAACACAGATGACTACATTTGGACTTCTCACAAGGATTTTCTGAAAGGACAAAACAACCCAGAATACCTCTTTACCAGACTTGCTAGCTTCTCTTTCATATAAACAAGACTCTTTATGAGCTGCTGGCTCCTTTCCCTGAAGAAATTCAAAATAAGAAAAAAGACCCTATCTAAGCTGCTGACTGCTTTCTCACTTAAACCTAAAAGAAAACAAAGAATACTGATGAGCTGCTGGCTGCTTTCGCACAAAAACCTCAAAGAAAGCAAAGCACCATTATGAGCTTTTGACTGCTTTCTAATGTACACCTCAAGGGAATCAAAGTACTGAAAGTACTGACAGACAATTTGATTGATTGATTTTTTGTAAATATGTATGGTGTTTAACCCTGTTTTCAACATTATTTCAGTTATGCAGCAGTGGACAGTGCACATATCCATGCTTTCCTGGAGTTTCTTTTACCAGTATTCTGCACAATATTCTTTCCAAGCCACTGGCTGCTTTCCCACATTTATATAATAACCATCGTCGAAACGAGAGAGAGAAATGAATCTTGTTGCAATGACTATCATCAATCCTCGGAAAGAAATTTGCCGAGTCGGGGATCGAACCAGCGATCTCCTGTTCCCAAGTCCTGTACACTACCGACTGATCTAAAAAATGTTAAAACTTTCAAGCCGATGGTAAACACCTGAATATTGCTATTTTAAACTTACATTTTTGAGAAAATAATATATTCTCTTATCGGACAGTGTAGATCCAAGATCAGACTGCATTTCCTGGGCAGTCTGATCGTAATCCACACTCCGCAAAACGTAATTGAGCCGCGGTAGTGCTGGTTAAAGAAACTCCAGGAAAGCATGGATAGGTGCTTTGGCTGCCGCAGTATCACTGAAATAATGTTGAAAAATGACATTAAACACCATGCAATCAATTAGTCAATATCCAATAGCACAAGATGTAGTTAACTATTGAACTCTTTTTACAAAACGAAAAATTTTACGCCAGTCCAAATTTAAAGCTGTTGAAGACCATAAATTAAAAGTGGCTAACTGATGAAACCTGATTCCAAAAGGGCAGAAAACAATGTGGGAAAAGGAGAAAATGATGTTTACCAGCATTTTCTCCTTTTCCTGCAATGTTTTCAAAGGGATTTTCCCCAGTATCGTTAAAACTTGGGATTGTTTGGTAAAGGGTTAATATTCAAGACTAGAATAACAGTTTAACATAACAGTTTAACTGTACACAATGATCTAAATAATGAATGACTGAAGGAATGACAAGGGTTCCCTGTCCAGTGAGGGTGAATGTAACTGGGATTTGCTACAAGTTACCTAGGTGTATCTATTAATAGATTCATTCATAATGTTACAATTGTGTAGGAAAACGTGATTCTCTGCTTTGCTTAGATCACTTAATTTACATATAAGCAAAGATCTTGTACCTTATAAATGACACCTTGTTCAGTTTATTATTTTGTAAGATGACATGTTCAAATTGGAGTGGCAGAGATTTAGTGGTTTTTGTCAAAATTGTCATATATAACAGAATTAAGATTTATAACAGAAAGAAATATTTTTCTGTGAGGCAGTATTTGGCAACTGTGGGTTTTTTTGTTTACTTTGAATCTAGGTCAGTCATGATGCCTATAGACTAGCTACGCTAGTCTAAAAAAGAGTTTTTTTGAGAAGCTGGCTGCTTTCTCACATCAACCTCAAAGAAAACAACCTCTATGAGCTGCTCACTGCTTTCTCACATACACCTCAAAGAAAACAAATATCGTTCAAAAGCTGCTGGCTGTTTCTTTACATAAACCTCAAAGAAAGAAAAAGAAACCTGATGAGCTACTGGCTACTTTCTCACAAACCAAAATAAGAGGGCCATTGGCCCTAAAGCGCTCACCCGAGTAAAGTCATCTACAGTTGATAATGCTAGGGATCCTGGTTTTCAATGAAGTAAAACACATGAGTGTAAGTGACCTCTTTTTGAACCAATGTGACTAAATTCCAAATTTGTCGAAGATATCATTAAAACAAACATTCTGGCCAAGTTTCATGAGTATCAGACTGAAAATTTGGCCTCTACGGTGCACACAAAGTTTTTCTAAGATTTGGTCAAGTGACCTACTTTTTGACCAGATGTGACCCACTTTAACACTTGTTCAAGAATATCATCAAGGCAAACTTTGTGACCAAGTTTCATGAGATTCAGGCTGAAAATGTGGCCTCTAAATTGCACACAAGGTTTATCTAAGATTTGATCATGTGACCTACTTTTTGCCCGGACATGACCCACTTTCAAACTGTTCTGAGGTATGGACAAGATAAGCATTCTGACCAATCTTTATCAGTGCAAGACTGAAAATGTGGCCTCTATTGAGCACCCACGGTTTCCTAAGACTTGGCTCAGTGACCTAATTTTTCAGCCAACATGACCCAATGTCTGAGATATCATCAAGACAGACAATCTGACCAAGTTTCATGAGTATCTGACCACAAATGTGGCCTCTAGAGTGCACACAAGATTTTTCTAAGTTTTAGCCCAGTGACCTACTTTTTGACTCGACATGACCCAATTTCAAACTTGTCCCAGATATTATCAAGCCAAACATTCTACCAAACTTTCATGAGTTTCAGGCTGAAAATGTGACCTTTAGGGTGCACACAAGGTTTTTTTAAGATTTAGCCGTGACCTACTTTTTGACCTGAATAACCCAATTTCAAACTTGTGCGAGATATCATTAAGACAAACATTCTGACCAAAATTCAAGAGTATCAGGCAATGCTGAGTCGCCACTGTCTTACAGATTTTTATAACAAGTGGCCTCCGGAGTGTCCAAAATGTCTTTCTTCAATTTGACCTAGTGACCTACTTTATGACCCTATGTGACCATATTTCAAACTCATCTGAAACATCAAAACAAACTTGTTGACCAAGTTTCAGGTGAATTGGGTAAGAACTGCCACCTCTAGAGTGCCCACAGGGCATTTCTGTAATTTGACCCCGTGACCTAGATTATGACACTATGTGACCCAATTTCAAATCCAATCAAGATATCATAAAGTCAAACATGCTGACAAATTTTCCAGTCAGTTGAGCAAAAACTGTGGCCTCTACAGTGCCCACAATATATTTCTTGAATTTGACCCAGTGACCTAGTTTATGACCCTATGAGACCCAATTTCTAACTGATCTGAGATATCATCAAGTTAAATACGTAGACCAATTTTCAGGTCAATTTAGCTAGAATTGTGGCCTCTAGAGTGCCCAAAAGGTATTTCTTCAATGTGACCCAGTGACATTGTTTATGACCCTATATGACCCAATTTTGAACTCATCCGAGGTATCATCAAGACAAAAAATTTTGAACTTGTCTGAAGATTTTATCAAGACAAACATTATGACCAAGTTTCATAAGTATCTGACTGAAAATGTGGCCTCTAGAGCACACACAAGGTTTTTCTAAGATTTGACGTAGTGACCTAGTTTTTGACCCCGCATGACCCAATTTCAAACTCGTCCGAGATTTTATCATGACAAACATTCTGACCAAGTTTCATAAGTATCTGACTGAAAATGTAGCTTCTAGAGCGCACACAAAGTTTTTTTAAGATTTGAACTAGTGACCTAGTTTTTGAATCCACATTATCCAATTTCAAAATTGTACAAGATTTTATCAAGACAAACATTCTGACCAAAGTTCACAAGTATCTGACTGAAAATGTGGCCTCTAGAGCGTACACAAAGTTTTTCTAAGATTTGACCAAGTGTCCTACTTTTTGACCCCACATGACCCAATTTTAAAGTTGTCCGAGATTTTATCGAGACAAACATTCTGACCAAGTTTCATGAGGATCGGACTAAAAATGTGGCCTCTAGAGCTTACACAAGGTTTTTCTAAGATTGACCTAGTGACCTAGTTTTTGACCCCACATGACCCAATTTCAAACTCATCCTATATTTATAAAGACAAACATTCTGATTTAAGTTTCATGAGGATCTGACTGAATATGTGGCCTCTTAGAGCGTACACAAGGTTTTCCCAAGATTTGACCTGTGACCTAGTTTCTGACCCCACATGACCCAATTTCAAACTCATCCAAGATTTTATCAAGACAAACATTCTGGCCAAGTTTCATGAGGATCGGACTGAAAATGTGGCCTCTAGAGGGTACATAAGGTAAAAAGTTGATGACGGACGACGCATGACGCACGACGGACGCCAGACACAGCACGATCACAATAGCTCACCATGAGCACTTTGTGCTCAGCTGAGCTAAAAACAGGAATACGAGAATAAAATTCACTCATACAATAATTAAATTAATAGAAAATGTGTGCAAATTATACTTATGTATCTTCTTGTAATCATACTTGATTGCTTCTGCATTTTCTGAATCGAGTATGACCATATCAACAATGGTTGCCAAAGCTAATGCTGTAGCTAATGCTATAGATGTGACCAAGGACGGTTACGGTAAAATAGGGTTTAAGAAGGCAAAATCCTATATCTGGAGCCACTTTGTTGAGAGTAGGTGATTTAATTGATTCAACTTCTCTTGTTTGGAAGAATTAAACCTAAATTATGAATAACAAAGGTATTTTTTTTTTAAAAAATATTAATTTTAAGATGGACGCGATATATTGTGGTACGTACCGCAATACAGTTTCTGTGTATTGCAATATCTTGTGGTACACTTCAGCCCTAATTCTGACCCAGTTTGATAAGTTTCAGGCTGAAAATGTGACCTCTAGAGTGCACACAAGGTTTTTCTTAGATTTAGCCCAGTGACCTACTTTTTGACCCAACATGACCCAATTTCAAACTTGTCCGAGGTATTATCAAGACAAACATTCTGACGAAAATTCAAGAGTATCAGGTTGAAAATGTGGCCTCTAGAGTGCACACAAGGTTTTCTTAGATTTAACCCAGTGACCTACTTTTTGACCCGACATGACCCAATTTCAAACTTGTCCGAGGTATTATCAAGACAAACATTCTGACCACGTTTCACGAGTATATGACTGAAAATGTAGCCCCTAGAGTGCACACAGGGTAAGTGTTGACGCCTGAATGACGGACAACGCCTAATGGACGTCTGACACAGTATGATCACAAAAACTCACCTTGAGCTCAGGTGAGCTAAAAAGGGAGGGGAAAATGTGTTTCTAGTCTTCGGGATACGTTCTAACACAAATCTCAAAAATAACAAAGAACCTCTATGATCCAATGGCTGCTTTCTCACATCAAATATACATAAACAAAGTTTCTTTATGACCATGCAGCTGGTTGGTTTCCCTAATAAGCACAGTCATTGGCTGCTTTTTCACATTAAAGAAAAGTGAAGCAATAATAACAATAGTTAATCCTATACCACACAATCCCAACTTTCAGCAACCCAGAGGAAGAAAGCTCTTTAAAACATTGTGGGAAAAGGAGAAAATGCTGGTAACGAATGTTTTCTACCCTATCAAAGACAAGTTCCACAATTTGAATCACATCCAAATTGTCGTATGCAAATGCTTAAATTTGGACAAGTATACATTTCTATCATTGGATAAAAAGTTAAACATATCCCTTACTTGTTGATTTGGTTTGATACAGTACTAGATGGTAAACCCTGGCAATGACTAGCTGTTGCACATCAAACGTCTTCACGGTGGTCCCGTTAAATTTGTCGATCTTCAGAACTTCATCAGGATTGGACAGATAGATGTAGTTACCTAGGACAGACAGGCCACTTTGTCCGCTCTCTTTTATCTTCACAACAGACTGAAATTTGATCTAACCTGTTACAACACCATTCCCAGATTTAATGACCCTGATGAAAATGGCTTTTGAAAACATTGTGGGAAAAGGAGAAAATGCTGGTAACCAGCATTTTCTCCTTTTCCAACAATGTTTTCTACTCTGACAAGGAACTTTGGTTCTTTTGTATCACTTTTTAATTTGCCGTCTGCAGATGCTTTCAATTTGGAAGAGTCAAGAGTTTGTTGTTTGGTTAAGTGTTAATGCTGTATCTGGCATCATTTCAGTTATATCAACACTTTACGACACAATCCCGACTTTTATCAACCCTGAGAAAGAAGCCTTCAGAAAACATAGCGGGAAAAGAAGAAAATCCTGGTAACCAGCATTTCTCCTTTTCCCATGATGTTTTCCATCCTTCCCAAAACAAATTTCAATTTCTTAGTCACAAATATTTTGCTGTCTGCAAATTCTTTCAGTTTGGTCCTGTCTTCAATTTTATTGCTTGGTAAAGAATTAGGGCTGCCAGTGGATCTATACATAATAGTCTTCTGGTTTGTTGACTGGCAGGAAATTCTCTCCAAGCTACTTGCTATGAAGTGAGAAAGTGTCCCTTGTATACTGGTATCATAAACGTGCCACAAATTGGCCAGCAAGGGCCTACAGAAAAAGCATATCACATTGTGAACATGTCTGTTTTTTTTTTTTTTTTTTCATGTGTTTCATGTCGTTTTCAAGATTAAGTCGGTTATATCCCAACAGCCACTGCACCTTATTTATGCTTTCCTGGAGTTTCTTATATCAATACTGTATGTGCACAATAAGCCACTGGCGGCTTTCCGCCGTAACCATTGTCGAAACAATGATCAGCCGTGAGAAAGGAATGAATCCTGTGGCAATGAATTTCACAAATCCTTGGAAAGAAATTGGCTGAGCTGAGGATTTGAACCAATAAGCCCTACTCTCGTGTCCTATATGCTACCAACTGCCCTACCAGGCTTGGCAGGGATCTTTTTTAAATACTAATCGCAAATTACTATTCATGCATTCTAATCTTTCAATACCAAAAATATATGAGTCATGCTCTGGCAAAAGGGGGCTTAATGCATCTCCCTGTTGCATCATACCAAGCAAACCATCACATGATTATGCATCAATAACAGCCATTTTTTTAACATTCAACTTAAATCATGAGGTAGACTGGTACTTGGACGTACAGAAAATTGACCAAGATCGGAAAGTTTCGGCCCAGGTCAGCCTGCGCTGACTGCGCAGGCTGACCTTGGTCGATACTTTTTGCAGATGCATTAAGCCCCCTTTGTACAGAGCATGGCTCATATGTAGGTCAAAAGCCAGCATGATCAGCTACACCAAACGAAACAATCTTACAGTACTTTGTCGTTTCTTCAAATACATCATCTCAACCATGTGATCTGAAATCCAGAACAATGCGTTGATTGTTTCGTCAATAATTAAGCTGTGCGGAGACTGGAGACCCCCTAGAAGCACCACATGACCCTGGCCGTTCAGGTCTGCCATACTGATGGTACCCGTTTTGACCTTTTTTCCACTGTTTATCCACATCAACTTCCTGTTAGGAAGACAGCAAGGAAAAACATTAACTCTTTACCAAATGTCAAAATTTTAGACTGATCCAAATTAGAAGCATTTGCAGATGACAAATTATTGTGTAATTATAAATTTTGACAGGGTACAAAAACATTGTGGGAAAAGGACAAAATGCCAGTTACCAGCATTTTCTCCTTCAGCTCCTTCAGCAGGGTCTTTAAAACTCGAGATTGTGTGGTAAAGGGTGATCACATTATCCTGCAAGGGTGGTAAAAGGAGATTATGAGGTGAAGGTTTAAAATAACAATAACATCTCAGATTAATGTCAAATCTAGTTTGGTTTTTTACCATCAAGTGAACAAACACACAGACATTACTTATATTTATTTATTTGTATGTTTGTATTGTGTTTGACACTTTACCACACAATCGCAACATTCAGCAACCTTGAAGAACGCTTTTGAAAACTCTGTGGCAAAAAGAAAAAAGAATGTTGGTAACAAGCATTTTATACTTTTCCCACCATGCAGACACCATGTGAACAGAATTTTCCCACAGTGTATGTCCTGGGTTTCAGCAGTACTAGGCTTGGTCTCTGAAGTGTCTTACCCAAGGACACTCCTATGAGAAACCCAGTGTGTCCATTGAGACTCTAACCAGGGCCTCCAGGTTACAAGTCCTATAATTTATTGCCGTGCCATGCCCTGGTTTCCAGCCCTGTCTGCTACCCACTGACCTACTGGGGCTTCGCATGTCATCTATTGTCCCTTTATCAAACGACAACACTTGAGGCTTGTCCAAATTGAAAGCATTTGCAGACGACAAATGAAAAGATACCTTAAAGCTGATTTTTTTTCTTTCAAAGGGTTGAAACATTGTGGGAAAAGGAGAAAATGCTGGTTACCAGCATTTTCTCCATTTCTAACATTGTTTTCAAAAAGGCTTCTTTCTCAGGGTCATTAAAACCAGGGATTGTGTGGTAAAGGGTTAACCCCAAATGACAAAACTTAAGACTTGTCCAAATTGAAAGCATCTGCAGAAAGCAACCTAAATGTGCTCAAAAAGTGAACATTGTATTTAGACAGTTAGAAAACATTGTTGGAAAGGGAGAAAATGCTGGTTTCTATCATTTTCACCTTTTCCCGCAATATTTCTAAAAGCTTTCTCTGGGTTGTGAAAACTCGTGATTGTTTAGTAAAGGTTTAACTCTTTACTAAACAATGAAATTTTAGACTGATCCAAATTGAAAGCAATTGCAGACGACAAATTAAATGTAATTCAAAAATTGAAATTTGTTTTTGGGAAAGGTAGAAAACATAGTGGAAAAAGGAGAAAATGCTGGTAACCAGCATTTTCTCCTTTTCCCACAATGTTTTCAAAAGGCTTCTTTCTCGGCATTGTGTGGTAAAGGGTTAAAGAGTAAAACTAAGTAATAGTTACACTGGTTGACTGATTTGGTGTAAAACTGGTTCAAAATTCAATATTCCGAGCGGTATAAATACCTATTCTGTCTGTGGATAGCAAGGCTTTGCGGATGAGCTGCATCGTTCACTATTATGGAACAGTTCTCTCCCTTGGTCGAACAAGCAATGATCTGCCCCCTAGAGGTGTCCAGAACGTACAGCACAGAGGTAATCCAGTCCACAGCGATACCATTAGGAGATACAAGTCCTGCAATACAAACATTGTTATCAGAACTAGGTTTGTGTAGCTGTTTCCCACACAATCCCCAGTTTTAACAACCTTGACAAAGAAAGTCTTTGAAAACATTGTGGGAAAAGGAGAAAATGCTGGCAACCAGCATTTTCTCCTTTTCCTACAATGTTTTCTACCCTTTATAAGGCAGAACTCTTCATTTTGTCGTCTGCATATGCTTCCAGTTTGGTCCACTCCAATTTTTGTTGTTTGGTAAAGAGTTAACCCTTTCCCACACAATACCCAGTTTTAACAACACTGCCAAATGAAACCTATGAACACATTGTGGCAAAAGGAGAAAGTGCTGATAACCAGTATTTTCCCCTTGTCCCATAATGTCTTCTACCCTTACGTTCAGATTGACATTTAATTTGTTGTGTGCAAATGTGTTCAAATTGGACAAGTCTAAAATTTTATTGTATGATAAGGACTTAATTTCTGACCAGACATAATTATATAAAAATTTTAGACTTGTCCACATTCAAACATCGGCAGCTACGAAAATCAAATGTGTCGTAAATGATGGACTACGTCTTGGAAAGGATAGAAAAAATTGTGAGCAAACGAGAAAATACAGGTAACGAGAATTTTACTTTTCTAACAATGCTTTTTCCCCATTCTAGTGGCAATTCTCAACATTTGGTATACACTTAACCCTTAAGCTGCTAAGCACCACTCACTGACCTTTTGTGAACATTGTAGATCAAGATGTACAGTCTGATCTTGGATCTACACTGTCTGATAAGGAGATTATTGTTCTCTGAAAAATAAGTCTGAAATACATGTACACGTAACATTATATTCGGGTTTTTACTATCGTATTGAAAGCTTTATTTAACTTTATTTAGCAGAGTAAGGGTTAATAAGCCATTTGTAAGTGCTTTTGAAGTGCACAAGTCTAAAAGTTTGTTGATTGGTGAAGAGTTAAGAAAAAGATTAATGATAACCAAAATTGTTTCTGCAATTACTACTCAGCCCAAGGAAAATTGAAATTGATGCATCTGCATAAAGTATCGACCCAGGTCAGCCTGCACACAGTCTGCTCAGGCTGACCTGGGCCAAAACTTATTTGCTATTGGTCAATTTTTTACATGTCAAAGGACCAGTGTACTTCTAGATCTGCTCGCATGGGTAGCTCAGTGGTTAGCGTATCAGTCTGACTCATGACCTGGTGGTTGCGAGTTCGATACCCGGTTGAGGCAAACTTTATTTACAGTGATCTTTTGCCTCTCACCTCTGATGTATGTGAGAAAAGTAGTCAGTGGCTTTGGAAAGAAAGTTATGTCAGTACTGTTTTGAGAAAGCCAGGAAAGGCATGGGTGTGTCACTGACTGCCATGACATGACCTGAGCTGTTAAAATGGTGTTAAACTCCATTGCAAACCAAACTCCTAGATCTATTCATTCATTGGTAAAACAAGGTGGATTTTATGGATCCATAATATCCTAAAGATTTTATGGATCCATAATACCCTAAAGGAATGCATTAAGCCCCTTTTTTCCAAAAGCATGGCTCATGTGCACAGAATTAAGACAGGGATAAAAGGTTCAATTCAGATTCTTATTATCTCTGACACCAAACTTTAACTCTTTCCAAATGACACAATGTTGGACACATCAAAATTGAGAGCATTTGCAAATGATATAGAAATGTGACTCATATAATGGAATTTGTCTCTGAAAGGACAGGAAACATTCGGGAAAAGGAGAAATGCTGGTTACCAGCATTTTCTCCTTTTCCCACAATGTTTTCAAAAGGCATCTTTTACAGGGTAATTAAAACTCAGGATTGTGTGGTATTGCGTTAAGGTTGTTTTCAGATCTTAAGTATTGGAAATGCCATTATCATCAAAAGCATACATTGATTGCATGGGATCTTATTCAGATAAGTACAATAACTGTTAAAAATGGACACAGTGACTGATGGCTAAGCAACCTACCCGTTAATTCAACACCAAATTGCATCTCTTCATCCCATGTAATCCTTGAGTTTTTTATCAGTGTTTATCAGTGTTCAGCCAATCCCCCGTAGCTCATTCGGTAGCATACAGGACTTGAGAACAGGAGATTGCTGTGTTCGATCCCTGGCTTGGCCAATTTCTTTTCGAGGATTGATGATAGTCATCGTGACAAGATTCATTCCTCTCTCACCACTGACTATTGTTTTGACGATGGTTATGTGGGAAAGCAGCCAGTGGCTTGGAAAGAATATTGTGCGGAATACTGGTATAAGAAACTCCAGGAAAGCATGGATAGGTGCACTGGCCGCCGTGATATAACTGAAATAATGTTGAAAAAGGCGTTAAACACCATACAATCAATTAATTATCAATGTTCAACAACAAACTTTGATTCTTCAGTAATCAATAAAATTATACACTTGTTGAAACTGAAAGCATTTGCCAATGACAAATTAGAGGTAGCAGAAATGACAGTCAATCTCTGTGGAAGTGTAGAAAACCTTGTGGTTACCAGCATTTTCTCCTTTTCTCCCACATTAGGTTTTCGAAGAGGCCATTTTCACTGGGTTATTTATAAAGTAAGGATTGTGTGCTAAAAAGTTAATTTATAGCAGAGAATCCGACAAAAGCCCCTTTAACTCTTTCCCACACAATACTGACTTTTAATGACCCTAAGGAAGAAGCCTTTTGAAAACATTGTGTTGCAAAGACTATCGTCAGTCCAAAGAGAAAATTCTGTCTGAGTTGGGGATTTAAACCAGAGACCCCTGTGCTTAAAGCCCTGTATGTTACCCACTTAGCATTTTGCTAACCTGAATCTATGACGACTCGAACGTTGAACCCACGATAGTCACCATCAAAGCTAATGCAGTTGACTTCTGCAGTGTGTCCATCAATCCAGTACAGGGTGTTGTTAGGTCCAAACTCTGGATTGGAAAAAGAAAAATGCAGCATTTTGCTAAGCTTAAGCTGCAAAATAAACTAGAACTGTTGCAAAGCAGATGAATACCCCCATTAGCACGTTGTCACTGAATTAGCACAATCAGAGGATAGAAATGATTTTCAAAAATAAGTTCACCTGTGACCTTGACCTTTAACCCATGTGACCCCCAAAAATAGGGCACCTTCTTGGGTCATGAGCAACACTTGTATAAAGTTTCAGGGTCCTAGGTCAAATGGTGTTTGATTCAGAGTATGGAAATGAAAAAGATGGATGGATTGATGGACAGACAGACAGACAGACAGACAGACATGGTGAAACCAGTATACCCCCTCTACTTTGTAGGTGGGGGTATAATAAAAAAAACTTTTAGCTAATAGCTGCATGGTGTTCCCTGGCACACAATACAGGCAATACTTCGCTGACTGACTCATTCAGAAAAATCCACTGACTGCATCAAAGATCCAAACCTGACTGATGCATTGGCTTTTACATGGGAATGCCCTTGGACAAGATATTTAGAAGCCCTGTCCTATGATTGGTAAAACCCAGAACACAAATGAATAAGAAAAGGTGTTCCCTTTCTACAGCCAAAATAGTGATAAAAGTGACGCAATACACTAGAAACCCTTTACTACAAAATCCTGAGTTTAATTAAATGAACCTGTGCAAAGAACCTTTAGAAAACATTCTGGAAAAAGAAGGTAACTGACATTTTCTTCTTTTCCCTCTAATGTTTTGTACCCTTCCAGAGACAGATCTCCTTGTCTGAGAAAAATTTAATTTGTAGTATACAAATGCTTTCAAATTGGACCAGTCTACAATGCTGTGGTAAAGAGTTAACTCTTTACTACACGAACAATTTTGGACTCGACCAAATTGAAAGCATGTGCAGACTACAAAGTAAATGTAACTCAAATGATGATTTGTCTCTTTGATGGGATGGAAAACATTGTGCGAAAAGGAGAAAATGCTGGTAACCAGCATTTTCTCCTTTTCCCACACATTTTCAAAGCCTTCTTTCCTCAGGGTCATTAAAACTCGAGATTGTGTGGCAAAGAGTTAACTAATCATTTTTGACAATCTAACTCTTTCAGCGCCATAGCAAAAAATGGGCTTTAGCATAATTCTGGCATTGAACAAGATCAGACTGCAAAGAGTAATGTGGTAATGTGGTCTGATCTTGAATCTATATCTTCAGCCTTTTTTGTCAGGCCTTCAGATAAAATCCTTTCTGATTTTCAGTGGATTTGGCTGTAGAAAAGGTAATTTGTTTATGGGAAGGGGGGGGATCACAGAGAGAGAGAGAGAGAGAGAGAGAGAGAGAGAGAGAGAGAGCGAGCGAGCGAGCGAGCGAGAGAGTGAGAGTGCAGTCACATAGACAGATGTATAGGCCAACACTCATACAAAGACACACAATGCCGGACAGAGACAGTTGATTGTATGGTGTTTGAATGTTATTTTCAACATCATTTCAGTAATATTGCAGCAGCCAGTGCTCTGCACAATATTCTTTCCAAACCACTGGCTGCTTTCACACCTCGAAACAATGGTAAGCGGTGAGAGAGGAATTAATCCTGTTGCAATAATTATCATCAATCCTCCCACAGAAATTGGCCGAGCTGGGGATTGAACCAGCGACCTCCTGTTCTCAAGTCCTGTACACTACCAACTGAGCTACAGGGGTGGGCAGGTGGACTGGCAGGCAGGCAGACAGACAAGTCTCCCTTTTACTGCTTTCATGCTGTTTGAAAGATTAATTATGGAACTAATTCTCTTTGCCTGGAAAATGTTATCAATGTTTTTTAACCCTTTCCCAAACAAGCCCTGGTTTTTACGTGTCTGCAGTACAAGTCTTTTGAAAACACTGTGGGAAAAGGAGAAATTGCTCATAACGAGCAATTTCTCCTTTTCCCACAGTGTTTTCTACCCCTTAGGAGAACTTTCTGCCATTTTCACCAAATTTAAAATTGTCGTCTGCAAACTCTTTCAATTTGGACGACTCTAAAATTTGTCGTTTGGGAAAGGGTTAATGCAGTGATATTACCCATCTTGTCCACATTTACAATATTATCCATAACATGTGCACTGTCTCCTGTGTCCATGTAGAGTACAGCTATTGATGTGTCCTTCTGGTAAAACAGGACGGGAGCATCACCTAGATATACAAATTCTACCCTTTACCAAATTACAAAATTTTATACATGTTCAAACTGAAAGCATTTTCAGATGAAAAATCATAATTATGTGACTCAAATATTGAAATTTGTTTCAGGAAGGGTGGAAAACATTGTGGGAAAAGGAGAAAATACTGGTTACCAGCATTTTCTCCTTTTTCCACAATGTTTTCAAAAGCTTTCTTCTTTATGGTTGTTAAAACTCGGGATGTGAGATAAAAGCATTAACCCATTAACCCTTTATCAGACAACAAAATTTAAGACTTGTCCTAACTGAAAATATTTGAAGACAAATGTGGTTTAAATCATGAGATATGCCATCGAAAGGGTGTAAAATGTTGTGGGAAAATGAGAAAATGTTGTTTACCAGCATTTTTCCTTTTACCACAATATCTTGAAAAGCATTCTTCCTCAAGGTCATTGAAACCTGGTTTACCGATTAATTGTAATGAAACACAATTTTGAGTAGCAAAAACCATTGGCAAAGTGCTGCTTCAATCCATAAATGCATTGTGAAAACATGCTGGAAAAGGGAATAGTTTCTCCATCATGTTAACCAGCATTTCCTCCTTTTCTCACATTGTTTTGAAAAGCTTACTACCTATGGTTTGTTGATAGATAGTGTTCAGTGCCATTTACAACATTATTCAGTTATATCATGGTGGCGAGTGCACCTATCCATGCTCTCCTGGAATTTCTTTTACAAGAACGTATCTCACAATCTTTATCCAAGCCACTGGCTGCTTTCCCACATAACTTCGGGTATGTTGCAAGTCTGGATCGTCAAGGAGATAGGACGGATGGACGGGATAAAATGATGGATCAAGAGAATAATGGAGGGCAAACTAAGAAGGAAATTAATAAACAGTGGTTAAAATAAAATTATGTGAGCCATGCTCTGTGAAAAGGGGGCTTAATGCATCTGCGAAAAGTGTTGATTCAGGTCAGCCTGCACAGGCTGATCTAGGCTGAAACTTTCTCCACTGGTCCATTTTCTGTCGGTCTAGGGAACAGTGATCTAGTGGTCTGCCTTATGATACAGTCGGTTGTTAGACGTAATGGATTTTGTAGGCCCTAGTTACGAGATGACTTGCTTGGTACCAAGCATCATGCATTACAGAGATGCATTAAGCCCCCTTTTACTAGAGCAAGACTCGTATACAATTCTTACCTTCAATCTCGCATGTATTTTCCTTCCTGTTGAGTGTATATCCATCTTTACATGAACAGATATATTCGTCTGACTGTACCGTACACAGCTGATCGCAGGGTGGCCTTGACGAGTTTTGGTTGCAACCTCTTGTGTCTACATGTTGAATAAATTGCAAGGGGCGTTATCATTCCTTAACTCTTTACCAAACAACAATATTTTAGACTGGTCCAAATTGAAACCATTTGCAGACGACGAATTAAATGTGACCAAAATGATTGGATTTGTTTCTGAAAGGTAAGAAAACATTGTGGGAAAAGGAGAAAATGCTGGTTACCAGCATTTTCTCTTTTTCCCACAATGTTCTCGAAATTCCAATTTCCCAGGGTTGTCAAAACTCAAAATTGTGTGGTAAAGGCTTAACTCTCTATAGCACACAGTCCCGAGATTAAACGACCCCAAAGAGGAAGGCTTTTGAAAAACAATAACTGGAGTAATGCTTCGGACAATGTTTCCTACCCTTACAGAGGCAAACCCTTCAGTTTGAACCACATTCAATTTGTCATCTGCAAATGCTCTGCATTCTGACAATTCTAGATAGATAATATTTTATTGTCTGGAAGAGTTCACACTTTACCAAACAACAAAATAATACACTATTCCAAATTCAAAGCATATGCAGACGACAAAACAACCTTGGCTCAAAAATTGAAATTCATTAAGGGAAGGGTAAAAAAACATTGAGGGGAAAGGAGTAAATAAAAGGCAAGTCCAAAAATTTGAGTCACATTTTAATTGTCATCTGCAAATGCTGTTAATTTGGACAAGTCTATAGAGTTTCGTCGTTTGGTAAACAGTTAATACATGTTATCCATGAATGTTGCAGGTATTTGGTTGTTTTTTTTTTTTGGAGTTGAATGCCATTTCAGCATTATTTCAGTTATATCGGGGAGGCCACTGCACTTCTCCATGCTTTTCTCAAGTATAAAGATGCCAGTAACTGTCTCGATATTCTTTCCAAGCCACTGGGCAGCTTTTCTACATAACCGCTGTTGAAACTAGAACTGTCTCACAGCGGACAAAAATACAACCCACCAGCACCTTGTCAGAAAAAACAAAGTTCACCTGTGACCTTGACATTTTTTCCTCAATTGACTTGGAAATTGGTAAGAATGTTTGTCTTAATTAAATCTCGAAAGAGTTTGAAATTGGCTCACCTAGGGTCATAAACTAGGTCCCTTGGTCAAATTAAAGAAATGCCTTGTGGACGCTGTAGAGGCCACATTTCTTACTCAGTTGACCTGGAAATTGGTCAGAATGTTTGTCAGAAGGGCTCACCTAGGGTCATAAACTAGGTCCCTTGGTCAAATTAAAGAAATACCTTGTGGACGCTGTAGAGGCCACATTTCTTACTCAGTTGACCTGGAAATTGGTCAGAATGTTTGTCAGAAGGGAATGTACCTTCTTGGGTGATGAGGAATACTTGTACGAAGTTTTCAGGTCCTAGGTTAAATGAAAACAAAATGGATGGACTTACAGATGGATGGAGAGACAGACATGGTGAAACCAGTATACCCCCCTCTACTTTGTAGGTGGTGGGGTATGATAATGATCAGCAGTGAAAGCAGAAAATGGTAGCAGTAAACAGTTTTCTGTTCTACTGAAACATTTTGACAAAGTTTAATTAGTACTATACCTAGATCTAAAGAAGATTTAGATCTAGATCGAGTTTAGGAAAAACTGTAAAAGTAGTAAAAACAGACTTTAACTACACACAAAAAAGTTTTGACTAGTCCAATTAAAAGCATTTTCAGGAGACAAAAATGTGATTGAAAATTTGAGATTAGTTTTGAGAAGGGTAGAAAGCATTGTGGGAAAAGGAGAAAATGCTGGTTACCTTCTTTTCTCACAATGTTTTCAAAAGCCTTCTGCTTCAGGGTCATTAAAACTTGTGATTGTGTGGTAAAGGGTTAAGTCTGCTTCTTGTCTGTTTGCTTACCTCTTATTTAAACTTTGCTAAACCCTTTACCACACAATCCCGATTTTTAAGTTTAACAGCAATGAAAAGAAAGCTTTGAAAACATTGTAGGAAAAGGAGAAAATGCTGATTACCAGCATTTTCTCCTTTTCCCACGATGTATTCTACGTTAACTGAATGCAAGTATCATCATGCAGTTGAGACATATTGAAACTGTTGTCTGCAAATGCTTTCAGTTTGGACAAGTCTATATTTTTTTTGTGTGGTAAAGGGTTAAACCTATCAAGGCCATAGGTTAAAACATGGGGATATTGCCAACAATGTAGATCAAGATCAGACTGCACATAACAAGCTTCTTTAGTCATGTTTATAAATTAAAACTGCTCCTCAGTTGCAGCAGATTGTATTTTCAGCAATCTAACGAGGAAGATTGGTTTGTATTGGAGTTTAATGCCATTTTAACAGCTTAGGTCATATCATGACAGCTAATGAGGAAGAGTTTGCATATTTGCACTGAGAGAGTGAAAGACTGGTCTCCAAATTGAAAGCATTCGCCGATGTAGTAGGTCGAGATCAAGGTGGCTCGAACCAGGGATAATTTGATCCCAGCTCGAACTGAAGTAGAGTGAGTTGCCATAAGTATTTCATCGAAGTCCGAATCCCCATTGACTTATATGTATTACTTTTAAAGTTATTGTGGCTTAACCCTATCCCAAACAAGCCCTGGTTTTCACTTGTCTGCAGTACAAGTCTTTTGAAAACACTGTGGGAAAAGGAGAAATTGCTTGCAACGAGCAATTTCTCCTTTTCCCACAGTGTTTTCTACCCTTTTTGATAACTTTCTGCCATTTTCATCAAATCTGATATTGTCGTCTGCAAACTCTTTCAATTTGGACCAGTCTAAAATATGTCGTTTGGGAAAGGGTTAAAGACTGGAGCTACTGTTATAAAACTTTTATGAAAATACTGCAAATGAATTCCACAATGAAATATATATTTTCACACTTGATAAACATTATATTATATAAATGCAGCTGTTTAAAAAGTAGCCAATATTTTCGAAAAACGATTTTTAAATTGACATCAATGGTGATGTTGCCAAAATTTAGCGGAGAAGAAACACCATTGTGTTTTAGAGAGCTAGAACTTTGATGTCAGGCGACAAACACTACAAGCATATTATTGTAAATAGCTCCAGTAATCTAGCCTTCTAACAGTATTGATGAAATATCTATGCAGGCCACTCACTGTAGATCTAGATGCTCTATTTAAATCTATATCTGACAGGGTTGATAATATGTGGGAAAAAGGAGAAAATGCTGGTAAGAGACATTTTCAAAATAAGTCATGATGGAGGACGTCGGGCAGTTAAAAGATAAAGCCATGCAAATTTGATAGAATACTGTAGGGACCAGGATCTTATATTATCACCGTGTATCATCGACTCCGGAACTTGGTACCAGCTGAGTCAACGCTGAGTGGTGGTCATGGCATGTAGTGGGGTGAGTCAATCGTTTTTTCTAATGGTTTTTGGCCTGGGCTTGGCTTGCCAAGCCCAAAGGCCATAGGAATCGTATACCAAAATTTCAACCCCATCCAAGCTTTTACGGAAAAAGCTGAGTAAAAGTGAAAAGTACAGCCTGCAATCCATCTCACTACGCTGAAAAAAACGACCCCTTAAAATAATAAAAATATTTCGATTTGAACATCATAGCAAGGTTCAATTTCACAACAAACTTTGATAGATTTGCGATTTTAATCTTACGAAAGTCTTGACTGAGAATTTCGGGCCCTGGTGAGCTTATTCATAACTGCAAATTCGTGCGCTTAACAGTGAAAGAAACAATTGGCAACCTCGATGATCATTTATCAAATTTTTAGATGTAGCGATGCAATCGACCGAGTCGTGACAAGTGTTGTTGCTGAGCACTAATCGGGATCGTTCGTTTGTCCTTTTTCTAGACACCATGTGAATGACAAATAATGATAGCGTATTTTAAGCGGACGGTGTGCCCTTTATCTGAAAAAGGTGTCTTAAAACCTTGGTAAGATTTTAATTTTCGTAAGATTACTTTGCACCTTGTGTCTGAAGTTATAAGTATGTATTTGATTGGTATGTATGCCTTATTTCTTCCTTTCAGAACTGTCCAGATACGACATCTTGGACCATAACCATTTCGACCCATAGCAAACTTGGAGCATACAATATCAGATATATGTTAAAGTTGTACCATGAGCCATTGAAAACCAGTTAATCTTTATAAAATGATGAAATTTTAAACTTGTCTAAATTGAAAACATTTGCGGACGGCAAGTTAGATTTAGCTGAAATGTTGATTATTGGCTGTGAAAGTGCAGAAAACCTTGTAGGAAAAAAGAGAGCATTTTTTTCTTTTTCAAAATGGTTTTCTTGAGATTATATCCTTTGAGTCCTTAAAACTCGGGAATGTGTGGTAAAGAGTTGAGTATCTGGTGGGCGTTTTATATTGAAGATCAGACTTGACATTCATTGCAATCTGATCTTGATCTCCATAGGTATTTAGGCTGACCTGGGTCAAAACTTTTTGCTTTTGGCAAATTTTCTGCCTCATGATTCAGTTTGTTGTTCAACAAAATGGATTTTATGGATCCATAAATACATGACGGTTCGTTTGGAGTGATCTATCACGGAGATGCATTAAACCATCTTTTGCCAGAGCATGGCTCATTTGTGTTTCCCTTAATCACAATCAGGAGCTCTTCAAATTTATCAATCCTACGTGACTTTACTCACATGAGGGCTTTAGGTCCAATGGCCCTTTTGTTTATGAAAATCGGCTTACCAACTTGGTTGATCATGGTAACTTAGATATTCCATAGACTTTCCATGGGGAAAATTGAAAGTGGCATTTACAGCAGATATTTTGACAAAACTTTCAAAGAAATGTTCCTTGAGCAGTCTTGTATCATCCATATGATTTAAAATATTCAACTGGTAGTCTTTAGTTCATCTGTTTACGAAGAAAATGTCAAGCTATTGTCAAAGCCTATGCGTCATTGTCGTCATGCAAAAACTGACATTTTATAATTTTTCTGTTCTTTTTGAAGACATTTACTTCAAAATTGGACAAGTTATATGCTGTAAAAAGGGGATCTCATATAACAGGGGCAGGTAACCATCAAAATATTTTTGACACAGCTACGCCCTTTTTTAGTAATTTGAATTTTCAGAACCTTTGACATTTTATCATATCTGTCATTAACCCTTTACCACACAATCCCGACTTTTAACGACCCTGATGAAGAAGCCTTTAGAAAATGCTTTTCCCATAATGTTTTCTGCCCTATAGAAGACAGAAATCATCATTTGAGCTACATTTGATTTGTCATCTGCAAATGCTTTCGAGTTGGTCCTGTCCAAAATTTTGTCGTTTGGTAATGGGTTAATGAAGCTACTTACTTCAAACTTTGATTTTTTGTTAATTAATAGAGGCAGGTAACCAGCAAAATATTTTTTGCAAAGTAATTAGTCATGCCCCTTTATCGACTAAAAACTTTTAGCTCAGCTGTTTTTAGAAGCAGGTTATTTTCATAGCCCTAGTGTCATCATCTTCGTTGTTTGTGTCGTCGTCATGCAAAATATTTGACATTTTACAATATCTTTGTTATTACTGAAGATGTTAACTTCAAACTTGGACAAGTTTTAAACTATCAAAAGGGAAACATAAACAATAAGGGTAAATAACTATCTAGTTATGCCCCTTTTTCAACATCGTGTTTTTGCTGAAAATCAAGCAACTGCAGCTGAGCATTGGCATCCGCTGTGGTTCTCTTGTTACCAAACACAACTGTTGTCGAGGATTGGCGCCCTTTTTAATTGTTGCCATAGAAATCAAAATGCAAAAATAAAAAGAAATTCCTAAAAAAAAAGTCTTCTCAGACACCAAATCGTGCTCCGAGATATTAGCCTTTAAAGACTGTGTTTTTCCTTGTTATTGCTCAAAGGACTGAGTTACTATTTCGACTTACAAACTGATTATGGTAAAATGAAAGAAAGATATGATTCACTGCTTGGCCACTGTGGATTTCATGCACATTCCAGAAATGTTTCCTGGATTTGTCCAGCATCAGAAATTGTTTGCATGCTGCTTATTTTGGTTTGTAAATATTTTGATTTGTTGCCAAAACAACGTAAAGAAATAAATTAGGAAACAGAAAATCCTATGAAAATTATCTCCTTTCAATCCATAAAAGACCACGAGGCCAGAGGCCATGGCCATACAAAATACTCATTATATTGGTCTATACAAATTTATGTTCTTCCATTCTGTTGTCAACTCCACCGACGGTCAATGTGAGACATGTAGATATTTTTTTTTATTAGTATGTACAAATGTGATAGCAGTTTTTAAGCCTGTTCAAATGTGATAGCAACTTTAATTTTCTGGGCATCATCTTCCTACCTCTTCTCCCCCTCTGATGCCCAGGTCTTCGGCACCTTCAGCACTTTGATTAATGAGTGTCTTCATACCAAGCGATAAGCATCAGTGTTTAGAGATGTCCAACTGTTGTCCATGGTTGTGAGTCAAAAAATAATATTCCTGCATGCTGCAAAAAAACAGCAAAATCCTACTAGCTGGTACTGCCATTGGAAATTGTTTTGCATTGTTTCAAAGTTTGTTAACCTTGGTTTTTAATATCGAGATATTCCGGACATTGGAAATCGACTTCGGTATAAGTTTCATATGCAGCAATCAAAATTTGATTGAATTATTCTGAAAAACAAGAATCCTTGGGAGTATGGCGATTTGAAAGGTTGTTGTAGGGCAACATGAAACCTTTACTGAATTAACTGTACGGCAACTTGCATCGGTATGATACAGCAGAAGTGGTCATTTTGATGCATTCTTTTATCCCTTTGCAGGTTCTAATGCCCTTCGCTTGCAGATATTGCACCAAGGGACATCTAAATCAGGACGAATAACATATTTAGCGTTTTGATATCACTGAATGGCAAAAATAGTCGGTTACATTATCTAGAAAGGGACCACCATGAACCGCGACAGTATGGGATTTAGAAAAGTAAAAAGAAATATCTTTAAAAAAGATAGACAGCATAAGAGGTACTGTAAAATGAGTAATGAAACTCTTTTGTGGCTCAGTATGAAGTAAAATAATGAAAAGTAACCTCACAAACAATTTGCCTCTTTCTCCTCAGTGATTTTAATTTTGTTGAAAAGTAGTATTGGGCTATTGGGTAACGCTCATGAAAATATTTAATTTCAAAATAGTACAAGAAGAGAATTATTCCCTTCTACATTAGTTTGCTATGGTATGAATCAAGGCCAGGGGTATCGATTAGCAGTAGCAACACTTGTTGATGGTGGTTTCATAAATATGCCAACAGGGGCATGCTGAACATGTGCACATTTTTTACCAATCGCAAATTACTATCTATTCATTCTTTAACAGTGCCAAGAAGTAGGTCAAAAGCCAGTGCATTCAGCTATGCCGAAAAAAGAGGTTGCATTCTCGTAGTACTAAGCAGCTCTCTACGATTCATGGTGGTCCAAGATTTTAGGTGGTTGGACAATTATAAATGAGCCAGAGCACAACAAATTCTACAGTTTACATGTGCATCCTGCTAAGATTAGCCTGTTCATTTAGATCAGTGTCTTCAATGAGCACTCTATTGATAGGCAAGGACCCAACCCTACTTCAGGCGATGAGCGAAGACTCTGACCAGACTCTGACTATAGATACGGAGGCTGAGCTAATGTATTTGCTTGACGCGCATATTGGTTGTACGAGTTGCTGCGGCCTGGTACGAAGACCGTTTGAAAAGTTTATCTGTGGCAATTGTAGTACTAAGCAGCTGTCTGCGATTCATGGTGGTCCAAGATTTTAGGTGGTTGGACACTTGTAAATGAGCCAGAGCACAACAAATTCTACAGTTTACATGCTAAGATCAGCCTGTTCATTTAGATCAGTGTCTTCAATGACCACTCTATTGATAGCTAAGGACCCAACCCTACTTCAGGCGACCAGCAAAGACTCTGACCAGACTCTGACTATAGATATGGAGGCTGAGCTAAGGTATTTGCTGGGCACGCATATTGGTTGTACGAGTTGCTGCAGCCTGTTTGAAAGGTTCATCTGCTGCGATTGCCCATGTAGGACACCATTCATATTTGGTATCATTGTAAAGACCAACAACTACATTTTAATATGCAGTTTGAATGCATGCATCTGCTACAAAATACAGTCACAGTTATATACTGTTTTCATACTGGAAACTGGCATGGTCAGTTACCACACCCACCCTGCTTAGAAAAAGGGGGTTGTTGGGTTTGAAGTAAGGTTTCTGTGAGAAAATGCCAGAAGCTGAAAATGTAAGAATGAAGAATAAGTCGCAGGACGTCACAGTGCTCTGCTTTAAGAAATATTAATTTTGCTTTCCATCAGTTTTGTGGTCGTGGTCGGGTTAACAATAGAGATTTTTATGGAATTTTATATATACCTGGAAACTGAGCATTCTGCATGGAAACAGGCCGTGTGAGTCGTTAAGTAATGCCTTACTCAGTATGACAGTTTCTTTTAAGAAAACTTATTAACATTTAACATACAATTTCATTATTGAAATAGCTCACTTTTCTACAAAATGTACTCATGATTATCTGACAAAGATAAGGCATGGCTGTACCAGCATCTCAAAAATCTCAAATAATACCACCAATATTGTTACAGCTTGAGACATATTTTATTGCACTAAATTCATACTAGTGTCCATGATAGGCCTACTACTGTGTTTTTTCCCACCCTTTTTAAGGAAGGTTCAAACTTTCCTTTATACGAGTTCACCGTTTAAAACTATGTCTCTACTAATAATACAATGTACCCTACAAAATTAATGGCCCTCGTATAAATGAATCCATCTTTAGCTCAAGATACTGGAAATATTTCTCTCTGGTAAAATTTCACGAATTATAAAATTATTGACACAGGCCGATTACGACTCGGTAGTTTGTGGCTAGACTACTCGCACAGCCTGTGAGAGGAACTGGCTTCCAGTCAAGCTGTGTGCTTTTTTTCTTTCCATATGACTACACTCCAACAAATAAGTTCTCTTGTAACTAATGTTGGCAACTGTGAAAAGGGTACTAATTAGGAAATAATACTCTTTCGCACGCTACATTGCATTGAATTCCATTATTTTCACATTAAGTTGCCCTACAGTTAGCTAGCAAGACGCCGTCCAGTATTTTTATGCAGTGCCACAATGCCCACAAGTTGCCATATTCAAGCCTTCCGAGTTTTATGATGTTTTTATTGAGTTCCACCATTGTTTTGAGAAAACTACTGATTATATATAAGCAGTGCCGATGGGAATGCATATGCCTAATAATGGACTGAAATTTGTCACAACCGTTTGTATGATAAACAGGTGGGTTTTGACGAAGACACATAATTTCAGCAGTACCAGGCAGCTCGTTTTACAATAAAAAGTGAACTTAAAATCATTTTTATATAATTTCTGGATGTGCTTTCCAAACAAAAATATATTCTGTAAATGGAGATATTCTCACTGACGCATAATATCACGACACAACACCAAAATAAAGAATTTTCTTAACCTGGACATGACCAGTTTTTGTTTATCACCCCTTCTGCTGGTACCAAGTTCTGGAGTCGATGATACACGGTGATTATAGGGTTAATTCATGTTTTTGAGGTCGTTCACATTCGTAAGGGGCCGAAGGCACAAGGGCCTTTGACCATTTTGAGGGTCTCTGTGAATGTAAATGACCTAAAAAACGTGAATTAATGCTATTATTGCATCAAATAAATGTATTTTAGCAAAAATTTGCAATGAAAGCAAAAAACATTTCCATAGAAATGTAAAGAAACGGATTTGAAATGTACCAGACTTATACCCGTCAAAACTGAAATTCGACACTGAAATTTTTGTTAAGTGTAGTGAAGGGCCACAGTCCTATGCAACTGTTTTGATCTCTCACTGTAATTCACTTCTAACAGGGATCTTACATACACATAGAACTACATGTATATATAAGATCCCTGCTTCTGATGATATTTAATACATAGCGGACTTTTGTGGGATTAACTTGCAGTTTTAGATCACGTGCTCACCAATTCTCCTGATTTCATCGGGAGTCTCCCGATTCAAGACAAAATACCCGATCACCCCGACAGACAATTAAAAAACCCTGATTTGGAAAAAATCTGACATAAGGGTACAAAGGGTGTGATAAATTTGTACCCAAGGTACAAGTATATCCGAAGTTTACAGGTTATTGACATGTGTGTGTATTTCACGGTCAGTCGGGTTCGTTGTTTATAAATAGGAATCAAGATACTGAGATTTATTGATCAATGATCGTGAACCAATCAAATTTGAGAATCAAATTTGAGAACGGGTCAAGGTACTTTTCAGAGCGGAAATCAAAATGTTCACCTGACATAAACTGGACGTCTGTTATCGATCTTCGTGTATCAGTCTATCGGATGATTACAGGAGATACAACGGGTACCAGTTTACACCTGACATTAATAGGTAATTACGTTTTAAGAGTTTAAATCTATTAAACACGAAATACTGTTGCACCTTAGGTTCCCGGGACGCAGACAAAATGAGTGAAAACATAATCAGTAACAAAAACAATGAAAAAAAAATACGAAGTTTTAAACTCTTTATGCAAAAATTGACCACTGTAATTCCAATTTATCTAAAAATAGATCGACCCGCTCGTGATCGTAGTTTTATTTAAATCATTGATGCAGCATTATTTGACTGGTTACCAGCGATAGAGTAATATAGTAATTCTCAGGGCACTGATTGGAGGAACCAACTGTTGCCGATGCTGATGTTTGATATTTGTTGTGTGAAGATTGCCTCCTCATTTTTTTTTTTTTTTTTTTTTTTTTTTTTTTTTTTTTTTGAAAAGTGCATTTTTTTTTTTTTTTTTTTTTATTTTCTTTATGCTTTTGAGATATTTTACTGATGATTTATGTAGACAAAAATGATACTCAAAAGGAACTCAATGGGACTCAAACTTTTTTTTTTTCAAACAGTATGACAGCTTGTCCTTTGGATAGAACTTTACCAGCTATTCAAGCCGGATTATAAGGACTCCTGTTTGCGATTATTGAGTACCAAAGAGAATAATGTCAGGATAAAATGTGGTACTCTGTAGTCTATATTTAAACCTAAATCATTATGGGGACAATATAAAATGCCAGAATATCTTAAAAAAAAAAAAGAAGTCAAAATTATATGATATACTTACAAAACAGTGAAAACACAATGGACAAAGTAGCATTTGATAATAAACATTACAGTACTTTTTTACCATAGTCATTGCTTTCTATATACTCATGACTGTAATGATTGATTTTGTCTTTGCTCAAAATGTTCACATACATTTGATGAACAATAATATTTAATAAAGAATAAAAAGAAATAAATCATAAACCAGGCTTTTGTTCACAGTATTTAGTTGTTTGGCCTAGAATGGTTTAAAAATGATCTTTAGAGTGACCTTCTGGTATGCCTCAAAAAGTCTCCCCCTTGAAACCCCAAATCTCCCGCTTTGAAACGCTCAAAAACCCCATTTGGTGTTCAAAAAAGTTGGGAAGCGCGAGATCGATTACAGCTATGATCAATGAGTGGATATGAAATTTCTGTAGCTGAAAGACATCAAAGGGATATATGAAGCGAAGGAATTGCCGACCACGTTAAGAAAGTAGGTGGGATTTAAAGTGCATCACGATTGATTTTTTTTTTGTGTGTGTGCTCAGATCTCGATAATACTGAGATACGGTGTAAAACTTCGTTTGTAAAATACTAAAATCATCAAAGACAACCCATAATGATGATCTCATAAGGGCCAAGTTCCTACAGCTTTGTTGGAGTCTGGGATGTATGACAAAAACAAACGTTCAACGTACATTGTTGCAAGGTAGGCTCGGGTAGAGGATATTGAAAGTACAAAGCCGAGCGTGAACGGCGCGTGATTTTACTGATTGATACACGTTTTCTCCCGTTAACGCCCGGTTTTTCCCCATTAACCCATGCTTATAACGCCCCGGAAACGTACATTTTATGCAATAATATGTAATATACGATCCCTGTAGGAACCAAAATATATACCACGAGACGCGCCCAATTTAACACGAAGTTGTCTATTCGGCTACAACCGAGTCTGAATCCGGCCGGAAGGCGGAGCCAATAATGGCGCAATGACATCGAAGCTGGCGAATATCAGCCGAACGGGTAGATCTATGCTTCATAAAATGGCTGACTGAAAAGACTGTCCGGCTTTCCAAAAACTCAACAAAAGTCTACATTGTTGAGGCCCCCCGAACAAAGGATTTGTAAGATTTTACCTGCCAGCCGCAAAGAATCAAAACACAACAAACAGACAGCAATAAACAAGCGCTGAACAGCCATAACGTTCGTCTTGGGCTTCTAGCAATCGATCCTCTACCCCACTCACTCACTGTAGCATTCTTTCAATGCCTTAGCCCGTGCCATTTCGTTATAGCACGTGCGCCCATGTATTTTTCAAAATCACATGACTTCTATTGGTGCACATCCTAGCATTTAAATCAAAGCGCTGACGCACCGGACACAACGTCTTTCTTCTCTGGCAATGTACGAGGGTTGTCGCAGAAGTAAAAAGGACTATTGCTGTAACATGTACAATTATTGGTGTGTTAACAAGAAAACTCACATGGATCAAGTGTCATATCTCATGATAAATTCCCTAAAGTTTAATAAAAGTTGATAGAATAATAATGAAACTACAGTCAAAATACATACAACACTATATTGCACCTGGCGCACAGAATAACGCCATGTCACGTTAAAAACAATGTCGCTATTTATATTTTCTCCACGTAGTCCCCACCAGTGCAAACACACTTCCTGTGACATGTGATCCATTTGTCAAATGTCTCTGCAGAAAAATCATTACTAAATTACTTGTGTCACGGAGAGAGGTTAGATATCTAATCACTTCAAATCTGCCTCACTGTTGAGCTAGCTTTTACAGCGATGCGGTTTGGTGTTTTTTTCTCCGTGATAGTTAAGCAACGTGCATTAGGTTAGTGCCTGGATGGGTGACCAGGTCGTTGCACGTTACACTTGTACCCAGGGCTGATGCTAAGGTTCAAACAGTAAACCTTCGGTCCTCGGCGATCTTTTCCTTTACCTTCTTTGTGAGAGAATATTGCGTACTGGCAGGATGCCCATATCGCTTCTCGTCTTTTATGGACTGACGACCATCGCAAAACTCTTTATGCCACCTAAACACTGAAGAATGGCAACATTTATATTGACGGGCTTCCTGAAAAAGTTAATGTCTGTGTAGGTGGTTTACAAAGTGTTTGACAAAACTGGATTACTGCCCGCAACTTGACATCGCCTGTTGACGTCATGAAGCTTCCTCTCTGTCAATACTAATGTGATGAAAAACGATGTACATTAAAAAAGAAAAACACCTCACGACCTCCAGGTAAAGCCAGCAACCCGCTATTACGACCTTTTTTTCCAGAACCAAACTTTGTGTTCTTTATTTTAATTGATTTGCCTTCCGTAAAAATGGGCACCTGCTATTCTGTATAACAACCAGTAAATTAACAAATAATTAAAGGAAACAGTCTTAATTGACAACCGATTTACGACCATTACTTCACATCTCAAGAAGTCATTATTAGTACCAGGCGGCAAACAAAGTTGTTTACATTAGATCTGGGTTTTACGACATGTGATTTACGGCAATCACCAATTACGACTGCAACAAACTGTTCTCTTTGTTGTATTTTTGGAAGTTTGTATGTATATTGATTTGACAGATTGGACTTGAATGGCAATTCATGACTACCAGTTAGTTGATTGGAGACTTTCAAACAAATTTTGAGCTGTTTTCACACAGTTTGAAACAATTTAAAATAGGAAAAACACAGGTGGGTGTTTCTGATTTTTTTTTTTAGTGATAATTTGAAATGTGAAAATATTGTGAAATGAAAGGAAACAATTGACAGATTTTTTTTTGTCATTAAATTCTTGTTTGGCAGCTAACTCTAAAGGCGTTTCAAAATTTTAAGGGAATAGAACAAATTGTTTGGAAAGATTTTTCATGTCTCTGAAAGGCTTTCGAAAACAGTATGAGAAAAAACGAAATTGCTTGGTTTTGCTTTTCATACCTCTGAGATACATATACATGTGTATGTGGAAAAAGAAGACATTGCTCAGAATGAATGGATTAATTAAGCCTTCCCCTTATACAGACGACTTTTTATGACTCTGAAGTCAAAAGCTTTTGAAAAAATTATGGGAAAAGAAGAATTTCTTGGAACGACTTTTCATGCCTCTGATGTCAAAGGCTTTTGAAAACATAATGTGAAAATAAGAAATTGCTCGGAACAACTTTTCATGCCTCTGAGATAAAAGGATTTTGAAAACATTATGGGAAAAGAAGACTTTGCCGAAAACAGGTGGATTAATTAAGTCTTTTCATGATACAGACAACATTTTACATTGCATGGCAGTCTAGATCCAGTATTAAGATCACCCCACTATTAAGACCACTTTGTCAAAGAACCAAAGTGGTCTTAATAGTGAGGTTTTACTGTATCTCATCTACCAAAAATGCTATGGCCCAAATAAACAGGAAATAAAGTCGTAACGCGACTTGTCATGCAGCTGAAATTTCGCGTGCAAAAATAAAGCATGAGAATAGCTATTATTACATGTAAATAAAAGAGCCAGTGTTCTCCGAGTTTGCGTAATCAAAAACGACCTGCGCCTCCTTCCTGAACCCAAATCTTTGGCGAATTTTTATCATATTCTATCTATATATCTTTCCTTTTGCCGATTATTTCTCATCCTATTATAATTGACATAATGAAGTATATGTGCTGCTATGCCATTCTGAAGGATCACACTAAAATAGCAGCTTTACACCGGCCTTAAACTAACCTTCCCCCCACCCCAGCAGGTTAAATTTTTTACAGGGTTTCGGGGTTAAATAAAACTGGAGGTTAGCTTAAACTAGCATTATGCAATTCGTTGGTTTTAAATGGTAACACAAGGTCAACTAAACTTCTGTTATGCAAACCGCATCTACTAACCTCAAGGTTAACTCAAGGTTAAACTTTAACTTTTTGTTATGCAACCGGGCCCCAATGTTTAGTATGGAGTGCTGTGCAAACGCTCAGGTAACAGAAAGTCCAAGAACATTTGCTTGGGTACTGTGGCTGCTGCTATGTGACTGAAATAATATAGAAAATAGTTTAACTCTTTATCACACAATCCTGACTTTTAACAAAAGAAGCCTTTCGAAAACATTATGGAAAAAGGAGAAAATGCTGGTAATCAGCATTTTCTCCTTTTCCCACAATGTTTTCTAACCTTTCCAGAACAAATTTCAATTTTGTCGTCTGCAAGTGCTTTCACTTTAGACCAGTGTAAAATTTTGTTGTTTAGTAAAGAGTTAACCCTTTCCCAAACAAGCCCTGGTTTTCACGTGTCTGCAGTACAAGTCTTTTGAAAACACTATGGGAAAAGGAGAAATTGCTCGTAACGAGCAATTTCTCCTTTTCCCACAGTGTTTTCTACCCCTTTTGAGAACTTTCTGCCATTTTCATAAATTGTAAAAATTGTCGTCTGCAAACTCATTCAACTTGGACCAGTCCAAAATTTGTCATTTGGGAAAGGGTTAAATAACTCGTAACCAGACAACAAAATTTTAGACTCATCCAAATTAAAACCATTTGCAGACCATGAAATAAAGGTGAATCAAAAATGTAAATTTGTTTTTGTAAGGGTTGAAAACATTGTGGAAAAGGAGAAAATGGTTACCAACATTTTCTCCTTTTTCCACAATGTTTCCAAAAGCTTTTATAATTTCAGGGTCGTTAAAAGTTGGGATTGAGTGGTAACGAGTTAAACACCACTCGTGCAAACAAACAAGTGCATAACAGTGGCTGACCATAGACAAGACATTGCATTGTCCAAGCTTAGTAATTGTGAAACCCAGAATAGACAAATAAATGACTGTCATTGCAATATTACTGAAATGCTGTTAAAAGTTAATCAAAGTACTGAAAGTACTAATAGATGGTAATGGTAGAAACTTGCTAGCAGATTGGTTTTAACACTGGACTATTTCATTAAAAATTCATTCATCTGACTGTTGACATCATTTTTTCCTGAGATCAATAGCATTATTTAATGACTATTTTCCATAAAATCGTGTACCTTAGAAGGGTTCCACTGTGTTTTCAAGAGTTATTTCCTTCGGTTCATTCAAACATGTTATTGTCAGTATAGGGTGACAGAAACTAGTGGATATTCGTTTTCTTAGGTGAAAGATGGAAATATATTTCATATAGTGAACATCATCGGTAATATTTTCACAAGTGGCGCATCATCGGTAATATTTTCACGAGTGGTGCAGCCATGAGTGAAAATATTATTGATGTTCACGAGATGAAATAAATTTCTATCTTTCACAAAAAAAAAAAAACCCCAAATATTCTATTAATTTCATGCTTCTAACCCCCCTCCTTTTTTTTTTTTTAACTTTTATCAACATCAGGTACAGTTGTTTTTGGTAATTCCCCGTGGTGTACCCCCTCAAATAACAACACATTACAATATTATGTAAAGCACGCAAAATATAGCATAACTCACGTCATATTCCTGTCTGATTGAACGGTATGTCCTGTTTACCTAGGTAACTAGTGCGTGGGAACTGCTGTTTCTGCCTGCATTTGAAGAGTTAGAAAATATGAATTCAATATTTTCACTGGTTGTAACCATGAAATATCAAACCACAATCCACCATTATTTCTCGATAAACAACCGAAAAGCAAGAAATAATATACAGGACTTGAGATGATTACGGATGTACAAAATGTTAAGTTTACAACCACAGACGTCCAGGGTTGGAACAAAAATGAGCCATGCTCTGTGAAATGGGGGTTAACCCTTTACCACACAATGGCGCCTTTTAATGACCCTGAGAAAGAAGCCTTTTGAAAACATTGTGGGAGAAGGAGAAAATGCTGGTAACCAGCATTTTCCCCTTTTCCCACAATTTTTTCTACTCTATCAAAGACGATCTCTATCATTTGAGAAAGATTTAGATTGTCATCTGCAAATGCCTTCAATTTGGACAATTCTGCATTTTCCTTGTATGGTAAAGAGTTAATGAATCTGCAAAATGCAAAAAAAAGTATCAATCCATATCAGCCTGCACAGGCTAACATGGGCCGAGACTTTGCTATAATTAGTAAATTTTCTGCAAGTCACAAGACCAGACCTCCAGATTCAGTCGATTGTTAGACAAATAGATTTTAGGGATCCATTACTATGTGTTAACTTGCATGGTGTCATGCATCACAGAGATGCATTGAACATTAAGCTCCCTTTTTCCAGAGTGAGGCTCAAATACATGTACTTTGTAAAAGTGTTATGAACAACAGTCTGAAGATGAGGTCTCTGTAGTGCACATAACATTTTCTGTACGATTTGAATCTTCAGACCGACTTTCAAAAACAGGGATGTCAAAATTAGGTTTCTTGTGCGCAAACACGCTAAATTGTAATAATTTGACCTAATTTAGACTCAGTGTGACCTATTTTTAACTTTGTCTTGGAATCATGTTGAAGTGAAATGTGACCAAGTTTTACGGGTATGGTGACTGAATTTGTTTCCTCTTTTTTACGACATTTTTTTTTTAACCCTTTCCCAAACGACAAATTTTGGACTGGTCCAAATTGAGAGAGTTTGCAGACGACAATTTTAAATTTGATGAAAATGGCAGAAAGGTCTCAAAAAGGGAAGAAAACACTGTGGGAAAAGGAGAAATTGCTCGTTATGAGCAATTTCTCCTTTTCCCACAGTGTTTTCAAAAGACTTGTACTGCAGACACATGAAAACCACGGCTTGTTTGGGAAAGAGTTAAGATTTGACCTGGGCCCATATTCACCAATCATAGTTAAGTCTTTACCATACAATCCCGACTTTTAACGACCCTGAAAGAGAAGGCTTTTGAAAACATTATGGGAAAAGGAGAAAATGCTGGTAACCTTTTCCCACAATGTCTTCTACCCTATCAAAGACAATTTACATCATTTAATTCACAATGAAATTGTCGTCTTCAAATGCTTTCAATTTGGACCAGTCTACATTTTTGTTGTTTGCTAAATAATTAAAAAAGTTTTTACCCTTATTCTCAAGAATTTCTTCAATTTGAAAGTGACCCCCCCACCCCCCCAAAAAAAAGCGGTTTAAGGATGGCTATTGCCAAGAATGTCCCAACAAAGCAGACAATGCAGATTAAAGATCAGACCGCACATTTTGTGCTGTCTGATCTTCATCTACATCGGCTGCAAAGACTACTACAGTAATGGAAGGACCATGTATGGGTTACAATGTGGCCTCCAGAGTGCAATGGTAAAGAATTTACTAGAACATCACCTTACCAACTACTGGGTCTGTTCTTTGTTCTGGGTCTGTTATTTGTTCTAGTGTGTAAATAATTGTTTGTATGTGTTTAATCCTTTACTGCACAATTTCGATTTTTAACGCTCCTGGGAAAGAAGCCTTTTGAAAACAATGTGGGAAAAGGAGAAAATGCTGGTAACCAGCATTTTCTCCTTTTCCCACAATGTTTTCTACTCTATAAAGAGAAAATTGCACCATTTGAGCCACATTGAAATTGTCATCTGCAAATGCTTTCAATTTCGACAAGGCTAAAATTTTGTTGTTTGGTAAAGGGTTAATGCAGATAACATCATTTCCATTTATACCGCAGCTGCCAGCGCATCTATCCAAGCTTTCCTGTAGTTTCTTTCACATTTACTTTGCACAATATTCTTCCCAAGCCACTTGCTGCTTTCCCACTAAACCATTGTTGAAACAAGAACTGTCACAAAGCTGACAAATCCCCCCCCCCCACCAGCACCTTGTCACTGAATCAGCACAATCAGAGAATTTTCTACACAAAGTTCACCTATGATCTTGACCTTTGACACACATGACCCAAAAACAATAAGGCACCTACATGGGTCACGACCAGCACTTGTATAAAGTTTCAGGGTCCTAAGTCAAACAGCTTTTGAATCAGAGCACGGAAGTTTTAAAGAAAGGTTATCCTTGACTTTGACCCATGTGACCCAGAAAACTACAGGGCATCTCCTTGGGTCATGAGCAAGACTTGTATAAAGTATCAGGGTCCTAGGTCAAACAGCTTTTGAGTTAGAGTATGGAGTTCACCCCTGACCTTGACCCATGTGACCCAAAAACCATGTGAGTCTCCTTGGGTCATGGCCAACACTTGTTTAAAGTTTCAGGTCAAACAGCTTTTGAATTAGAGCACAGAAATGATTTTCAAACAAAGTTCACCCATGACCTTGACCTTTGACCAATGTGACCCAAAAACTATAGGGCACCTCCTTTGTCATTTGCAACACTTGCATAAAGTTTCAGGGTCCTAGGTCAAACGACTTTTGAGTAGGAGCACACAAAACAATCTTTAATTAAAGTTCACTGGTGATCTTGACATTTGACCCATGTGAAACAAAAACTATGTGGTGCCTCCTTGGGTCATGAGCAACACTTGTACAAAGTTTTAGTGTCCTAGGTCAAATGGCTTTTGAGTTAGAGCACAGAAACTGTTTTCAAACAGAGTTCATCCATGACCTTGACCTTTGACCCATGTGACCCCCAAATCAATAGGGCACCTCCTTGCGTCATGAGCAACACTTGTATAAGGTTTCAGGGTCCTAGGTCAAACGGCTTTTGAGTTAGAGCAAGGAAACCAAAACACTGACGGATTATAGACGGACAGACAGATGGACAGACATGGTGAAACCAGTATACCCTCCTCTACTTCGTTGGTAGGGGGGAATAACAATGATCAACATTAAGCGAGAAATGAACCCTTTCACAATGACTATCATCATTCCTCAGAAAGAAATTTGCTGAGGTCAGGGTCTGTATTCACCAACCATTCTTCAGAACGTTCTTAGACTTATTCTTCAAGATTTTCCAAGTCTGAAAGTAACACAACTTTCAAACGGTTTAACCAAATGGTTTAGCCAATCAGAAGGCGTGTTACTTTCAAATTTGGAAAATTTTGGAGAACAAGACCAAGAATATTCTTAAGAATGGTTGGTGAATACGGACCAAGGACTGGAACCATTGATCAATCCACTGTTCTCAAGTCCTGTATGCTACTGACTGCACGACTGTGGCTTGGCAGACTGTACAAAAGGTTTTCTCATAACTTTACCTGGTGACCTCCTTCCACTTTTCAAAGATTATTACAAGACTATATAAGATTAAGACTTGGACTAAATTGCAGCGACATTTGATTTAAAAAAGGCGTCAATAGAGCAAGTGTATGTAGATTTTCTAAGATTTAGCTAGGTGACCTGTTTTTTTTTTTTTTTTTTTCCAAGGCGATTTATTTTCGGATTCCTTCAAAATATTATCAAGTCAATTATTGTGGCCAAGTCTCTCAATTAGGGTCCTTCATTGCTCAATAGTACAGGCTTGAATCTGATACGTGGTTTAAAGCCCAGATACATCAAGCTCTGTTAAAAGGGGTCTTAATGCATCTACAAAACATTTTGACCCCTGGAGGTCAGTCTGTGGACTGCGCAGGCTGACCTGGATAAAAACTTTTTGCTAATGGTCAACATTCAGCATGTCAAAGCACCATTCATCCTCATAATTCAGTCTGTTGTTATTGCTTTACCAAACAACAAAATTTTGGACTTGTATAAATTGAAAGCATTTGCAGACAAAATAAATGTGACTCAAAAATTGAAATTTGACTTAGGAAGGGTAGAAGACATTGTGGGAAAAAGAGGAAATGCTGGTTACCAGCATTTCCTCTTTTTCTCACGTTTTCCAGAGCTTTCTTTCTCAGGGTTGTTAAAAGTCGGATTGTGTGGTAAAGAGTTAACCCTTTACCACATAATCCCGACTTTTAACGACCCTGGGAAAGAAGCCTTTTGAAAACATTGTGGGAAAAGGAGAAAATGCTGGTAACCAGCATTTTCTCCTTTCCCACAACGTTTTCTACCTTTCCCAAAACAAATTTCAGTTTTTAAGCCACATTTATTTTGTCGTCTGCAAATGCTCTCAATTTGGAAATGTCCAAAATGTTGTCATTTGGTAAAGAGTTAAACAAACTGGATTTTATGGATTCAGAATGATGGGATGACTTGCTTGGTATCATGCATCAAGGAGAAACATTAACACTTTACCAAACGACAAAATTTTAGACTGGTCCAAATTGAAAGCATTTGCAGACGACAAAATAAATGTGACTAAAAAATTGAAATTTGCTTTGGAAAGACTAGAAAACATTGTGGGAAAAGGAGAAAATGCTGGTTACTAGCATTTTCTCCTTTTCCGACAATGTTTTCAAAAGGTTCCTTTTTAGGGTCGTTAAAAGTCGGGATTGTGTGGTATAGAGTTAACCCTTTCCCAAACAAGCCCTGGTTTTCACGTGTCTGCAGTACAAGTCTTTTGAAAACACTGTGGGAAAAGGAGAAATTGCTCGTAACAAGCAATTTCTCCTTTTCCCACAGTGTTTTCTACCCTTTTTGAGACCTTTCAGCCATTTTCGTCAAATTTAAAATTGTCGTCTGCAAACTCTTTCAATTTGGACCAGTCCAAAATTTGTCATTTGGGAAAGGGTTAACCTTTATCACACAATCTGACTTTTAACAATCTGAGATCAGAAAGATGCTTGAAAAACGTTGTGAGAAAAGGAGAAAATGATGGTAATCAGCATTTTTTCCTTTTCCCACAACCTTTTCCCTCATATCAAAGACAAATTCCATCATTTGACCCACATTTATTCTGTCATCTGCAAATGCCTAAAATTTAGAAAAGCCTGCAGTTTGCAATTGTGGTAGAGTTAAACCAATTTTGCCAGAGATTGGCTCAGATAAACGAGGTGTCGTCAATATTGCTTGAAATCCATTTTTGCTATGTTTATATTCATTATAGATTTACCTAGAATAAGATACAGTTATTTACAAGCTTTACAGAAACATTGAAACCAAGAGGGTCATCATGGCTCTGTGGCACTCACCTTGCTTACAACAAAGGAGCTAAAATTTGTTTTCTTGGTTCTTGTCCTTAACCACAGAATCCTGAGTTTCAACTACACTGACAGATAAAACTTTTGAAAACTTAAAGGGAAAAGGAGAAAATGCTGGTAACCAGCTTTTTCTCCTTTTTCCCCACAAGAATTTCTGTCCTCTAAGAGAGAAATTTCATCATTTGAACCACATAAAATTTGTCGTCTACAAATGCTTTCAATTTTCACCAGTCTAAAACTCCATCATTTTGTACAGAGTTTATCATGGCAGTGTTAAAAACTCTTTTCCACACAACAAAATTTTAGACCTGTCCAAACTGAAAGCATTTGAAGACAGCAAATTCAATGTGGCTCAAGTGATTGGGTTAGTCTATGGTGGGGTAAAAAAACAATGTGGGAAAAGGAGTAAATGATGACAAACAGCCTTTTCTTCTTTTCTCAGAATGTTTTCTGGAGCCATCTTTCTCCGGGTCAATTTAAACTTGTGACTGTTTGGTAACTGGTAAACAGAAATATGATACACACATGAACAATGAAAATATGAAATATCAGATATTACACACACAAAAAAGATATAGAGGATATTTTTTTTTTCAGTGAAAGATTGAAATTTATTTCACTGATTGAACATCATCAGTAATATTTTCACTAGTGGCTCAAAATTTATTTCATCGAGTGAACACCATTGGTAATATTTTCACGAGTGGCACAGCCACTCATGAAAATATTACCAATGATGTTCACCTATTGAAATAAATTTCGATCTTTCACCGAAAAAAAAAAAATCAAAATTATTATCTATTTCATGCTTCTAACCCCTATTTTGTTGAAACTTTCATCAAAATCCAGTGCAGTTGTTTTCGGTAATTTCCCGCGGCGTACCTCCCTCAAATTACAACGCATTACAATATTACGTAGAACACGAGAAATATACTGTAAATTACTGTCATATTTCTCTCCATTTGAATGGCACGCACTGATTACCTAGGTAACAAGTGCACTGGAACTACCGTTTCCGCCTTCTATTGAAGAGTTAGATAATATAAAATCAGTATTTTCACTAGTCGTAACCATGAAATATCAAACCATAATCCACCATTATTTCTCGGTAAACTACAGAAAAGCATGAAATATTGAACAATATATAAAGTGCAAATAATTAACATATGTAACTTTTTACCAAACAACAAAGTTTTACACTGGTCCAAATTGAAAGCAGTTGCAGATGACAAAATAAATGTGACTAAAAAATTGAAATTTGTTTTGGAAAGACTAGAAAACATTGTGAGAAAAGGGAGAAAATGCTGGTTACCAGCATTTTCTCCCTTTTCCGCAATGTTTTCAAAAGGCTTCTTTCTCAGGGTCGTTAAAACTCGGGATTGTGTGGTAAAAGGTTAAGAAAAACATCAAAGCCTACAATTGTGAGCTTAGCGCTCTAACAATAACACACAGGGATAGCAACAGAACAATTAGGTTTAAATTCAACATCAGTCAAATGGTTTTACAAGGATTAACCCTTTGAGCATCTTTCACAGTTTTAAGTGCTTTTGCGGCCAGTGCAGATCAAGATCAGACTGCACAAAATGTGCAGTCTGATCTTTGATCTACACTGGCCGCTTAGCTAAAAACACAATACACAAAAGCAATCAGATTCTAATTATTTGGATATGAGTTCTACACCCTGTATGTCCCTGGGTCTAAGGCACATTAAGAATTCCTAAGAATTAACTCTTTACCAAATGACAAAATTTTAGACTGGTTCAAATTGAATGCATTTTCAGACGACAATTTAAATTGGGCTCAAATGATAGAATTCGTTTTTGATTAGAAAGAAAACATATTGGAAAAAGGAGAAAATGCTGGTTACCAGCATTTTCTCCTTTTCCCACAATGTTTTCAAAAGCCTTGTTTGTTAGGGTTGTTAAAACTTGAGATTGTGTGATAAAAGTTGTTGCACTAGGATTCATTTCTCTGTAAACCTGATAATTGTTTCAATGAACATTGTGTTTTGTTGTTTTTTTTTTTTGTGGAAAAGCAGCCACAGACTGAGAAAGAGTATTGTGCAAATTACTCAAGAAAGAAATTCCAGGAAAGTTTTGATCATGTTGAAATGGCCACCTTTAAACCTCTAGAAGAGGCCTTCAGTCTCACATGGTAACTTACAATTTTGTTTGTTTGTTTGTAAGGTGTTTGACGCCATTTTCAAAATTACTTCAGCTGTATCGTGGCAGCCTGGGCACCTATTTCTGCTTTCCTTGAGTTTCCTAGACCAATATTCTTCCCCAAAATATTCCTCTCAAGCCACTGGCTGCTTTCCTACATGACCAAAGTTGAAACAAGGACCGGTGGACAGAGAGGCAAGAATCCAGCTCCAATTACTATCACTAAATTTTGGAAAGAAGGTGGCTGAGCTGGGTATTTGAACAATGTCCCCTTGATTTCCAGCAGTGTACCTTACCAACTGAACAACCATACTCTATTTACAACTTGTCCAGGTAATAATTCTGGTACAGTTTCAGGAACAATTGACAGATATTATGGTACTTTGATTGCATCCACGTTTTTTTGTTTTTTGTTAACAGTTTACCTATTAACCCGCATTTTGACCCGAACTCATCTAAAGCATTATCAACTAACAAACATTGTTGTATTTTTGACATACTCTGTGAAAAGGGGGCTTAATGCATCTGCGAAAAGCATCGGCCCAGGTCAGCCTGCGCAGCCCGCTCAGGCTGACCTGGGTCGATACTTTTCGCTATTGGTCAATTTTCTGTATGGCTAAGGACCATTCTATCTCCAGATCCAGTCGATTGATAGACAAAATGGATTTTTATGGATCTATAATTATGTAATAACTTGCTGTGAATCATGCATCATGGAATTGCATTAAGCTCCCTTTTTCCAGAGCTTGGCTCATTTATATGATGAAAACAGTCGTACAACACAAAATGACAAACTAAGCGAATATCAGCAAACTTAGTAAGAGAACTCTACCAACATCAAACAAAAAAGGTCAATATCACATCCAAAATGGATGTGCATTAACCCTTTACTGCACAATGCCACCTTTTAACACAATGCCACCTGGTAACCAGCATTTTCTCCTTTTCTCACAATGTCTTCTGCTCTATCAAAAAAAAACTGCATCATTTGAACCACATTTAAATAGTCGGCAAAATGCTTTCAATTTGGACAAGGCTAAAATTGTGTCGTCTCATGAAGGGTAAATTAATAAAATGATCTCTAAATGATCAATACATATTGGTTATGTTTTCATCAAGGCCAGTGCCACAGAAAAATCTACTGTAAATTATGTGGATACAGATCTTTTCTGGAGCACTGGTCAAATATGAAACCACACCTAAAGTGACCTACAAATGGGATACATATCATACCAAACTTGGAACCATACTCGACACTGTGTAGATACAGATTTTTTTTCTATCAAGTGCAATTTTATTTGAGACATGCACGGTGAAAAGGGGGCTTAATGCATATGTGAAAAGTATCGACCCAGGTCAGCCTGTGCAGTCCGCGCAGGCTGACTTGGGCCGAAACCTTTTGCTATTGGTCAATTTTCTGTATGTCCAAGGACCAGTTTACCGCATTCAATCTGTTGTTAAAAAAGTGGCTACAATGGATCCATAATTAATTACTTGCTTGGTATCATGGATCACGGAGATGCATTAACCCTTTCCCAAACGACAAATTTTGGACTGGTCCAAACTGAAAGAGTTTGCAGACGACAATTTTAAACTTGATGAAAATGGCAGAAAGTTATCAAAAAGGGTAGAAAACACTGTGGGAAAAGAAGAAATTGCTCGTTACGAGCAATTTCTCCTTTTCCCCCAGTGTTTTCACAAGACTTGTACTGCAGACACGTGAAAACCAGGGCTTGTTTGGGAAAGGGTTAAGCCTCCTTTTACCACAGCATGGCTCAAATACATATACAAAGGTGCTTTCTTTCTTTTTTTTTTGAAATCATATTTCTGGTGTATTTTGTTTTATATATATACTTAACCCTTTACCACACAATCCCACACTTAAACAACACTAATAACCTGACCTGTTGAAAACATTGTGGGAAAAGGAGAAAATACTGGTAACCAGCATTTTCTCCTTTTCCCAAAATGTTTTCTATCATTCAAAAGTAAATTTCTATTTCAGAGACACAATTATTATGTTGTCTCCAATGGCTTTCAATTTGGGCAAGTCTGAAGTTTTGTCATTTGGTAGAGGTTTACCAAACAACAAATTTTTAGACTGGTCCAAATTAAAAGCATTTGCAGATGACAAATTAAATGCTACTCATAACATGACCTTTACTTATCAAAAAGGGTAGGAAACATTGTGGGAAATGGAGAAAATGCTGGTTACCAGCATTTTCTCCTTTTCCCACAGTGTTTTCAAAAGGCTTCTTCAACAGGGCCGTTAAAACTCAGGATTGTATGGTAAAGGGTTAAAGATGTTGATATTTTTCAGCTTACCTGCACAAGCAGCAAATGTAGATACTTAACTGTCTGTCGTTGTGTTTGTGTGTCAAAAGAATTTGAGCCATGCTCTGGCAATGAGGAGCTTAATGGATTATGATGCATTCTACCAAGCAAGTCATCACATAATTATGGATCCATGAAAACCATTTTGTCTAACAACCGACTGTAACATAGGTAGACTGGTCCTTTGAAGTACAGAAAACTGACCATTAGCAGAAAGTTTCGGCCCAGGTCGAAATTCTCAGGCTGACACGAGTCGATACTTTTCGCAGATGCATTAAGCCCTCTTTTCACAGCGCATGGCTAATTTCTTTAGCAGCCTCTTGTCATTGACAAAAAAAGCCAGTTCACAACAACTCCAAGTAAAGCCCTGTTCATTACCGACTGTACATCCAGGATTGAATACTGATTATTATTTCATGCTTGTCGGTAATTTATCGGGAAATAATGGTGGATTATAAGATTTCATAACTCACAGTTACGACCAGTGAAATGAAACGATTTCATAGCAATCAGTACGGTACTACATAGATTCTTGTACCATGTTTATAACTTGGCCCTTTCAATACATCAGATCTATTTCAGGCAGTGTTTAAATGTTAAAAACAAAAATCCTATAATTTGAAGGATGTGCTTGTTGAATTCAGATTTTTGAAATTTGTTGATTTGTTATATCACTTCGAAAGTAAAAACAAACTGAGGACACTACTATAACTAACACGGAAGGATATATTTTTACAGAGGTAACTAGTGCTTGGGCGCCACTGTTTCAGCCTTTAATTGAAGAGTTACAGAAATATTTACAGTTAATTTCATTGGTCGTTACCATCAATTATCAAGCCTTATAACCAACTACTTATTTCCTAATAAATAACCAAAAAGCATGAAATGAACTATTTTTCTTTTATCACAATTTTCAAATAAATTTGCATGTGGCTTCAATACTATGTTGTGGTAACTTACCATGTATATTCTCTATTATATTTACATTGGTCAATAAAATAGATTGATTGATTGATTAGTTTATGTTTCATCCTTCAGCAAACAATGTTGAGATATCACAGGCTTAAGGAAAGAGGCTCTTTCACATATAACACAAAAAAAAGAAAATGCTGGGTATTAGCATCTTCTCCATTTCAAACCATGTTTTATACGCTTTAACTCTTTACTACACGAGGAAAATGTAGACCTGTCCAAATTGAGAGCATTTGCAGACGACAATTTTAATGTGACTCAAATGAGGAGTTTTGCTTTTGATATGGTAGAAAACATTGTGGGAAAAGGAGAAAATGCTGGTTACCAGCATTTTCTCCTTTTCCCATGATGTTTTCAACAGCCTTCCACCTCAGGGTCGTTAAAAGTCGGGATTGTGTGGTACAGGGTTAATCGACAAATACCATCAATCAAGCCATCTATACCTTGTTGTTTCTTAATGATTTCAAGTTGGAGCGGTTTGAAAATTTGTTGGCCTGTGAAAGAGTTAACCCCTTTCGAGTCATATGCAGAAGTTGGGCATTTGCAGACAGCATAGATCAAGATCAGACGGCACAAAACATGCAGGCTGATGTTGGATCTGTACTGTTAACTTCTTTTGACAAGCCTACAAGATAACAAGAGGGCCATGATGGCTCTGTATCGTTCCACAGGCTTATAAATATAAACCATAAATACTAAACATTTCAATTCTGAGCCAAATGGTTTCAAAATGAAGACTTACAAAAATTTCTCTGTAAGAGCCCATGTGAAAGTTGAGACCCACAGTGCAAAGCCATTTTTGATCCCAGAGCTATAATTACTTGAACCCTGGTAGAGGTCCACAGGATAAAGCCACATGCCAAAATAATACAAGTCTATGCTGTATGGTTATAAATAAGGTGATTTTCAAGTTTTGTCCATATGAAGCCTCTGTAAAACATAAGACCCCTGATGCAAGGCTAATTTCAAAAAAAAAAAAAATCAAAACAGGAAGATTTCTTGGTTGTCACCATGTAAGCCACGTAAAACTTGTGACCCCTGCGGCGGGCCCAATTTTGACCCCAGGGCTAAAATTTTGGCCTGCTTGGTAGAGGCCCACTAGATATAGCTACATGCAAAATTTGGTTGCTCTAGGCCTTATGGCTAGGTACAGGAAGATTTTTAAAGTGTTCTCTATATAAGCCTATGTAAAACTTGTGACCCCTGGGGCAGAGCCAATTTTGACCCCAGGGCTATAATTTGAAGAAACCTGATAGAGGTCTACTACATAAAGCTACATGCCAAATTTGGTAGCCCTATGCCTTATGGTTTCAGACAAGAAGATTTTTAAAGATTTCCAATATTTTTCAGTTTTGTTGCCATGGCAACCAGAGTTTTTGAGGGAATCAAATTCTTTTGAAAAATTCTGAAGAGAACCGTGGCAGGATCATTTCTGTAAAGTTTCATGAAAATTGGATGGGTAGTTTCAGAGAAGAAGATGTTTGAAATAAAAGTTAACGCATGGACGGACAGACACACAGACTGACGCACTACTGACACCGGGCCATGACATAAGCCCGCTGGCCTTCAGCCAGTGGAGCTAAAAACCTATTTGATTTTTAGTGGATTGTTTTTCAGCCGTCAAATTATGTCCAATTTACATGAGCCATGCTCTGGCAAAAGGGAACTTAATGCATCTGCATGATGCATGATACCATGCAAGTCATCACATGATCAGGGATCCATAAAATCCATTTTGCCACAAAACCGGCTGAATCATGATGTAAACTGGTACTTGGACTTGCAGAAAATTGACCAATAGCAAAAATTTTCATCTCAGGTCAGCCTGCCCAGACTGCACAGGCAGACATGGGTCAGTACTTTTTTGCAGATGCATTAAGCCCCATTTTCACAAAGCATGGCTCATATATTTAGCCCTGAAAGAGTTAAATTCCCTCTCTTTAACCCCAACCCTGTTGAATGCCTACCCCTGTGGGGTGCCACCAACCTTTTGATGCAAGCAAGCATCTCTAATTCACTACAGTTTCATTCACTATTATTCTGTCATCGTCACTCCTTAAGGGCTCACTCAAAGGGGGGTCATTTAGGTCAACCCTGACCTTAACAAAGAGAGTATCCTCCTTCAAAAAACCATGATTAGCGTTCTGAAGGGTCTCTAGTCTCAAGAACAGGGGACATCCACTTGCAATGTTCATATCTGATGTTGGACGTTTGAAGGATGTGCTTGTTGGATCAGGTCTGAACGAATCGAGAACATGCTCTTTCCCATTCTGATTAACCAGACAAAACGTAACTCTCTGCCTAAATGGCCACTGTAGCAGCTGATCATAGTGCCCCCTCATGACAACAAAGAAAAGGGATAAATGACTTCCTTTTCCCATGCCGTCACCATTTGGGTACAATCTTGCACACATTTTGTACCCTCTTCTACTTGTGTAGAATGGCGGTGAGTATAGACTTATACTTCTGCCTTGGATTGCGTCCTCCTGTTTCTTGTGAAAGTCTGAGACCTTCCAAATAAAAGATCCATCATAGCTTGCAAACTCATATGACTGTACTCTCAGCTCCAATTCTGCTATGCTAACATCTTTCACGGCCAGCGTTCGTTCCAAGGTTCTTATCTTTTGTTGGTTCTGTTCCATAGTTTCTTTCATTATGCGGCGATTCTGTTCCATGCGTTCCAATGCAGTGATTGTTTTCTCTATTTCCCGATGGAGGGCAGAAACTATTCCTTCAAAAGTGCCAATTTTGACCTCATGTTGTTGAAATTTTTCATTGTTTTGGCCTTGCTGTGCCTCTAGGGCTTGTCTGATTTTCTGTTCAATGTTTGGAGAAATGTTCCCATTTCCACTTGAATCATTCATAACACCTACAAGCTGTTGCTCAATGACTTCAATTTTATGCTTAAGTTGATCTATTTCACGCTTCAACATCTCCGTAATCTCCCGAAGCTGTGGTATGCCATGCCCGTACTCTTGGAGTCGCTTGATAATGGCTTCAAAATGTTTTGAGACCGCAGTTGAATCAAAATGTTCATCCATTTTGTCTTGCTCTACCTGAAATGTATATACAAAACAAAACTTCAGAACTCAGAAAGACAAGCTGTTTATTAAAAGGGGAATTAACTCTTTCTCACATGACAAAATTTTAGGTTCAACCAAAGTTAACTCTTTACCAAACGACAAAATTTTAGGCAAGTCCAAATTGAAACTTTTTGCAGATGACAAAATTAATGTGAATCAAAAAAACTGAAATTTGTTTTTGGAAGAGTAGAAAACATTGTGGGAAAAGGAGAAAATGCTAGTAACCAGCATTTCTGCTCAGGTGAGTTAACAAGAGGGCCATTATGGCCCTGTATCGCTCCACTGGCTAATATGTACAAACCATACACATCAAACATTACAACTCTGGGCCCAAAGGCTTCTAACAAGAAGACTGATAAAGTTCCTATGTAAAAGCCCATGTAAAAATTGTGACCCCAGTGTGAGTCCATTTTTTACCTATGGTTATGATTTCAAGCAATAATTATGAGCTATAATTAACTGAATCCTGGCTGAGGTCAACAAGATATAACCACATACCAAGTAATACAGGACTAGGCTGTATGGTTATAAACAAGATTTTAAGCTTCCTTAATAAACCATGAGGGGGCTTAATTCAACTTTAACAATGGCTAAATTTTTAACAAATTCAGATGTGATCCATTAGATGAAGCTTTATGCCAACTTTGGTAGCCCTAGGCCTTACAGCTAAGAACAAGAAGATTTGTAAAAGTCCTTGTAAAACTTTTGACCCCTGGGACAGGGCCAATTTTGACCCAAGGACTATAATTTGTAGAATCTTAGTAGAGGTCAATTAGGTGTAGATTCTTACCAAATTTAGTAGCCCTCGGCCATATGGTTTAGAACCAGAATATTTTCAAATTTTTCCAGAATATTTTCAAATTTTTCCCTGTTTAAGCCCATGAAAAACTTGTGACCCCCGGGGTGGGGCCAATTTTGGCCCCAAGGCTATAATTTGAAGAATCTAAGTAGAGGTCTATTAGATTGAGCTACATGCCAATATATGCCAATAGACATACTATTTAAAACCAGAATATTTTCAAAGTTTTCCCTGTATAAGCCCATGTAAAACTTGTGACCCCCAGGGCAGGGCCAATTTTGGCCCCAGGGCTATAATTTGAAGAATCTAAATAAAGGTCCATCATATGAAATTACATGCTAATATTGGTAGCCCTAGGCCGTATGTTTTAGCAGAAGATTTTTAAATTTTAACCCCATATAAGCCCATGTAAAACTTGTGACCCCCAGGGGAGGGCCAAGTTTGGCACCAAGGCCATCATGTGAAGAAATTCAGTAGAGGTCCATTAGATGAAGCTACATGCCAAATTTGGTAGGCCTAAGCCATATGGTTTAGGACAAGAAGTTTAAAGTGAAATTAAAGTTTTCACTATATAAACCTATGTAAATCTAGTGACCCCCAGGGCGGGGCCAATTTTGACCCCAGGGCTATAATTTAAAGAGTCTTTGTAGAGGTCTATTAGATGAAGGTACATGCATGATGAAGGTAAATTTGGTAGCTGTGGTTTAGGACAAAAAAATTTTTAAAGATTTTCAATATTTTTCAGCTTTGTTGCCATGGCAACCAGGGTTTTTTATAGGAATCAAATTCTTTGAAGAGTTTTTGCAGAGGGCCATGGGAGGATCATTTCTGTGAATTTTCGTTAAAATCCGACATGTAGTTTCTGAGAAGAAGATGTTTGAAATACAAGTTAATGCACGCACACATGGATGGACGCACGATGGACACAGGGCCATGACATAAGCCCGCTGGCCATCGGCCAGTGGAGCTAAAAGCTGGGGACTGTGTGGTAAAGGGGTCCCCCCCCTTCCCCCATGCCAGATAAGCTTGAGTTTTATTGACCTTGAAGAAGATGGTTTATTGATTAACTCCATTTTAACATTATTTGAATCATACCACAGTAACAGCTTACTAGCTCATGTACATGTATGTCCTGGATTTCAGAAGTGCTAAGCCGGGGCTCTGAAGTATCTTTCCAAAGGCCACTTCCTAAAAACTAGAGGCCCTTGAGGGCCTGAATCACTCTACTAGCAGTGATTTTGCTTTTTTTTCTAGCATACATTACAAACTCATGATGCAAAAAGGCAAACACAGAAAAAAGATAAACACCGCCCCCCCACCCCCAATGTGGGGGGTGGGGGGATGATGTTGTTGTAACTATGTTTGAACCCACTAAGACAGCACAAGTAGGCATGGTGAATTGTGAAAACAAGATGGCCCTGAATCGCTCACCTGAGTCAATAGGAGAAATTTCACTCCAGGGTCATAATGACCCAATCTAAAACTCATCTGCGATATTATTATCAACCATTTACAACACAATCATGGGTTTTAACGACCCTGTAGAAGAAGCCTTTTGAAAACGTGGGAAAATGAGAAAATACTGGTAATCAGCATTTTCTCCCTTTCCCACTATGTTTTCTTCCCCATCCATAACAAATTTCAAATTTTCAGTCCCATTTATTTTGTTTTCTGCAAATGCTTTCAATTTGGACCAGTCTAAAAGTTTGTCCTTTGGTAAAGAGTTAAGACAAACATTCTGACCGATTGTCAGATCAACTGAGCTAAAAATGTGGCTTCTGGAGTGTCCAAAATGTATTTCTTCATTTTGACCTAGTGACCTAGTTTATGACCCTATGTGACCATATTTCAAACTCATCCAAGATATCAAGACAAACTTGTTAACAAAGGTTCAGGTGAATTGAGCAAAAATTGCTGCCTCTAGAGTGCCCACATGGTATTTCTATAATTTGACCTAGTGACCTAGATTATGGCACTATGTGACCCAATTTCAAACCCATTCAAGATATACTAAGTCAAATATGCTGACATATTTTCGGGTCAGTTGAGCAAAAATTGTGGCATCTAGAATGCTCACAATACATTTCTTTAATTTGACCTAGTGACCTAGTTTATGACCCAATGAGACCCAATTTCTAATTGATCCGAGATACCATCAAGTCAAACATACAAACCAATTTGCAGTTCAATTTAGCTTGAATTGTGGCCTCTGCAGTGCTTAGTAGGTATTTCTTCAATGAACTTGTTTATGACCCTATGTTATCCAATTTTGAACTCATCCGAGATATTATCAAGACAAACACGCTGACCAATTTTCAGATCAATTCAGCAAGAATTGTGATGACTAGAGCGCCCACAAGATATTTCTTTAGTTTGACCTAGTGACCTACAGTAGTTTATGACCTTAAGTGACCCAAATTTTAACTCATCCGAGATTTCAACTAGACAAACATTCTGACCAATTTTCAGGTCAAATGAGTAAGGAATGTTGCCTCTAGGGTGTCCACAAGGTATTTCTTTAAGTTGACCTAGTGTCCTAGTTTATGACCCCAGGTGACCAAAATTAGAACTCATTCAAGATTTCATCAAGACAAACATTTCAACAACTTTTCAGGTCAAATGAGCAAGAAATGTGGCCTCTAGAGTGTCCACAAGGTATTTCTTTAATATGACCTAGTAACCTTGTTTATGACCCCAGGTGACCCAATTTCAAACTCATCCGAGATTTAATTAAGGCAAACAAGCTGACCAATTTTCAAGTCAATTGAGCGAAAAATGTGGCATCTAGAATGCCCATAAGGTATTTCTTTAATCTGACCTGGTGACATAGTTTATGACCTTTGGTGACCCAAAATTGAGCTCATCCAAGACTTCATCAAGACAAACATTCTGACCAATTTTCAGGTTAATTGAGTACGGAATGTGGCCTCTAGAGTGTCCACAAGGTATTTCTTGAATTTGACCCTAGGTGACCGAATTTCAAAATCATTAGAGATATCATCAAGACAAAACATTCTGACCAATTTTCAAGTCAACTGAGTAAGAAATCTGGCTTCTAGAGTACCCACAAGATATTTCTTTAATTTGACCTAGTGACCTAGTTTATGACCCCAGGTGACCCAAATTCGATCTCATCCAAGATTTCATTAAGACAAACATTTTGTCCAATTTTCAAGTTAATTTAGTAAGAAATGTGGCCTCTACAGTGTCCACAAGGTATTTCTTGAATTTGACCTGGTGACCTAGTTTATGACCCCAGGCAACCCAAATTCAAACTTATCTATGATTTAATTAAGACAAACATTCTGGCCAATTTTCAAGTCAATTGAGCAAAATATGTGGCCTCTAGAGTGCCCATAAAGTATTTCTTATGACCTTAGGTGACCCAAATTTGAACTCATCCAAGATTTCATGAAGAAAAACATTCTGACCAATTTTCAGGTCAATTCAGTACGAAATGTTGCCTGTAGAGTGCCCACAAGGTATTCCTTTAATTTGACCTTGTGACCTAGTTAATGACCCCAGGTGACCCAAATTCAAACTCGTTCGAGATTTCATCAAGACAAACATTCTGACCAATTTCCAGGTCATCTGAGTAAGAAATGTGGCCTCTAGAGCGTCACAAGGTAATTCCTTAATTTGACCTAGTGACCTAGTTTTTGACCATTGGTGCCCAATTTCGATCACATTCAATATTTTAATTATGACAAACATTCTGACCAATTTCAAAATCAATTGAGCAAAAAATGTGGCCTTTAGAGTGCCCATAAGGTATTTCTTGAATTTGACCTAGTGACCTAGTTTATGACCCTAGGTGACCCATTTCGAACTCGTCAGAGTCATCGAGGCAAACAATTTTCAGGTCAATTGAGTAAGACATGTGGCCTCTAGAGTGGCCACAAGGTACTTCTTCAATTTTACCTGGTGACCTAGTTTATGACCCCAGGTGACCCAAATTCGATTTCATCTGAGATTTCATTAAGACAAACATTCTGATCAATTTCCAGGCTGACTGAGTAAGAAATGTGGCCTCTAGAGTGTCCACAAGGTATTTCTTTAATTTGACCTAGTGACCAAGTTTATGACCTTTGGTGACCCAAATTCTAACTCATCCAGATTTCATCAAGACAAACATTCTAACCTATTTTCAGGTCAACTGAGTACGAAATGTGGCCACTAGAGTGTCCACAAGATATTTCTTCAATTTGACCTGGTGAACTAGTTTATGACCCCAGGTGACCAAAATTCAAGCTCATCCGAGATTTAATTAATACAAACAGTCTGACCAATTTTCAAGTCAATTGAGCAAAAACTGTGGCCTCTAGAGTGCCCACAAGGTATTTCTTTAATTTGACCTAGTGACCTAGTTTATGACCCCCAGGTGACCTAAATTCGATCTCAGCCAAGATTTCATCAAGACAAATATTCTGAACAATTTTTAGGTCAATTGAGTAAGATTAATTGTATGGTGTTTAACGCCATTTTCAACATTATTTCAGTTATATTGTGGCGGCCAGTGCACCTATCCATGTTTTCCTGGAGTTTCTTTTACCAGTATGTTGCACAATATTCTCTCCAAGCAACTGGCTGCTTTCCCACATAACCATCATCAAAACAATGGTCAGTGGTGAGAGAGGAATGAGTCCTGTTGCAATGACTATCATCAATCCTCGGAAAGAAATTGGCCAAGCCCGAGATCAATTGAGTAAGAAATGTGGCCTCTAGAGTGCCCAGACGGTATTTCTTTAATTTGACTTAGTGACCTAGTTTATGATCCCAGGTGACCCAAATTCGATCTCATCCAAGATTTCATCAATACAAACATTCTGACCAATTTCCAGGTCAACTGAGTGAGAAATGTGGCCTCTACAGCGTCCACAAGGTATTTCTTTAATTTGACCAAGGGACCTAGTTTATGACCCTAGGTGAGCCAATTTCAAACTCTTTCGAGATTTAATTAAGACAAACATTCTAACCAATTTCAAAATCAATTGAGCAAAAAATGTGGCCTCTAGAGTACCCATGAGGTATTTCTTGAATTTGACCTAGTGACCTAATTTATGACCCTAGGTGACCCAAATTCCAACATATTCAAGATTTTAATTAAGACAAATATTCTGACCAATTTCAAAATCAATTGAGCAAAAAATGTGGCCTCTAGAGTGCCCATAAGGTATTTCTTTAATTTGACCCTGTGAACTAGTTTATAACCCCAGGTGACCCAAATTCAAACTCATCCAAGATTTCATAAAGACAAGCATTCTGACCAATTTCCATGTCAACTGAGTAAGACTGTCCACAAGGTGACCCAAATTCAAACTCATCCGAGATTTCATCAAGTTATTTTTTTAATTTGACCTAGTGGCTTATTTTATGACCCTAGGTGACCAAAATTCGAACTCATCCGAGATTTCATCAAGACAAACATTGCGTCTAATTTTCAGGTCAATTGAGTAAGAAATGAGGCCTCTAGAGTGCCCTTAAGGTTTTTCTTTAATTTGACCTAGTCACCTAATTTATTACCCTAGGTGACCAATTTTTAGGTCAAATGAGTAAGGCAAGTGGCCACTAGAGTGCCCACAAGGTATTTCTTTCGACTTGACCCTGTGACTAGTTTATGACCCCAGGTGACCCAAATTCAAACTCATCCGAGATTTCATAAAGACAAGCATTCTGACCAATTTCCAGGTCAACTGAGTAAGAAATGTGGCCTCTAGACTGTCCACAAGGTATTTTTTTAATTTGACCTAGTGACCTAGTTTATGACCCCAGGTGACCCAAATTCAAACTCATCCGAGGTTTCATCAAATTATTTTTTTAATTTGACCTAGTGGACTACTTTATGACCCTAGGTGACCCAAATTCGAACTCATCCGAGATTTCACGAAGACAAACATTTAGCCCAATTTTCAGGTCAACTGAGTAAGAAATGAGGCCTCTGGAGTGCCCTCAGTGTATTTCTTTAATTTCTCTAGTGACCTAATCTATAACCCCAGGCGACCCAAATTCAAACTCATTCGTGATTTCATCAAGACAAACATTCTGACCAATTTTTAGGTCAACTGAGCACGAAATGTGGCCTCTAGAATGTCCATAAAGTATTTCGTCAATTTGACCCAGTGACCTAGTTTATGACCCTAGGTGACCCGAATTCAAAGTCATCCGAGATTAGATCAAGACAAACATTCTGACTAATTTTCACATTTTAACTGAGTGAGAAATGTGACCTCTAAAGTGTCCACAAGGTATTTTTTTAATTTGACCTAGTGACCTAGTTTATGACCCTAGGTGACCCAAATTTGAACACATCTGAGATTTTATCAAGACAAACATTTTGACCAATTTTCAGGTCAATTGAGTATGAAATGTGGCCTCTAGAGTGCCCACAAGGTGTTTCTTTAATTTGACCTAGTGACCTAGTTTATGACCCCAGGTGACCCAAATTTGAACTGGTCCCAAATTATAAGACAAACATTTTGACCAATTTTCAGGTCAATTGAGTAAGAAATGTGGCCTCTAGAGTGTCCACAAGGTATTTCTTTAATTTGACCTAGTGACCTAGTTTATGACCCCAGGTGACCCAAATTGAAACTCATCCGAGATTTCATCAAGACAAACATTCTGACCAATTTTCAGGTCAATTGGGTGAGAAAATGTGGCCTCTAGAGTGTCCACAAGGTAAATGTTAACGATGTAAGGCGCACAACAGACTACGCACGACACACGTTGCACGACAGATGACGGACATCGGACGACCACAAAAGCTCACCTTGAGCATGTTGTGCTCAGGTGAGCTAAAAATTGAAGTACAATTTCTTCAAACCAATTGTTTGGAATCCAGCCAAATTTGAAAGGGTTCTACAACTCATTGTATTAAACAATCCCTGCAATTTTCAAAGAAATGTGACTACTGTAATTATGTGGACTTTGTTGAGTAAACAATGCTAAGTCATCAAATGACTGCTTTTCCTAAACTTATTGCTAGATTTTCTTCCTTTTTAATCCAGTTCAATCCCTTGATGACACAAAAAATCTTTGCAAGTTTCAAAAGAATTATATAAAAAATGTTGAATTAATTGCGTAAACAAGAAATGTATATTTTCAACTTTAAAAGGTTCTTTTTCCCAAACTGATTGTCAAAAGTTTTTCAAAATCAATAAGGTTGAAGTTATTGATAACATGAAGCAACTGAGCAAGTTTCAGGAAAATTCCACCACAAATGCCAAGTCATTATCGCGTAAACAAGAAATGTAAATTTTCAAATTTAAATGGCAACTTTTCCTATACTGATTATCAATTTTTTTTCAAAATCAATAGGGTTCAAGCTGTTGAAGATACAAAGCAACTGTGCAAGTTTCATGAAAATCCAATTACAAATGCTGACTTTATCCCGTAAACAAGAAAAAGACTAATGGAGGGATGGACGCATGGACAGATGGATGGGCAGACAACGGAAACCACGCCATGACATAAGCTCTGCTGGCTTACAGACAGTAGAGCTAAAAATCAGTGCTATATGTACAGCTTGAACACAGGGCCTCCAGGTTATGATTCCTACACTTTAAACTGTGCCATACAGGACCCTTGAACAAGAAGCAATTACCTTTATTCCTACTGTATTTTTAAAATCTCATTTATTCAGGATTGTTAAAATATGGGATTTTTTGTTTTTGAGTTGAACTAGACATGGCCTTATAGATCAATTTGTTGAGCACTTCAAGACTCCCTTGATGACAAAGAGGTCTTGGGTACCTTTAGTTTCAATGGGTTACCAGGCACATTTTCCCCATCAAAACCACATGACCACTCTTCTCTAAAAGAATACCTTGTTATTAACCACAATATAAACAAGACACACTGCATGTGGGGGTCAAGGCTCAACTGCAATTCCTTTTAGAAACAGACTGATTTTCAGTGAAAATTCTAAGCTGAAAAGGGGGCATAATATTGTCTAAAATATATTTTGATGTTACCTGCCCTTCTTTTATGGATTCCCCTTATCATAGTTAACAACAAGTCTGAGTCTGAAGTAAATGCTTTTTTTAATGACAGAGATACTAAGAAATGTCAATATGTTGTTGCACAATGGTGATGACCCTGGGGAAATAGCCTTTTGAAAACTTTGTTGGAATAGGAGAAAATGCTGGTAACCAGGATTTTTTTTTTTTTTTCTATGATGTTTTCTACACTTTCCTTTCATAGACAATCAACACCATTTCAGCTCCATTTAATATGTTCTCTGCATATGCTTTGAAATTTGAAAAGTCTAAAATTCTATCATTGGTAAAGAGTTCCGCTATGTATGATAAATGAACCTATCAGCTCTCGTTAATACATGTATTTGTATTTGTTTTTCATAGAGAAAATTGTTCCACTTTTCATATCTTAATTTTATGTCAAGAAATTTTACCTTGTTTATGAATGTTTTGAACATTAATCCTGAACTTTTTTGTGACCCCACCCACTAATTTGGCAAAATGAAAATCAACTCAAATCAAAGAGACTGATAAACTTGAAAATTGGCATTTCCCACAGGTATTCATTTATGAAGGCTGTTTGATCTCTTATTTACCTTTAAAGTATCAGAAAAATGTCTTTTACTTACATTCCTTTTGATTAAGCATGGCATCCACATTCTTGGGAAACTAAATTCTATAAATAGCAATTCTGGGTTTTTTAGGATCAGACAAGAACAATTTGTTTCTTTGAATAGTTTCGGTTTTTCCCTGGTCGGATTACAACAAATTATATCTTGAATGGACTGTAGAGTTTTGGGTGGGTTTCTACCCAGTACTAGCTAGATTTTCAAGAATTTCCAGATTAACTTTACAAAAAGCAAATTTTCACAAATCTGCAGAACATAGGTAAAAAGTATTGCAGTGTTGAAATAAGGACCAATACAATGCTGCATTTAAAAAAGAGCAAAACAATCTATAAAACAGTGCATCATGCAGCCATACTATTTCAAAACACATAGTCAGGCAGTTTTCGGTGATGATTATCATGTATCATTAACTCCAGAGTCAAGTTCCCTAGAATATGGTGCCTAGACCCATTAATGAAATTTAGCACAAAAATTAGAAAGCAATTCAACAGATTTCCACATGCTGATTGATTGATTGAATGGTGTTTGATGCTGCTTTGGGCATTACTTCAGTCACATCACATCGCCAACTCACTTATTTATGTATGTCCTGGGTTTCACCAGTACCAGGCTAGGGTTGGGGTTCTGAAGTGCTGAGCCCAAGGACACTCCCAAGAAAAGCCCAATGCTTCCAGTGAGGCTCAAATGCTGGGCCTCCAAGTCACATGTTATACACTTTACCACTGAGTACACTATTTTTCCATGCAGTGTAACAAAACAAATCCCATGTGGTTGTTCCCCATGGAGCATGTTCTATTGCAAAAAGTGGGTTTAATGCATCTGTGCCACACATTATACAAACCAAGTGGTCATATAATTATGGATCCAGGAAACACAAAAACTGAATGAATCATGAGGTAGAATGGTCATTGCACATGTAGAATATTTACCCATAGCAAAAGGTTTTTACCCATGTCAGCCTGCTGACTGTGAAGGCTGACATGGGGTTGATACTTTTTGCAGATACAATAACCCTTTACCACACAATCCAAACTTTTACCAACCCTGACTGATTGATTGTATGGTGTTTAAAGCCGTTTTCAACATTATTTCAGTTATATCATTGTGGCCAGTGCACCTATCCATGCTTTCCTGGAGTTTCTTTTACCAGTACTCCGCACAATGTTCTTTCCAAGCCACTGGCTGCTTTCCCACATACCAACCCTAAGGGAGAAAGCCTGTGAAATCATTATTGGAAAAGGAGAAAATGCTGGTAACCAGCATTTTCTCCTTTTCCCACAATGTTTTCTACCCTATCAAAGATGAACTCCCATCATTTGAGCAACATTTACATCATCGTCTGCAAATGCTTTCAATTTAGACAAGTCTATATTTTCGTCTTGTGGAAAAGAGTTATTTAGCACTATAAGGGTAAGAAAGCATACTCACCAAAGCGCCACAAAAAGCAGGACATTCCACACTTTTACATTCATTCTGCAGATGATGCTCCATCTAGATTATAAACAAATCAAAGTATTTTAAGTTATTACACAAAAAAAATCAACCTTTTGCTCATTAAAATTCCTTTTGACTCTCTTTAGTTGTCAGTTCAAACCTTCTAACAATAGATTTTCAAATGATAATTAATGTAAAATAAGCCTTTTGAATGGTACAGACAAATAGCCATTCTGGAAGGGTGATTCCCTCTCATTTCTGGGGTCATAGGTTGTATGTTTCTGGTTATTATTTTATCATTATTTCTTTTAGGTACTGAGAACCCAGTATTATTTGTTGAGCACTAATTTTCATAAGCGCCTGTATGACCAAGACTGGAAAGGGAAATCACGCTTTACAACGTTTATGAGCTTACTTCAAAAGTCAGTTAAGTTTTAATGCAGGCTATTCTGAAAACTTTGTTGTAACTTTTACAGCGGAAAAATTTGACTGCAAACTGTGACATCAGGTTTCAATCACAACTGTTTAAACTGTACATAATTACACATGTCTAATAGACAGACTTGGGACTGTTGATCAGATTATGACATATGTAAGAAAAAATATTTTTCAGGAATACTTTCTTAACCCTTTACCAGATGACAAAACTTTAGCATTATCCAAATTGAAAGCAGTGGCAGATGACAATTTCAATGTGGCTCAAATGGTGCAATTTTTCTTTGAAAGGGCACAAAACATTGTGGGAAAAAGGAGAAAATACTGGTTACCAGCATTTCTCCTTTTCCCACAATGTTTTCAAAAGGCTTCTTTTCCAGATGCGTTAAAAGGCAGTATTGTGCAGTAAAGGGTCAAGCCTCTTAGGGTGTCTTAAGATCTCCCACCAGAGGTTTGCAAAGACTTACTGTAATGTCGCATTATTAATAACTCACACAGATCCTAAGGATTCATATTCAAGTCAGTATGATGCCATTATATATAATGTAACAAAAACAGACATAATTATCAATTGAAAAACCATCATCCCAATATCCGAAGGTTCAAATTTGCATTTTATAACAATACAATATACACCCTTATCCTGCTAAATAAGAAACATGAAACTTTCAAGTTGATAGTAAAAACCCAAATGTTGATATTTTGAAGGTATTTTTGGGAGAGAATCATATCCTTATCGGACAGTGCAGATCCAAGATCTGACGGCATATTTTGTGCAGCCTAGTCTTGATCTACACTGCCCGCAAAAGGTCAGCGAGTCACGCTTAGCAGCCTAAGGGTTGAAAATTACTATTGCGAGGTAAAAAACTTGCAGATTAACCCTTTCCCAAACAAGCCCTGGTTTTCACGTGTCTGCAGTACAAGTCTTTTGAAAACACTGTGGGAAAAGCAGAAATTGCTTATGATGAGCAATTTCTCCTTTTCCCACAGTGTTTTCTACCCTTTTTGATAACTTTCTGCCATTTTCATCAAATTTAAAATTGTCGTCTGCAATCTCTTTCAATTTGGACCAGTCCAAAATTTGTCATTTGGGAAAGGGTTAAACTAAAGGATACTAACCATGTTCTTGCTTACTCCTTTTCCACATTTTTCACACCTCAATATGGTATATGGGCATTCACCCTCGTGGCTCTACAATTATATAAAAGAATTTAAATTACCTCCCTTTCAACATGTAATATGACTCGCCACTGGGGAAGGGGAGTTGCTCTTGAGAATCTACAATGCAGAAAGCAAAGATTATCTCCTCTTACACAGGTAACAACAAATCAACACGGTGCAGCGGCGTTCACTGTTATAACCTAAAATAAAGTAAAGGTTTCTCCACTCTGTGTTTGCTTGTTTGTTTGTTTTTATTGGAGCTTTACGCCGTTTCAACAGCTTAGGTCATATCACGCGGTCAGTGCACCTACACGTGTTTCGTGGCTTCTTCACACCAGTACTGACACAACTTTCTTTCCAAATCATGGTCTACTTTTCTCACATGCATCAGAGGTGAGAGGCCAAAAAATTGCTGGAAAGAAAGTTTGCCTCAACTGGGTATCAAAGTCACAACCACCGGGTCAGGAGTCAGATAAACTTACCACTGAGCTCCCCGAGCAGGCTTCTCCACTCTTAAAGTCTCACAATGACGAAGGGGCAGTCACCTAAGATAGAGCAAAGATTACCTCTCCTCTTACAATTCATAATTAGACAGGGACAGTCTCTCTTATAAATCTACAGTGAAGTTAAGATTATCTTCCCTTTCACACCTAACAAAGAGGCAGGGGCGGTATCTAAAAAAAAACCTAAAATGAAGTGAAAATTATCTCCCCTTTTACTGTTTATAATGAGGCAGGGGAAGTCACTAATCTAATTTAATCTTCAATGAAGAGATTTTTCCCCCTTCAAAACTCAAAACCAGGCAGGGGAAGTCATTGTAATGGACACGGATTAATGATTATCTCCCCATCTAAAAGTTACACAACTCACGATGGCAGGGGAGCAGTTATTCTCTTGAATCTAGAATGAATGACGTACACATCTTCTTTCCTACTAAAGGTCGCATAACAATGGTGTCGGAGGAATAATATTTGTGAATCTATAAATAAGCCATGCTCTGTGAAAAAGGGGCTTAATACATCTGCGAAAAGGATTGACGAAAGAACTGTGTTTGCGCGAACTGCGCAGGCTGACCTGGGCCGAAACTTTTCATTATTGGTTGATTTTCTGTATGTCAAAGAACCATTCTTCCTTATGATGTAGTTGGATTGTTAGACAGAATGGGTTATATGGATCCCTAATCACATGATGACTTGCATCACGGAGATGCATTAAGTCCCCTTTCACCAGAGCATGGCTCTAATGAATGAGGTAAAGAAAGTTTTCCCAAGAAGTACCACAAGTCATGACGGAATGGATGCAGTCAATTTTTGAGATCTACAATACAAGGGACAATCAGGAATTTTCATGCTCCTGTCTTTCTTCTTGCAATCATTCAAACATGTTATGCATTGATGAAAACTACATTCCATCACCAATAACTTGGTCAGTTGTTTTTTTTTAATGACAATTGTGCAAACACAGTTCTTTTGCCCATGTATAAAAGATAGGTGTTTCGGCTACCATGTAATAGAAAAAATTAAACAATTTAAACAGCCAAAAGCAGGGAGCGTAGCTACCAACTGTGGCTGTTTAACCCTTTCCCAGACGACAAATTTTGGACTGGTCCAAATTGAAAGAGTTTGCAGACAACAATTTTAGATTTGATGAAAATGGCAGAAAGGTCTCAAAAAGGGTAGAAAACACTGTGGGAAAAGGAGAAATTGCTCGTTATGAGCAATTTCTCCTTTTCCCACAGTGTTTTCAAAACACTTGTACTGCAGACACGTGAAAACCAGGGCTTGTTTGGGAAAGGGTTAAGACGTTTAATTTCCTCTGCACAGCGACTTAGTCATTGTCTGCCCTAATTACATCATCGCTAAAACAATGGTACCATATATGGAGTTTCTCGCTTTATGATTTGCAAAGACAAACCCTAATTGCATCATTGCTAAAACAATGGAGCCATATATGGAGTTTCCCGCTTCATCATACGCAAAGACACGCCCTAATTGCATTGTTGCTAAAACAGTGCTAACATTACATGGACTTTCCCGCTTCATTCATTCATAAATTATTGTGAAGGACAGAAAAAAATGCTATAGATATATATAGAATATGAGCCATGATCTGGCAAAAGGGGGCTTGATACACCTCCGTGATGCATGGTACCAAGCGAGACATCACATGATTATGGATCGGTTAACTCTTAACCACACAATCCCAACTTTTAACACCCTTGAGAAAGAAGCCTTTTGAAAACATTGTGGGAAAAGGAGAAAATGCTGGTAACCAGCATTTTCTCCTTTTCCCACAATGTTTTGTACACTATCAAACAAAAATCACATCATTTGACCCACAGTGAAATTGTCGTCTGCAAATGCTTTCAATTTGGGCTGGTATAAATTTTTGTTGTGTGGTAAAGGGTTAAATCCATTTTCTCTGAAAGCCAACAAAATAAGTAAAATGGTCTTTTGAAATGCAGAAAATTGGCCAAAAGCAAAAGTTTGGGGCCTGGTAAGCTTGCGTGAACTGCTCAGGCTGACCTGAATCGATACTTTTCGCAGATGCATTAAGCCCCCTTTTCAAAGCATGGCTCAGGTATTTCATGTTAAATACCTGTATTGACATGACAATGCTATAAACTAGTTTACTATGGTATTTTCTTTATATTTCAAAATATAGATCTAGATTGACAAACCCATGCTTAAAAAAAAAATTATGTGTGCAGATGCCTTACTGATGCTGTACTTCTTGGCCACCTTCTCCAAAGTTATTCGACAATCTTTGTCAACAAAAGAAAACTTCAACAGCTAGCCATCCAAACCTAGGCCTGTTATAAACACTCGTTCTGCCTTCACGAAACTTAGAAACCCAATTGTAGAAGGTTGAACATGATACCCATTTATAAGAAAGTCTGTTTTTAAGCCTCTAAGAAATGTAGCAGGGCTTTTTATGGTCTGCAACCATAAACTTAATTACAAAGCGCAGTTCCTCTAATGCTCAAAGAGTCCTTAGTCTTTGTCCTACTTTTTTGTCCTATCAGAAGGTTTATACTTAAAAAATTCTGACTGTCTGTTTTTTTTGAAATGTCTCAAGTAGGCTTTGTCTTGACCATTTAATCATTTAAATGTCACATTTAGTTTGGATTACTGCACTTGCGTGCCTCTGTTATTGATATTCAACTACCATTTAAATTTTTGCATACAAGTACTGATAACTCGACAAATGCTGTTGAAAGAAGAAAATGGGAAAACATGAGTTTAATCTAACAACTAGGCATGAGCAAGTTAACCCTTTACCACACAATCCCGACTTTTAACGACCCTGAGATAGGAGCCTTTTGAAAACATTGTAGGCAAAGGAGAGAATGCTGGTAACCAGCATTCTCTCCTTTTCCCACAATGTTTTCTACCCTATCCAATGCATAAACCACCGTTTAAGCTCCACTTAATTTGTCATCTGCAAATGCTTTCAATTTGGTCCAGCCTTAAATGTTGTTGTTTGGTAAAGGGTTAAGTGATAGGTAGGTTTCTAAACAGCTGCCTGAATATCAGAGGGGAACCAGAGTCCCCAGTGTAAGGGAGCATTCGAGTTGTTTTAATCGTGAGCGAGATAGGTTTCTGAAGTGAATTATTACTGGAGAACAAATATGGGTTCATTATGCTGAAACTGAGCCAAAGGCACAATCAAATTAGCGAAGCAAGGTGCTTCTCCACCTCCTTAACCCATTACCACACAATCCCGACTTTTAACAACCCCAAAGGAAAAGCCTTTTGAAAACATTGTGGAAAATGGAGAAAATGCTGGTAACCAGCATTTTCTCCATTTCCAGCAATGTTTTCTACCCTACCCATAATAAATTTCAAATTTTCAGTCACATTTATTTTGTCATCTGCAACTGCTTTCAATTTGGACCAGTCTAAAATTTTGTCATTTGGTAAAGAGTTAAAGGTTAAACTCTACCAAATGACAAAATTTTAGACTGGTCCGAATTGAAAGCATTTGCAGACAACAAAATGACTGTGATTAAAAAATTGAAATTTGTTTTGGAAAGGGTAGAAAACGTTGTGGGAAAAGGAGAAAATGCTGGTTACCAGAACTTTCTCATTTTCCCACAATGTTTTCAAAAGGCTTCTTTCTCAAGGTCGTTAAAAGTCAGGATTGTGTGGTAAAGCGTTAAGCTGTCTCCTTTGGCTGGCAAAGTCATGTTTGTTGCCTTTTGGGATTCTTGAGAAATGATTATTGCTCATTTCATGCCGAACGGTCAAACTGTCACCGCCAAGTACTATTCCGAAGTAATTCCGATAGATCTCGGAGAAAAGCTGAAACAAATGCATCCATGGCTGGCACAGAAAAATGTCCTCCTGCTTCATGATAATTGTTATAACCTGGACCCAAGCTACCTTAACTCCTGCAGATAGATTATCTGCCTTTTGCAGTTTAACCCTTTACCAAACAACAAAATTTTAGACTAGTCCAAACAGAAAGCAATTGCAGACTACAACATAAATATGATTCAAAAATTGAAATTTGTTTTGGGAGGGATAGAAAACATTGTGGAAAAAGGAGAAAATGCTGGTTACCAGCATTTTCTCCTTTTCCCACAATGTTTTCAAGACTTCTTTTTCAGGGTCATTAAAAGTCGGGATTGTGTGGTAAAGGGTTAAATCAATGAGGCAAAGGAGAAACCTGCATGTCACAAGCCATATCTCCTTTTTCTTACAATGTTTAAATGTATAAATTCCTAACACAATATTTCCCATCTTAAATCTTTCATAAAGAACAAAACTTTGAAGTGGACCAAATTCAAAGCATTTGATGGGTTAAGACACTTTGTCATGTAGTAAGCAAAGATAAGCATAATTTCTAAACCTTTAACAACACAACTTATTCATATTACAGACATTTGCAGACAAACTTTTATATATAGCTTAATTCAATGGCTGGATGTCTTTGAAAGGTTAACCCTTTCCCAAACAAGCCCTGGTTTTCATGTGTCTGCAGTACAAGTCTTTTGAAAACACTGTGGGAAAAGGAGAAATTGCTCGTAACGAGCAATTTCTCCTTTTCCAACAGTGTTTTCTACCCTTTTTGATAACTTTCTGCCATTTTCATCAAATTTAAAATTGTCGTCTGCAGACTCTTTCAATTTGGACCAGTCCAAAATTTGTCGTTTGGGAAAGGATTAATAAACATTGTAGGATAACAGTTTCTGTATCGCACAATATTTTCAAAAGCTCTTTTCTAAGGGTTTCTAAACACTGTATTGTGTGGTAAAGGTTTTTGAAATGAAAAAAAAAAAACTCTTATGACACTAGACAAATATGATAGTGGGTAGAGAGGAAAGAGTGAAAGAGAAACAATTGAGTCAAAACTGAAAGCTATAATTTTGGTTTTTCCAGCTCAAGATTATTATAGGCCTGTGAAAACCCAAAAATTCTAAAAATAGTAACATTCTATATTTAGCACAAAGGAAATTACTTCTATCAATAGAATTCTTGAAATAAAAGAAAAAACCCATTACTGATTGGGGTTCTGCTAAAATTAACCTTTAATATACCTTAAACAACTCTGGTTTCCTTTGAGGCCGATGTAGATCAAGATCAGACTGCACAAATCATGCAGTCTGACCTTTGAACTACAATATCCAATTTGCTAAAACATTAAAATGAAAGCAAACAAAAGATTGGAATTATCTTTTTCTTGTTTCTTGTTTGTTTGTGTGGCATTTAACACCATTTTCAACATTATTTCAGCTATATTGGCATGGCGAATGCACCTACCCTTGCTTTCCTGGACTTTATTAAACCAGTACTTCCAACAATTTTCTTTCAAAGACATTAGCAGCTGCTTTCCCACATTATCATCCTGAAAAAGAGGAACAGCAGTCAGAAAGAAATGAATCCTATCACAATGATAATAATCCTCGGAAAGAAATGGGGGGAACTGGGAATCTGAACCCTGGTCTCAAGCCCTGAAGGTTATCGACTGAGCTACCAGGCTCAGCTCATATAGCTGAACCAAAACCATTCGAGTCATGCTCTGGCAAAAGAGGGTTTAGTGAATCTCTGTAATACATTATACCAAGCTAGTCATCACATAATTATGGATCCATAAAATCAATTTTGTCTAATAACTGACTCAATCATGTGGCAGAATGGACCTTTGATTTGTTTGTACTCGAGTTTAACCCTTTCCCAAACGACAAATTTTGGACTGGTCCAAATTGAAAGAGTTTGCAGACGACAATTTTAAATTTGATGAAAACGGCAGAAAGTTATCAAAAAGGGTAGAAAACACTGTGGGAAAAGGAGAAATTGCTCGTTACGAGCAATTTCTCCTTTTCCCACAGTGTTTTCAAAAGACTTGTACTGCAGACACGTGAAAACCAGGGCTTGTTCGGGAAAGGGTTAATGCTGTGTTAACCCTTTACCACACAATCCCAACGTCTAACAACCCTGAGAACGAAGGCTTTTGAAAACATTGTGAGAAAAGGAGAAAATGCAGGTAACCAACATTTTCTCCTTTTCCCACAATGTTTTCTAACCTATAAATGAGAAATTTCATCATTTAGGCCACCTTTAATTTGTCGTCTGCAAATGCTTTCAATTTTGACAAGTCTAAAATTTTGTCGTTTGGTAAAGAGTTAACAGCTTAGGTCATATGGCCATCAGTGTACCTATTCATGTGTTTCCTGGCTTTTTCATTCCAGTACTGACACTTATTTCTTTACAAGCTACTTACTGCTTTTCTCACAAGCACCAGAGGTGAGAGGTGAAAAATCGCTCAAATAAGGGGATTTGTCTTAGATAGTGTAGAAAACAATGTTGGAAAAGTTTCCAAAATAGAGTTAGCTAAAATGATGTAATTTGCCTTTGAAATGGTACAAAACATCAGAGAAAAGGGAGAAAACACTTATTTTCAGCACTGAAATTACAATTATTTGGGCTGTATTTGTACGATGAAAATGTCTGACAGGTTTATTCTATGCTCTAAGGGTTAATATCTACACAAGAAAGCTTTAACCCTTTACCACACAGTCCCGACTTTTACGACCTTGAGAAAGAAGCCTTTTGAAAAGATTGTGGGAAAAGGAGAACATGCTGGTAACCAGCATTTTCTCCTTTTCCCACAATGTTTTCTCCACTTCCCAAAACAAACTCCCATTATTTGGTAACATTTATTGTGCCGTCTGCAAATGCTTTCAATTTGGACCAGTCTAAAAATTTTGTCGTATGGTACAGAGTTAACCTATCTACCACATGTCAAAATTTTAGACTTGTCTGAAGTCACAGCATTTACAGACAACAAATTTAATATGGCTCAAATTGTGGCAGTTGTCTTTGATAGAATAGAAAACATTGTAGGAAACGGAAAAAATGCTGGTTACCAGCATTTTCTCCTTTTCCCACAATGTTTTTAAAAACCCTTCTCTCTTAAAGTCGTTGTGTGATAAAGGGTTAAATATAAACCCAAGTATGTAATTTAAGATGGCTATCAGTAGGTCTAAAGCAATAGTCTGTACAAAAAATGAATTCACAATCCCAATTTTAATATCGCTCAGGAAGGAGCCTTTTGAAAACTGTGTGGGTTGAGGAGAAAGCGATGGAAATCTGCATTTTCTCTTTTTCTAACAGTGTTTTTCTACCTTTCCAAAGGCAACTTTCTATTCCTGAGTCACATTCATTTTGTCATATACAAAAACTCTCAATTTTGGCAAGCCTAAAATTTTCTTGTTTGGAGAAGTGTTAACTCTTTACCAAAGCACAAAATTTTAGACCTATCAAAATTGAAAGCATTTGAGGAGGACATACCAGATGTGGTTTGAATGATGGAATCTTTGAATGCTGGGATCTTTCTGTTAGAGTATGGAAAAGGAGAAAATGCTGGTTACCAGCATTTTCTCCTTTTTCTACATGGTTTTTAACCCTTTCCCAAATGACAAATTTTGGACTGGTCCAAATTGAAAGGGTTTGCAGACGACAATTTAAAATTGGATGGAAATGGCAGAAAGTTACCAAAAAGGGTAGAAAACACTGTGGGAAAAGGAGAAATTGCTCGTTACGAGCAATTTCTCCTTTTCCCACAGTGTTTTCAAAAGATTTGTACTACACGTGAAAACCAGGGCTTGTTTGGGAAAGGGTTAAATGTCCTCTTCTCAAGGCTAGTCAAAACATGGGATTACAAGATACAAGGTAAAGGTAAGATTCCAGTGTGACATAAGCTGTATCTTATTACCCATACAAAACAGACGTCAATAGGCAATCAAACCTTCTCACATTTCCTCTTTGATACATAAATACTATCCAACATATGCATGAACCATATGACTTATTTTACTAGGGACATGCTCTTTTCTAACTTCAGTTAGTAATTTCCTAAACAAGCAACTCTGATTGGCTGTCACACATCCTGCTATCTGATTGGCCGACAGAGGTTCGACAGGTATTCCTCTTCAGTATACAGAGACGAGAAAGCCAGTATTAGACAGCCGACCCACAAAACGTGTTGCTGGACAGAACAAGAAAGGTAATCTCTTCAAACTGTAGTGTGCTGAATTAACTCTTTACCACACGACAAAAATTTATACCCGTCCAAATTGTAAGCGTTTGCAGATGACAATTTTAATGTGGCTCAAATGATGTGATTTTTGTTTGATAGGGTAGAACACATTGCGGGAAAAGGAGAAAATGCTGGTAAGCAATGCTGGTTACCAGTATTTTCTCCATTTCCCACAATGTTTTCAAATGGCTTCTTCCTCAGGCTCGTTAAAAGTTGGCATTGTGTGGTAAAGAGTTAATTCACATTTAGTACACTTTTTCAATCGGGAAAAACTGGCAAAACATTGGTATTTGAAAGTTATTCAAGGTTCTTCTGGCCGGATGGTGTATATCAAAGATCAGACTGAATGTTCTGTGCAGTCAGTCTAATCTTTATCTACACTTTCCACAAATGCAAATGAACCTGGGTCCAGCAGTTAAGGGGTTAAATATAATTGAAACAAATCAAGATTTTATTGAAAAAAAAAAAAAAATGGTTTTCTTAAAATAAATAAGAAGATAAGAGTATACAAAGAGAACTTTGGCACTCGCAAGGGGGAACTAAATTGCTTAACAGTTACTCTTTACCACATAATCCAAACTTTTAACAACCCCGTGAAAGATGCCTTTTGAAAACATTGTGGGAAAAGGGGGAAATGCTGTTAACCAGTATTTTCTCCTTTTGCCACAATCTTTTCTACCCTTCCCAAAACATATTTCAATTTTTCAGTCAAATTTGTTTTATCGTCTGCAAATGCTTTTAATTTGGACCAGTCTAAAATTTTGTCATTTGGTAAAGAATTAAATCCCTACTAAATGGCAAAGTAAATTGAGTTGTCAATATTGAAAATATTGGCAGACAACAATTTACATGTGGCTCAAATGATGGAAGTTTTCTCTGATAGGGCAGAAAATATTGTTGGAAAAGAAGAAAATGCTGGTTACAGCTTTTTTTTCTTTGCCTTGGTTTTCAACATTTTCTCCTCTTCCGACAATGTTTTCAAAAGATTCATTTCTCAGGTTCATCACCAAATACTTTAGCCAACTAGACAATTAGTTACTTTCTAAATTTGGAATTAGGCACTTGAATACAGTAAAAGTTCCTGAAACTGCCCTGGTTATAAATCTGTTACCTTTAAAATTTCACCAAATGAAACAATTTCACCCACATATACTTGCTTTGGAGGACAGAAGTAAAGATCGAGAGGTGACAACACAAAAATGTGCAGGCTGATCTTTATCTAGGCTGTCTGTTATTTTGTTTGATAGATCGGCAATAGCTATCATTTGCATCACAGTTGTCATTTTCACATTCTTCTGGAAAAGTCTAGAATTTTGTTGTTAAAGAGATACTCACCTCATATGCTTTAAATAGACCCTTCCAGTCGCAACCTTTATTCGGACAGACCACGTGAAATTTGAACATCTCACGGCGAACTGCATTATCTGGGAACATCTGTCAGTAAACAAGTCATTAAAAATATACCGGTATTAACTCTTTACCAAACGGCAAAAAAAATGGACGCAACCCAATTGTAAGCATGTGCAGATGTCAAAATAAATGTAGCTGAGATGATGATTTCTGTCTTTGATTGGGTAGATAACATTGAGGAAAAGGAGAAAACACCAGTTACTAGCATTTTCTCTTTTTTCCCACAATTTTTTTTAAAAACCTTCTCTCTTCTGGGTTGTTAAAAGTCTGGTTGTGTGTATGAAGCTCTAAGCACAAGTTAATAACTTTTGCAGACAGTGTAGATCAAGATCAGGCAGCCATTAAGTATATGGTGTATATTAATATAAGAATGCACAGAATGTGCTGATTATCAACATTTTTTTCTTTTCTGAACTTTCAGTGAACTTCATAAACACAGTTGTTACTAACCTAATTTACATAGTTGTAACTGAACTAATTCATCCATTTGTAAATGAACTTATTTTCAAGGTTGTAACTGAATGTATTTATCAGGTTGTAACTTAACATATCTATCAGGTTGTAACTTAACATATCTATCAGGTTGTAACTGAACTTGTTCATTACGTTGTAACTGAACTCATTCACTTGGTTGTAAATAAACTTACTTGCCAGGTTGAAACTGAAAATATTTACCAGGTCATAACTGAACTGAACTGAAGCCAGTTGTAACTGAACTTATTTACTAGGTTGTAATTGACTCTTTTATCTGGTTGTAAATGAACTTACTTAGAAGGTTGAAAATATTTACCAGTTTATAACTGAACTGAAGCTGGTTGTAAATGAACTTATTTATCAAGTTATAACTGAATTGATTAACCCTTTCCCAAACAAGCCCTGGTTTTCACGTGTCTGCAGTACAAGTCTTTTGAAAACACTGTGGGAAAAGGAGAAATTGCTCGTAACGAGCAATTTCTCCTTTTCCCACAGTGTTTTCTACCCTTTTTGATAACTTACTGCCATTTTCATCAAATTTAAAATTGTCGTCTGCAAACTCTTTCAATTTGGACCAGTCCAAAATTTGTCGTTTGGGAAAGGGTTAACTCAGTTGTAACTGTGCTGCTTACAAGGTTGTAACTGAACTTATTTATCTTGATTTAAACGAGCTGATTTACTCAGCTGTAACTTAATTTATTTACCTTGATGTAATTTAACTGATTCATGCAGACGCACCAGTAACTAAACTGATTTACCAACTTATGACTGAACGTATTTACCTTGATGTAATTTAATTGATGTACCCAGTTTTAACTGAACTGATTTACTATCTTGTAATTGAACTCATTTAGTAAAAGAACATACTGACCAAGTTGAAATTTAAAAATATTTACCATGTTATAACTGAGCTGATTTACCAGGTTGTAACTGAACTGATTAATCTGGTTGTAACCAAACTGATTTACCAATTTGTAACTGAAGTGATTTGTCTGGTATTTAAATTAACTTATTCATCCTGTTGTTAACTTAACATTTCTACTGTGTTATATTTGAACTTATTTATCTATTCATAAAATTATTTACTACGCTGTAACTGAACTTCTTAGACTTGAATAAGCCTTTGGTTCCTTAACCCTTTCCCAGACGACAAACTTTGGACCGGTCCAAATTGAAAGAGTTTGCAGACAACAATTCTAAATTTGATGAAAATGACAGAAAGGTCTCAAAAAGGGCATATTTTTGAGTGAAGATCAACTTGAATACAGCTTAGATTAGTACCTTAACCCTAGGGCTGCAATGCCACATTTAACTCTTTACCAAACGAACAAATTTTAGACTATTCCAAATTGAAAGCATTTGCAGACGACAAATTAATGTGACTGAAAAATTTTAATTTGTTTCTGGAAGGGTAGAAAACATTTTGGGAAAAGCAGAAAATGCTGGTTACCAGCATTTTCTCCTTTTCCCACAGTGTTTTCAAAAGGCTTCTTTCTCAGGGTCGTTAAAAGTCGGGATTGTGTGGTAAAGGGTTAAGGACCTTTTGCAGACAGTGTAGATCAAGATCAATCTGCACAGAATGTGTAGCCTGATCTTGGATCTACACTGTCCAATAAGGAGATATTTTTCCCCAAAAAAACACAAATGCCTTTGAAACAGCAAAATTTGGGTTTTTACAATAGGCTTGAAAGTTTCATATTAATCATTTAGCAGTTTCAGGGTTACAAATTGTTCTCAAAAAGATGAGATTTCTACTAACCTGATCTACTTGAATAATACTGTATTCATCAGTTACCTCCTCTCTTTCACACTGTCGACATTTTTCACCTGACCTGATAAAATACATAACAATCAAATTTTCATTTCATCAGTTATATTTGAAAAAAAAACTGAATTTTAGGTGTAGGAAGTAGATTAACAGCATTTACTCATTTTTCCACAATGTTTACTAACATGTCAAAGATAGAAATCACCTTGTGAATGTTTATTAAACAGGTTAGGCCTTTACCACATGACAAAAATGGTAGACTTGTCTTAACCGCAAGCATCTGCAGACACCAAATCAATCGTGGCTAAAACTATGGAAGTCATCTTTGATAGGATAGAAAGCATTGTGGGTAAAGGAGAAAATGCTGGTTACCAGCATTTTCTCCTTTTCAAACAATGTTTTCAAAAGTCCTCTTTCTCAAGGTTGTTTTAAAGAATCGGGATAGTGTGATAAAAGATTAACTGTGCCAGAAAACTGACTGACACTGACTGTAAAGGTACTTACTTAGTATGGGCAGCAATGCATGATCTGCAAAAACGATGGCCGCAAAAAATTTGAACGGGATCCCTCAGAGCTAGCTCACAATAGTTACAGAGATATTTGGGGTCTAATGATTGTTGATCAAATATTTCTTTTGGGTACCCTCCCAGTTTTAGCTGGACTGTGGGTGCTTCCGCCATATTCAAATCAACAGGGCTCTGCTTATTCCTGAAAAAAAAAAGCAAGAGCACCACATGTGGGTGCCAATGCTTGGTAGTAGCTGCTTGATTTCCAGAGAAAATTCTTACTAAAAAGGGGCATAACTGAATCAAAAGTCTGTTGATGGTTACCAGTCCTTGTTGCATTGGTTCCTGTTTTAACCCTTTACCACACAGCAAAATTTTAGACTGGTCCAAACTGGAAGCATTTGCAGACGACAAAATAAGTATGACTGAAAAATTGAATTTTGTTTTGGGAAGGGTAGAAAACGTTGTGGGAAAAGGAGAAAATGCTGGTTACCAGCATTTTCTCCTTTTCCCACAATGTTTTCAAAAGGCTTCTTTCACAGGGTCGTTTAAAGTCGGGACTGTGTGGTAAAGGGTTAATAGTTAAGAACTTGTCCAAGTTTGAAGTAAATCTCTTCAATAATATCGGAGATATTACAAAATGTCAGAGTTTTTGCACCGCAACAACAACAGGGCTATGACAGTACATCCTGTCCACATTTTATTCGAAAACAGTGGAGCTAATAAAAACTGGCGACGACAAAAAATTCAATCAGCCGATTGAAAGTCATTTTGCTCTTATTGTGAAAGGTAGTTTTCTAGTTGGCTACCTTTCTTTTTCCTTTCTTCACACTTGTCTTCAATGATCATGCTCATTTGTATGACGCTTAACTCTTTACCAAACGACAAAATTTTAGACCAGTCCAAATTGAAAGCATTTGCAGACGACAAAATAAATGTGACTAAAAAATTGAAATTTGTTTTGGGAAGGGTAGAAAACATTGTGGGAAAAGGAGAAAATGCATTTTCTCCTTTTCCCACAATGTTTTCAAAAGAGTTCTTTCCTAAGGTCGTTAAAAGTCGGGATTGTGTGGTAAAGAGTTAACACTGTTTTCAATATCATTTCGTATCACGCACCTAAGTCGGGATTGTGTGGTAAAGAGTCTGCAAACTCTTTCAATTTGGACCAGTCCAAAATTTGTCGTTTGGGAAAGGGTTAAACGATTTTATTTCTGGCACAGTGTTACACACATAATTTATTCATTGAGGCTGCTTGTTAAGTATGTTGTAATGAAGCAAAAAAGAGTATTTTGTACAAAAATGAAGACAACTGTCATTTTTTACTAGTATGCCCTCTACTGGCATTGATGAAAAAGAAGAATTATCAAAGAAATATTGTGATATGAAACCAAGTATATTCAAATTCAAACTAATTATAAAAAGTTTTATTAAATGAAAATCTGTATGATCTCAGCAAGTTCTTAACATTCTTTTGTCTTAACCCTTTACCAAACAATCCCTGGTTTTCATGACCCTGGGAAAGAATACTTTTGAAAACATTGTGGGAAAAGGAGAAAATGCTGGTAACCAGCATTTTCTCCGTTTCCCACAATGTTTTCTACTCTATCAGAGAGCTTAAGCTCATTTGTAACAACTTTGAATTTGTCGTCTGCAGATGTTTTGAATTTGAAAGACTCTAAAATTTGTCGTTTGGGAAAGAAAGTTCTTCTCTAAAACTCTTTAACACTTTATTACATAATTCTGAGTTTCCTGGTACCAACATTTTTTTCCGTTTCCCACAATGTTTTCTACCCACTCAATGACAAGTTCCATCATTTGAGTCACATTTGAATTGTCGTCTGCAAATGCTTTCAGTTTGGACAAGTCTACATTTTGTTGCTTGGTTAATAGTTAGCCCTTTAACAAATGACAAAATTTTAGCATTGTCCAAATTGAAAGCATTTGCAGATGACAAATCAAAGGTATACCAAATGATGAAATTTGTCATTGATAGGTTAGAAAACATTGTAGGAAAAGGAGAAAATGCTGGTTACCAGCATTTTCTCCTTTTCCCACAATGTTTTCAAAAGGTTTCTTTGCTAGGGTCGTCAAAAGGCGGCATTGTACAGTAAAGGGTTAAAAGATAGTATAATTTTTGTATCCTTGTTTCAAAAGTGAAGGTCTGTTCTGATATTAGGACAAATGAGATTAGCTTTTTCTGGGTATATTGTGATACTTTGACCAATATGAATGGATATTGTTCATTTTTTTTAGAATGTAAGCAGTTTGTGACTGCATTCAAGACTTCATTTCTATATTGTGTGAGATATTTCCATCTTGTGTTTGCTACCATTTCAGTTGAGTATTAGTGTATATGACATGATTCCGTCCTTTATTTTGTGAAATTAGTTTTAGATGTTGAAGTACATTCCCAGGTTTTAATAACCCTGAGAAAACAAAGAATTTAAAAAAATTGTGGGAGAAGGAGAAAATGCTTGTGACCAGAATCTTCTCCTTTTGTTTTAAACTCTTTCAAGGACAAAACCTGTAATTTGCGCAATCTTCATTTCGTTGTCTGCCAATAATTTCAATTTGGACTTCTCTAAAATTTTGTTGTTTGGTACAGATTTTAATAATGCAGGATTTAAGCAAGCTTAATGGTTTGGAAGTATGCAATGATGATGTTTTCATTTATGAGTTTCTCTTGTTTTTATCATTAATAATTCAACTGAATATGGGCAAACCACAACCACAATATACTATGTCCCTCAAAAATTGGGAGTAGAGTCAAAACGGCCTACTTACGAAATGGGCGGGTCCAAAACACACCCCTTATACATGTATATAGATGGTGACAAGGCCTAATTTAAAAGTATGATTAACTTTAATTTTCTACATTCATTTATCTCTTTACCAGACGACAAAATTTTAGACTTGTCCAAAGTGAAAGCAGTTGCAGACGACAAAATAAATATGACTGAAAAATTGAAATGTGTTCTGGGAAGGGTAAAAAACACTGTTATAGAAGGGGAAAACGCTGGTTACCAGCATTTTCTCCTATTCTTACAACATTTACAAAAGCCTTCTTCCTTGGGGTTGTTAAAAGTCGGGATTGTGTGATAAAAGAGTTATTCTAGAAGAATTTGACAAGTTTCTTATATCGTCTATCTTATCAAAATGAACTGAATATAACTTTCTGTATCTGTTTTACTTGCCGGAGTATAAATTTCTTTTCATACCCTGATGTTGTTTGGGTTTATTTTTCATCAGCCCTTTCTGTTCCCAGAGTATTGGGTTTATTTTTCATCAGCCCTTTCTGTTCCCAGAGTATTTATCTTATCAAACCAAGTTATCACTCAATACAGGGTTCATATTTACACATATGATCCAAGCTAAATACTCCTTAGTTCAGATCTGGCTTTCTTTCATTTTACTCTCTACCAAACAGCAAAATGCAGGATTTGTCCAAATCTGAACCATTAGCACTGGAAATGTTTTTGAAAACACTGCAAGTAATGGAGAAAATGTTGGTAAATGCAGGTAATGTTTTCAAAAAAGCCTTATTCCTCAAGATCGTTACAACTAAGGATGTTTGGTAAAGAAATAATGATTCTTACTGTTTCAATAATTCATGTATGATTGGATTTAGATGGTAGAAAGCAAGGCTACCGGAGTCACTCAGTCTTACTATGCTACGATTGTTCCATGCCGGACACCAAATTTGCAGCTGTCTGAAACCTAGTGGTGTTATTATTTATTTGTTTAAGTCTGTTTGTAGTAATCTAGTATCGCCAATCATGTCAATTTAAAAGGAGTTTTGTTTTTTTTTTAATTGTTGACTATCTTTTAAAACAGCTACATTTTTATTCTGTTATATTGTTCCAAGTCTAAAAAATTCATTTCACATTCAAATTTATTTTTCTTTGTGTTTGCTTGCTAAGCGTCGTGGAAAAAGTTTTTTTTTTTTCAACCCACAATAAATGACAGGGAAACTTGAAAATCCATAAAGTCAGAGGAGACTGAATTTGGTGGTCACCAAATATTTTCCTTCATACCATTTCCTAACTGACATTTGGTTATCGGCGCCTTATCATCAAATATAAAAATAACGTCTAATATTCGTTTACAATAATTTATCGTTTTGCAGGGGGCCGTGTTGACACCTCAACCCAACAACTGGCAGTCCACCGTGAGAACCGACCGCTCCCTCAGCCGACACATTTTAAATTTTGAATTCAATAAAGACAAATAAAATAAATTAGGGTCTAAAATGAACGAAATAAAAATACCGTCTGCTGTTTCTTTACTGTATCTCCCTATATCTCTGTATCCTTAAATTCCCCTACGTATCATATATAGACAATATCTAACGTTACACCATCCAAACATCACTTTTGGACTATATGGTTTCCCACGTTCTAATTTTAACAACCAATGGAAACGGCTTTTCCTCCGGAAATGAAAGAACGAGAACGCTCGGAACAAGATAGGCCTACTTTTGCATTAGTCCTAAGGACTACATGACGCATATTATAATACAAAGTTCTCATATCCAGAGCTCCAGATAGAGGGAGTGATTTTGATTTCAAAATTGAAAATATTAATCACTCTCCACTAAACCCTATGTTATGGTTACTCAGTAGAATCGTCTCATCGAGACGATTCTAATGAGTATCCACAACATAGGGTTAGGGAGAAAAATAATGGATTTAGAATACTATCACTCCTTCTTATCTGGAAGTCTGCATATCTATAGATCTTGTCAAATCCCATGAATTTTACGACGTGAACACATGCTAACTACCATTTCTCTTCTTCCCACAATGTTTATCACCCTCTTAGAGACAAATTTCATGTTTTCAAGAGTCACATGATATGTTGTCTGCAAATTTACGCTTTCGGCATCTCTGTAGGCCGTGTCCAAAAAATAGTCGTTTGGGAACGAGTTAAGAAATTCTGCTCCGCTCTCTTGTCAAAAGAAATAAATCTCCTACAAACTGAACAGGACTGAAAGAGGGCTTGGAACGTAATCTGTAGGACGAATGATAAGGGAAGGATACGGTGAACAATACTGTTTACCTAGGAATGAAGGGCACTCTGTTTTCTGTAATGCAAAGAAGTCTGCAATGTTCTATAACACCTCTCTCTCTCTCCTCGAAACTGGAATGAATTATATCAAAGCATGAAGAATTCTTCCTAAAGTTAAACTAAATGTTGCATCTTCATATAGATCTACACATAAATAAAAGTAAACCGCATTTATAAATGAACTTATGCTAAATAGCAACTAAGAAAAAACCCTTTACAGGAGTGGCGAAATTCGTTCACTTTTAATAACTTATACATGTTGTAATATATAAAGCCTTATCTAGTCAAACGTAAAAAAAAAAAAAACGCAAGTGTTATAATTTATGCATTTGAATTTAAATCCTATCATTCAGAAGTATCGAAAACAACTTTAGATGACAATCTCTTTAGTAGATTATTATAATTATTGTGTGGTCGGTCCGAGTGTTAGTCATTGGCAGAAAAATGAACTTAAAAACCAGGCAAAAAGTAAACAAAAGACAGAAGTGACTTGGCAGATTTGTAGTTATGAAATTAATTTCTCTGCCAGTAACTAAAATTTGGACCAAGCGTACGATAACAGATTGTCATCTTCACAATAATTTCCATACTTTTAAATTGTATGATTTGAATTTAGATGCATTTTTTAATTCGCTTTGTCGACTTTTGGCAGTTATTGTTACTTATACTAGATCTAGTATATTTATGTTAATCAATTTCTATTTTTACAAATGCTAACGAAGGTTGAATCTGAAAGCAATGAATCAACGATATCTTTACATTGCAAATTACTTTAGAGGAAAGCAGTCGACTCTAAGTGTAATAGGATAATATTTCTTATCACTAAAATCACTTTAAACTCTTTACCAAAGGACAAAATTTTAGACTTTATCAAATTAAAAGCAATTGCAGACGACAAATTAAATGTAGCTCAAACAATGAATTATATCTTTGATAGAGTAGAAACCATTGTTGGAATAGGAGAAAATGCTGATTACCAGCATTTTCTTCTTTTTCCACGATCATTTCTAAAGCCTTCTCTTTCGGGGTCTTTAAAACTCTGGATTGTATGGCAAAAATGCAGGTAATACTTACCTTTTAACGACAGCGGTATGAGAGGTATCACCAGAAGTAACATTGTCTATGCATGCAATCAGTCATTTCTTGATTAGCTCAAGTCTGCAGCATCTCCAGCCTTCATTGCAATTAGGGTACCCAAAGTAGCAACAGCGAGACTTGACATAAAATAACCTGTGTAGATAAAGTTGTACATATCGTTATAATTTGTGTGCATGTTATATGATTATTCCATGTTCTATTTCGAGGAAATAAAGTGAGAAAATTGCATTTTATATACTGCTAGAAAAACCAAACATAATGCTTTAACATCATCTCCTTTCTCCTCCTGCTGCATCTGCTCTTCCTCTTCTTCTAAATAATCATTTCCACCATCATCATCATCATCGGAAAATAATGTTGTTAAAACTATCACTAAAATACTGGTTTTCGTTGCCCTAGCGCAGATACAACATTGCTACTACATTTAATAGCCTGTTTCAGTTGATGCTACCAGTTCAACCGCAAAAAGCATTGTGCAAAAGTGCTAAGGATTGGCTCGATCATAAGCATTTCAAAAATGAATTAACTGATAGGGCGCATTATACAGACATCAAAACGACATAAAGCACCTGATCAACGCCGTATTTTTCCAAAATTCTACATGAATTGATTTAAGGTAGAAATTCTAAGTTATTCTGGAATATCTCATAGCACAGTAGAAGAAAATTATCGCTTATTCCACAGCGTTTACACAAAGTAGGCTGAAACATTCTATTGTGAATTTAGGATTCATTTAATTGACTACTGAGATGATTTCTTTCATATACATGACTAAACCTGTCTGTTTTGGTCTTTAATTTAAAATTTGCTATACTAAGTATGATTTTTATGCACTTTCTTTCCTGTTCATATAAAATTCTATAATTACCAGCTTGACATTTAATATGTTATCTAATTAACAAAAGAGACAAATCACCTGATCCTCCTTGAAAAGCAAGAAAACATTGTGAGGATAGACTAAAAGCTGGTGACAAAAAGCACAAACGCATAAAAAATTATTGTAGCCAAATTCATCTCTAATCCTGTTAAGGATGGCAAAAACCATGCTTATGCATACCTTTCTTTAATTTACACATTCAAACAGCTCATCGGTGCTGTCAGTCCTTTGACTTTTAAGAATCGAAAGTTTTCCGAAATACTTCCAGTTCGATAGAGTAACTTCTCTTTGAGCAATCTTGTGCATATATTTGGTAGGAAAATGAATAAGTCTCGCAACACATGGCAATATTGTTAGGACAGATACGGTGCCCGTAACGTCGACTAGCCATTTACTAACCTATGCCAAAAATAACAAATGAGAGCTAAAAGCCTGGTGTATGCGTCGTCCCGTTAGTAATTCTAAACGCGCCTTTTGAAAATTACAGAATTCCACCAGTGGAAATAAGAAGTATTGGCCTGTAGGAGATTATTGCCAGATGAAGATAATCTTGATACCAAAATTTGTAAAAGATCTAGGCAGGTTCATCGGCAATAGTTCTCTTCATTTCTGATGCATTGACCCGTTACCCTGGTAACTAGTTAATTAATCGAGATTTCAAGATGCTGATCATAAGTTATGCAAAAGGAATCTTTGTTTTCAAGACGGAAGATACTGTTGAAAGTAAACAAATTGTTAACTGATAAAGAGCATAAAATCCTATTGTTCAGAGGACATAATAATGGAGAGTAAAACAAATGTGTGTTTTGACCATGTAGTAAAGTACGGGTACAATTTTAGGACGTTTTGCTAAAATTACGGTCAATATAGATCCGAGAATAGGTCGTCCGTGCACGTTGTGTGTGTGTGTGTTTTTTTTTTTTTTTATCTACCCCTTCCATTAATTTATGATATGCAACAGATCAAAAGCACATTTACACGTTGCATTTGAATTTCGATCGACGTCGCCCACAAATTCATGATATACGGCTAGTCAAAACAGACTTGAAATTGTATTTTTTCGTTTGTTGGTGATGAAAAGTAAGTCTCTTTGGCAGCAGTGCACTTGAAGCTATTCGTTCGAGTTAAAATTGAGTCAAATCATCTTTCGTTGAAACGGCAGTTGGACGAAAGTGTTTTTAGAATTAGACACGTGTAAGCCTAGGACTTAAACTGTAACCTATAATGGGTATGATAAATTATATCATAACATATTTTTCTATTGTTTTTGTTAATTCCTGTTTATTTGACTTACGGTCCAAGGCAATAGAGCATAAACAGTTCTTTTTTATTTGATTTACGGTTCAAGACAATAGAACATAAACACTCTTATTGCTGATTGCATATTGTTTTCAATATTTACTTTTTCCATTAGTAGAAAACGGGTCTAAACCTATTACCATAACCACGCGTAAACAAAAGTCAATGGCAACAATACACGAAATGCAATCAAGTGTAATTATCTTTATTAACGGAGGTACATTTCATTTCGATGCAGTGTCTGTTAAGTACACCCAGGCTTTTGTTTCTTATTTGTTTTTCTTGTTACACATATACATGTATTTGTATACGGCACCGTATCTGCCCTAATAGTGCTGGTACGATGACAGTGTTGCTGAGGGATTGTCGCCTGCAATGAGACGATAGACAAAGCCCTATTTAGTGAATTTCCGAATATATGTGGAGTGGCATGGTCCTGTTATAGCCATTCACGATATAACTGGGTGTCAACTTGACTATCCTAGCTAAGAAAGTTGTATCATGGGACAATATATTCACAGCGGGTTTTGAACAAAGTGTCCAAATGATCTGATGTGGGAATAATCAAGTGTCAAAACGACTGGTTGCAAGCACTTTGGTATCAAATAGGTATAAAACAAGACTTTTTTGGTGTACAAGTTGAACATTTTTTCGGTATAATTGTGGCAGCCAATGCACATATCCCTACTTTTCCGAGTGAGTGTGTGTGTGTGTGTGTGTGTGTGTGTGTGTGACTTCTTCTTTTTTTTCCAATCAGTACTTCTAACAGCTTTTTTTCCAAACATCTTTCCCTTTTCCAACGAGAAAAGCTCAAGCAATGCTCAGTGGTGAAACAGAAATCATTCCTTTGACAATGGCTATCTTCACTCCCTCGAGCTACAAGCTCCATGCGCTACCTACTGAGCTTTCCGCCTCAGCAGTAAGTTAGGTCGATAATAAGATAAGGAAATCAGTTTCACTCCGAGAAGAATAATAATTCTTGGAAGTAGTACAGTCGTTGGTTAATAAGATAAGGAAATCAGTTTCACTCCGAGAAGAATAATAATTCTTGGAAGTAGTACAGTCGTTGGTTTGTGCTGCCCCCTCCATCATCCCCCACACAGAACAAAAAGAACAAAATTGGCGTCAACCTTGTAATCGTTTAAATAACATGAGTGTGTGACTATACTCAATAACAGATGACAATCTTCGATGACCTACTTAGATTCAAGGGACCATTTTGAATCGGGAAGTTTAGGGTGACACATATACTACTATTGCGAAAGTTACTCAATACACCCTTTTAAATAAGTTAAACATCGACAGCCCATTTTATATATCTATACAAATCTACTAAATCAAGTACTTATTAACTCTTCACCAAACGACTTGGACTTGTCTAAATCCAAAGCATGTGCAGACGACATATGAAATGTCGCTGAAATAGTGAGTTTTGTCCTGAAAAGGCTAGAAACATCGTGGGATAAGGAGAAAATGCTGGTTCTCGCTTTCCCATATATTTTTTTTTTAAATCGCTCTTTCTCACGTTCGTTAAAACTCAGGACAGTGTAGTAAAAGGTCAAATTATATGTGATTTGTTTGACGTTCATTTTCTAAGAACGCGAATCAATTTCTGATGTTCCTCCTTTTTTGTTGTTGTCTTTCTGACTTTCATTTATAAAGAAAAAAAAAAAAAAAAAAAACAGAGTAAAGGTTTTATTAATTTTACACACTTTTGACAGATGAACAACAACAACAGCAACGACAAAAGCAGCAGTAATACGTATATATATATTGTTTCAAGTTTTAATCTTAAGTTTTTAAAAACAATAAGAGAGACAGAGAGAGAGAGAGAGAGGTTGACTTACCAACACCCGGTCTGATTTAAGAGGAATCAATTTTTATGTTTTTCTTTAACAAAAATGAACTAGTATTTACGTCTTAATTCTGTTAAAATGAATTAGCTAAAATATATTTATATACTCTTATTCTTTCTAGACAGCCGCAATCTAAAATTACAAAGAAGTGGGCAATGATTTGCATTGTTATTTCTTGCCAGGGGGAACTAGTCCCCCTATAAAGACTATAAAAAACCACAATGGCCCGATTTTTATGGACTTAAGGAAGAATTCTTTTAGAAACATTGTGGAAAAAGGAGATAATGCTGGTGACAAGCATTTTTTTCCTTTTCTCACAGTATTTTCTACCCTTTCTAAGACTATGTCAGTCAGTTGGAATCCTCAAATAAACAAGCCTATTTTTTTTTATCTTGTTAGTGCTCAACTGAACTCGCATAATATTATATAGTATAAAATGACATTAACTCTTTACCACGCAACCCGGAAGACCCTTTAAGAGGGGGATTTTGAAAACATTATGGGAAAATAAAATTAATCTGTCGGCTTGCCGGTGTAACGTTATAAACTGACCCCCATAGAATAATGACCCCCCGGTCATTATTCTATATAAAATAATGACCCCTTTCTATAAAATACTGACTGCCCTTATAAAATAATGACCCCCCGATTTTATCTATAAAATAAATAAAATATCGATCCCCGACACCTTGCCTGTTACAAACATACTCAATATCAGTTGAAGTCACTATCGTGTTTCTACTGCTTATATTTGTTGTTGTCTTGTTGTTCACGGTTGCTGCTGCTGTTGTTGTTGTTGTTGTTTCTGCTGCTGCTGTGTCTGCAGGTGATACAACACCAGTATAACCTAGAGGCCCCGCTAACAAAAAACATCTATTGAAAATGAAATTTAAAACGGTTTCCATTTGAATTATCATTATTGTACTTAAAGAGCAGTATTACAATAATAGAAGATAGCCAAGTAGTTTTAAGGTTACTGTAGAAATAGAGAGAACCGATATTTAGGCCTGTGGATAATTTGGTTTTGTTTACAAACAGTGTATTGTCATCTTTTATGATTTTGGTCATGTTCTCTTGATAGAAATTATGATCATCATTTAGAAATTAAATGTGCACAAAAATTGAAACATTTGGAAGTATACTTTATATACTGGTTTGTCATCGATTTTGGGCCTTTGGGCTCTATGGTCTGTTTTAAGGAGAACCTTTGTTTCTTTTGCTTCTCCAGATATGGCATTTGATAAACACTAACCCCACTCAAAAAAAAAAAAAAAAATCCACACACACACACACACACAAGACTAGAAAGATTCACAAAATGTGCTGTCAGCGATCTGACGCCAATCACATTTTTACTGCTCAGTCATTCTAATATTGCTTTTACTTCCGAGCAAATTGTGTATATTCGATTTCTGCCGTTACAAACATTATTGCTATCTGCTTAAATACTTGTCGACAAAGCTTCATTCTACTGGTTTTATTTTCAACTTAAATGGCAACCCTTTTCTACTGAGTGACGTCAGATAACCTTTGCTCATACCGCGGTGGCATTGTTCAAAGTCACCGCTAAAATCCATGTGCTAAAAACAAGAGGGCCATGATAGCCCTGTATCGCTCCACTGGCTTATAAATATAAACCATAAAGAGAAGTCTTCACTATATAAGCCCTTATAAAACTTTGACCCCAGGGCTACAGTCGGACTAAATGGGAAATACGTGTATTAGAAGAATAATATGCCAAATTTGGGAGTTCTTAGCCTTATGGCTAGTAACATAACAGTTTCTGAAGTTTTCACTCCATTAACCCATGTAAAACTTGTGACCCCTGGTGCAGGGCCAAACTTGATCCTAGGGCTGTAACTTGGACCCTCTTTGTAGTTGTCCACTAGATAATGTTATAATTATGCAAAATTTGGTAGCCCTAAGCCTTATGGCTATGTACACCAAGATTTAAAAGTTTTCCCTATATAAGCCCATGTAAATCTTGTGAACCTGCTCCCCCCCCCCCCCCCCAGCATGAGGCCAAATTGACTCCAGGACTGTAATTTGGGCACTTTTGGTAGACCCCCACTAGATCAAGCTAAATGCAAAATTTGGTAGCTCTAGGCCTTATGGCTAGGTACAGGAAGATTTCTAAAGTTTTCTCTATATAAGTCTATGTAAAACTTGTGACCCCTGGGGCAGAGCCAATTTTGACCCCAGGGCTATAATTTGAAGAAACCTGATAGAAGTCCACTACATAAAGCTACATTCCAAATTTGGTAGCTCTATGCCTTATGGTTTCAGACAAGAAGATTTTTAAAGATTTCCAATATTTTTCAGTTTTGTTGCCATGGCAACCAGAGTTTTTGAAGGAATCAAATTCTTTCAAGAAATTCTGAAGAGGACCATGGCAGGATCATTTCTGTGAAGTTTCATGAAAATTGGATAAGCAGTTTCAGAGAAGAAGATGTTTGAAATAAAAGTTAACGCACGGACGGACGGACGGACGCACGGACGGACGGACGGACGCACGACGGACACCGGGCCATGACATAAGCCCGCTGGCCTTCGGCCAGTGGAGCTAAAAAGCGACACCTTTTGAGTAACTCTTTAATCATTGTAGATGCCTTGACTTTTTCCCGGTCAAACTCAAACATGAAACTGGGCGGTCTCTATTATGTTTCGTGTAGGCTGCATCATTTCCGAAAATAGTTCCATTGATTTACTTTGAAATGCCGTTCATTCAACATTAAAGAAGCCAACGGCGACACCAAAAGCTATTGTCGGTAAGTTGAACACACTTCTTGCGTACACGGTGTATATTTAAAGGTATTCGTTAGGCAAACCTCGCAGTGGCTCGCAGCTTGGAGGAAAAAGTGTTCGACGAAATTGTAGACTTTGTTAGGAACGGGAGTTATCCCATTTCCACGAAAAATGACAAAAAGAGAAACTTTCGACGCAAGTGTGGGCCATTTATTTTCGATGACGGGTTGTATTGCAAAAAAGTCCTCATCAGAACGCCTGAAAGTAATAAAGAAAGGGAAGACAAATGACATAATTAGGATCATCCATGCCACAGCTCATGGAGGACATTTGGGAGTTTCGAAAACGTAATTTTGATGTTTGAATTTATTATTATGAATAAAGACGAATTCGTGATTCCTATGAGCAAGTTTAATCGCTAGGTACTGTGGTGTAAGTGTCACACCGACGAATACGTGCAGTTGAAAGATGGCATGATTTGGGAAGGTAAAAATATGAAATTTAAGATCATGTAGAGATAGCAATTACAGAAGAAAATTTTTTACGGTACTTTTATCTATGAAGTGACACTAATACTGCGGTAGCGGGTGTAGGTGAGTGAGGTGGCTAAAATATGTAACAAGATGCTCCGTTTTGACGTTTCCTCCTATTATTGAAATTAACGGCGACGCATACGTTTTTACACAAATAGGACATTTTTTCAGACTTACAGACTTCTTTTACATCTTTGCATCAAATTGAGCGATTTGCTGAAATTCACGAAATCAATATTCAGTCAAAAAGTATCTCAAATCTTGCTTGAAAACAATGATCTAACATGTACATTTTATATCGAAATTCCAACATCCCCCCCCCCCCAGCCCCTCAAAAAAAGAATAATAGATTTAGTCTCCAAAATGCGCTATTGTAAAAAGGAGGACACCGGTATAATTGGAGATTTTGCTTATTCTAAATCTGGCTATAAAAGCCATCATTTATTTTTTGTTTATCTAAATTTATTCTGTTTGATAAAACGGGTGTTAGATAATATGGCGTGCAACACACGAAAAAGGGTCTTCGGACAATTGCGTAAACTGTTGTCCGCGCATGCTAATCCGGGACAGCACTTTACGACTACATAAGATTGTTTCATACAGTAGACTTTCGTGAGATAGAAAATCGCACAAAATCTGGATTAAATACAGACTGCACAGGCTGACCTGGAACGACACACTTTTACGCATACGTCCGAAGGCCCATTATCGTGTGTTGCACGCCATATCATCTGAAAGAAAATCAAACTGTAGTCCCAGTAGCCCTTAAATGTTAATGTTCAGAAGAGTCATTAAAGAAGCAATAGCTGTGGAAGGTAAGCAAAGCGTGTATTAAAATACATGTACATGTGAATATAAATCATACAGTCTAAAAGTATAGACATTATTGTGAAGTATAGACATTATTGTGAAGTATAGACATTATTGTGAAGTATAGACATTATTGCGAAGATGACAATCTTTAATTGTATGGTCTGTCCAAGTGTTAGTCGCTCAGAGAGAAATTAATTTCAAACTGGATTCAAAGCTGCCGGCTCAGTCTGTCTTTCGTTTACTTTTGCCCGATTGTTAAATTCATTTTTTCTACCTATGACTAACACTTAGACCGACAACATAATATTAGATTGCAATCTTCACAATATTTTCCTTGCTTTTAAATGGTTTGATTTATACATATTTAACTGCATTTCAACACCTGCTTTGGTTTTTTGGCCGCTATTGAAACTTTAATGGAATATTGTTATCATTGATCTTACGAAGAGACGAAACTGCAGCCTTTAGCAAAATTATCTCGATTATTTTACTCGTGATATGCAAGAAAGAGCACCCAAGGAAAATCCAACCTTCGTTACCGCCGAAAAAGTTCCCCTCGGATTTTCCTACCCGAACATGTAACATGTGAAAGATACTTATAATCCGCACGCTTTTATTTAGACAATGGTACACCGCTACATTGGTCATTTTTGTAATAATTATGTTTGCTTTGTTTCAGCTGGGACAAGATTTTGATGAGGTTTTATGCGAAAGGATGCTTCGAAGAAGTGCAAACGTTATATAAAGAACTGCGATAAGAGTCAGAGAAAGGGGAATCTGAAGAAAGCAAAGAAACCACTGCGACCGATCCCAGTGCCACCGAGGCTTTCAAGCAAGTAGGCATGGACCTTATAGGCCCGCTAGAAACTTCTTATCAGGGTAAGTTTTGTCTGTTGGTTTGTTGAGATGTTTTGATTGACTCTGTTCATTGGTAGCATAACGATATAACACTTGAGCCGTATTCCGGCAAAAGGGTGCTTAATGCATCTCCGTGATGCATTATACCAAGCAAGACATTACCTGTCTATGGATTCATAAAATCCATTTTGTCTAACTACCGACTAGAGCATGGGGTAGAATTATCCTTTGAAACGCAGGAAATTTAAAGATAGCGAAAAGTTTTGACCCATGTCAGCCTGCGCGGAATGCACAATCTGACATGTGCCGATACTGTTCGCAAATGCATTAAGCCCCCTTTTCAGACAGCATGATATATATATATATATATATATATATTAGAATTCGTTAGTTCGCACGTCACTTGTTCGAAAGCTATGTGTTGGCTCGTATGCTATCTCCGGTCCCGATTTATATCCTTCTTTATCGTCGTTAAATTCCTCCGAATACTTCGAACATCTGTGGTCCGTAATTCGTAGTGTATTTCATGCCCCGAAAGTAGTTCCTGAACACAAGCTCCTACATTTAATTGGTATATATAGGATCTGTCATGAGTTGACTGATGAGATAAAATTTTATTAAACGAGTCTTGAAAAATGTTATTAAGCGAGCCTTTGGCGAGCTTAATAACATTTTTCTGGACGATTTTAATAAAATTTTATCACAACAGTCAACGAATGTCAGATTCTTTTTATCACGTAACCGAATCCAAGCAAATTAAATAAAAAAAATAAGGGTCCAAGAAATACTCATCTGGCTTGACATTTCTATGAATGTGAGTCCGTGATAAAAAATAGTTCCAACGAGGCGTACATTAAACTTACTAGACTCTACAAGACTACAACAATTGTTTATTCAAATCTAACAATTTAAACATATAACTCTTAGAGATTATTTTATCACCAGAAGAACATAAATCAACCTGTTACAAACGAATAAATGTTCAAGACAGGCCCTATGCATTATGCATAACTACAATGTAAACATAGCAATACACATGTATGCAACAAACACGTGTGTGTAGAGTCTGCAAGTTGTGTTTGGTACGAGACTACTCGGAGTCACTGTCAACTACGATACGCCTTCGTTTCTTAACAGATTTGGGATCATTTTGTGGATTATTATCGTTTGAAGGTGACATAATGTTTATGTTGAACGTGCCACCGAAAATATTTCCAGCAAACATATTACTCAGATCACAGGGATTTTTAGCGTTTTTTATGTTTTACATGTATATATAATACAAGGGATGCAACTGACATTATCGGCAAAGTCTACTTGTCATCACAAAAACACAAGTTACTTCGTCAATATTACAGATAATCACATAAGGTCTACTTTATCTAGCTCATTACACATTTTTCTAGCGAAAAATAACGTGGTTTCATGACTAAACGTTCAATGATTTGTGCTACAGAAGCCGGTTTCTCGACAAATAGGTCGAAATGGTTTGGTCCGACACGGGTTCGTTCAGTGCGCTTGTCAGAGTAAATCTACTATTCTGTACAAGATCATGGCCAAAATACTTATCGGTTTGATAAAACAAGTAAATATCTTTAACCAACATTCGTTGTTTAATAATAACACGAAGAATACAGCTCTAAATCGTCCGATGTTTGATCGATTCACTCAAATTTCAAGGAAGCAGCCATAATCGTTGTCACGTGATCAAAATGTATCGAGGCATTTCATTGGTCGGAACCAAAAATCCGACCAATGAAATGCCTTGATACATTTTGATCACGTGACAACAATTATGGCTGCTTCTTTGAAATTTGAGTGAATCGATCAAACATCGGACGATTTGGAGCTGTATTCTTCGTGTTATTATTAAACAACGAATGTTGGTTAACGATATTTACTTGTTTTATTAAACCGATAAGTATTTTGGCCATGATCTTGTACAGAATAGTAGATTTACTCTGACAAGCGCACTGAACGAACCCGTGTCGGACCAAACCATTTCGACCTATTTGTCGAGAAACCGGCTTCTGTAACACAAATCATTGAACGTTTAGTCATGAAACCACGTTATTTTTCGCTAGAAAAATGTGTAATGAGCTAGATAAAGTAGACCTTATGTGATTATCTGTAATATTGACGAAGTAACTTGTGTTTTTGTGATGACAAGTAGACTTTGCCGATAATGTCAGTTGCATCCCTTGTATTATATATACATGTAAAACATAAAAAACGCTAAAAATCCCTGTGATTCAAACCGCCGTGAAATGTGTATTCTGAGGAATTTGTGCCGCGGTTACTGTTACACTGCATTTGCTGGATTGTGCAAGGATTTTGCTGGTTTTTTGACGATGTAAGGATTTCAGAAATGTTTTTGTGTTGAAATTCACTGATGTGACTATAATTATTGACTGATTGGATATTCTTATGACCGGTGATTTGCATAATTTGATTTGCCGGAATATTATTCCCTGACAACCTTTGTACCAAGTGCTTTCGGGCGCTGTGGTGTGTCAATCTTTTTGTCTCGGATAATCCAGCAGCTAGTGCCATCCTTTTCATGATAGAGGTAAGTTTATTTTGTCCAAAATGAACTTGACCTGACCCGACCGCAAAATGTAGGTCAGCCTTGTTTTGGAATTTTAGCGTAGGAATACATATGTAAAGTGCTTCGACCTATGACGTCATGAAATCTTATCTCACACGTGTGTGAGACAAGAAAATTCGTAATGGCTATATTACATTGGAAACAAGGGTTGTTATGTGATAAATAATCAATCCGCTTGCAAAATTGCGAAGATGTGAAAATCCATGACCAACCTTGATTTCCACACCTGTTGATTGACGATGTCAGCTGGTATCATTCAGTCGTTTAGTGCGAGCGAATGTAATTTAAGGCGTTATTTGGTTTGTCACACCAATTAATCGATCAAAGCTGATAATTCCGAAATCTCTTAACCCTTAACCTGCTAAATAAGTGAAAAGTAACTTTCAAACCGGTGATAAAACCCCCAACCTTTCCCGTTTTAAAGGTGTTAATTTGGGCAAAAATATCTCCTCACCAGACGATGTAGATCCAAGATTAGACTGCACATTCTGTGCAGTCTGATCTTGATCTGCACTGTCCACAAGAAGTTTTTGAGTCGCGCTACGCAGCCTTAGAGTTAAAACATCCAACAAGGAATAAATGGATAACGGTCTGAAGAATTCACTAGAAAGACCGGAAAACACCTTATAGCCGGAAAACGCAGGAAAACGACGAAAAACGTCGGAAAACACCAAAAATATGGCAAAGTACATGTCGAAAGTGGGAGGGAGCCGAAAGGGTAGGGTTATATGTTAAACAGGGGTATTGAGGAAGAATGTAATCACCCTATACTCGCCGAAAAATACCATTGATACTACCTAGTCTATGCTACACTTCAATAATAACAAGTACAACCATCTGCAAGGCCAGACGAGCGCATAGCATTTATTTACAGTGCAAAGAAACATACAGAATGAGGTGATATGAGCACTTTCACCTATATGCAAACGTGATAAACAAGTGAAACCTGTCGAACTGTCTCGCCCAGGAAAAACTCAGAGATCAAAACATTGTGAATGAAATTGCCCTGAGAAACCTGTGTCCATTTGTCAATGACAGATCGCTGAATGTTGGACCTCATTCGTATGAACTGAAAAATATGACCATATCTAGAATGCAACGGTTTAATTATTACGAGGCACGAGTGAGGTTACTTCTTTAAATTTCGATTTTTCTGAAAGCAATGTTTGCACTGTGAAGTCGTCTGGTAGAATGACCCGTTTTCGACACGTCGTCTATATGTACACGCCCAAAAAACTCGTGCCTACTCACTGTATGAAATACATTACGCGGATAGACAACATTTCGCGCTATTCTACGAAACGCGTGAAATTTAAAGTCTATGCTACACTTCAATAATAACAAGTACAACCATCTGCAAGGCCAGACGAGCGCATAGATTAAAAAGAACGGGCTGGTAGTGCTTAGGTGGCACTTTTCAGAAAGCAAGATTTGGAATTACCGAACTCACAAATCTAATTCTCTGGAAGCTGCAAGCCGTTGGTCTAAAGAATCTGCAACGTACATATCTTTACTCTTATCACTCTTCCATCTGCCGTGCCTTTTCCAACAGCGGTCATTAACTCCAGAATTGGCTGCATAAGTTGCTCCCCCCTGCCCGTAAAGAATGCAATCCTAAATTTAGGTCGGAAGCAACTTCCTTTAGTCTAGCGACTATGCACTCTTTAGCTCTGGTATAGCTCTGAGGCTTATCTTTATAAATCAGAAAACTTTTGCCATTTGACCTGAAACATGGCCTAAATAAAAAAACAGTTACTATTAACAGACTGTGCCGATAGAGACAAGTAATGCTGAAGCATCAGAAATGGACACACGGATGTTGAGCCTTTTGAAACAAAAACCTCGTTCCCATGTCTGTACTGGTCGGTCTTGCTCTTACCAATGCGAATAGAAAAGAAATCATCACGGAATGTAATATCGGAGCAATGCAAATTTCTTATCTTATCATATCTTTAAAAACCTGAGTAACCTAGAAGAATCATACATAGATCTCTTATAACTAAAACGTCTGTGGAATCGATATATTTATCGCACAGTTCAATTAGCATTTGCGTCGAAACAGGGGATTTTCTGTTAACTACTTTCCGTGCTGTACGTTTTGCTGATTCCAATAAGTTGTTCACAAATAAATTGTCCGTTGGGTCCGGCAGATTACGTAATGAATGGGCCCATTTAATACTGTACACTGTCGTTTATACCACATTAAAGGAACACTTCTTATCTAAAAGATCAGTTAAATACAAGGATATAAGTATTGGCGATGCGGGTAAGGCCTGGCCTCCTTTTTCAGTGACAAATTTCTTCCACTTTTGGAAGTAATGAAAATATTTTCTCACAGTATTTTCATTCCTCGATTTTATCAAATACCCGGCCATACTTTGGCGAGCTTCTCAAAGTAACAATCTGTAACACCTGACTTTTGCAGTTCATCCACAATACTCTTCTCGATATTCAAGCCTGAAGAAAAAAATATATCACGATTTACAAATGGATCACTCTGTACGAACTGCTATAAATCTAAAGGATAAGGGCCTGCCGTCAAAAATTCCATTTTTGACCTGTCCCCTAGTTGTCAATTTTCCGGGACCAAAATGTACAAAATCTTTGATGAAATCATTACATCTTTTGCCACAGAACAATTTTGGCCAAAAAGGCGCAGATTTCCAGGATGGCAGCACGACTGTGCGTGTATTCTTTTCTAACCGTATTTTATTCAAGCATTTCGACAGTAATCTAGGCGGTGGTGCTACCCAATTATTCTCTCCTAACCAGCTTACGTTGAAAGCATCAATCCCTGAGGTGCCAGGACACCAGTACCTTGAATTAAATACCTGACATTTTGCGTTATAATGACACGCAAACCGATCAACGGTATGGGGTCCCCACTTACTCTCCAAAGTATCAAAAATGTAATGTGAAACCGACCAGTCGTCGCTATCCGAACAACGACTCAACAGATCGGCAGCAGAATTATTAGTTCTCGGTAACCACTTAGGGGTCATCTCAATGCCGTTCCTGACACAAAACTTGTGTAGTTTCATTGAAATTGCTTGCAAATAATGCTTTTTGCTACCAATTTTCAATATAGAGCTAACATTTTTGTTGTCAGTGTTTACAATGACCTTTCTACTTCGCAAAACCTCTGCACAGGAACTCATTACTCTGTAAACAGACTCTAACTCTCTCCATGTCGAGCTTAAAATGCGTTCATGACTAAGCCAGCTACCGGCTACCCTTCAGTGCCTTCGACAAAACCTCCAAATCCAGATCCATTGGCGTCAACAAAGACGTTGGTGTATTCACCATTGCCGCTTTCCTTCCCGCAATCAAAAGCGTCCGATAAACATTTACCTTTATCGCTCAAGTAACTACAATAAAATCTCATCAAATTTTCCCGCCAGAAAATAATTTCTGACAAACCAGAAGAAGTAACTTTAATAGGGGCGTCCCAAATGGCCCGCGAACAAATGCAGTCGTAAAGTGCTCTTGAATACAATCTTACATTTGGTCGATTACACTCTGCATGGATATTATATGTCCTACTAAACATGCAATCTTTTTAACTGGCACAAACACCGACCCAAAACTGACCAAACTAAATAGTTCATTCAGTAAGCTTATGGCTCTCTTTATTCGCTCGTCACTTACTTTAACGGTGCTTTCAAAAGTATTCCACTCGCACCCTAACCAAGTCGCATTCATACATGGTATCCAATGACATTTGTCGTCTGCTAACAAAAAGCCAAAATCTATCAAGTCTTGTCTCACGAAATTCGCTGCTCGTAAGGACGATTCCAAACTACTCGCGCCTCCTAATCCGTCGTCTAAAAAAACGACCATATCGATTCCTACATTTCTCCACTTCGAGACGTAAACTTTCAATACTTTGCTAAATATGAATCCTGCTGTAGAAACACCAAAGGGTAGAAGTAAGTAAACAAAGAATCTCTTTACCCCATTATCAACCAACGCAAAACATAAATAGGGTGTGAGCTCTGGAAAGATCATAATGTGATGATAAGCCCCTGTCATGTCAAAGTAGAACAAATAATCCCCTTTTGAAAAAATGTCCCTTGCTACGGAATGGTTTTCAAAAAAGCATTTAAATTTGAATAATTCTAAATTCAAATGTCGACAGTCTAAGACCAACCTTTTCTTACTGGCGCGATTCATTGTCACAGTCAAAGGATTAATCACTGTCGGTGCGATCGGCACTTCCCGAATACACCCCTTCAATAACAAACTTTGGATTTCCTTACACACGAAATCAGCATTGTCACGAGCCGATTTGTTATTCCCCAATTCTACTGGTTCGGGTAGAGTCTTAAAAGGCAGCTTATAACCGTTTCCGACAACGTCTAAAATAAATGAGCTAGCACCAGACTTTTCCCAGTGGTTTAAACACGATTTCAGCCTGCCTACAGGCGAGATAACAGTTTGCTCCATTTGTCTTAACACGCATTCTCAATAAAACGGTGCAATTCGATATTAGCAAAAGGCGAAAAATAAAGGTTGGCCAATGTTCCCAAAGTTGCCTGTTAACTTATGCTCCATGACTGTACTTGTCGGAACTCAGGGGGTTTGAACATGAAATTCTTGGGTTAGATTTTATCGCATGGCAAACATAAGCCACTGTCAAACTTAATTCGTGCTTGTAAAGTTCGTTACTATTAGATACGCAAAACTTAATGCTAAATACAACCTTGATCTGTTGATCTTACGCAAGATAACTAAACCTTCATAGTTTTAGTAAACCTTAACGAACTTAAATTGGTATATGAAAATTATCAGATAGCACCCTTTTTACGCTATTTGGTGTCAAAATGCAAAGGGTAGAAATTTTACAAAGACAGATTCATTTTTTTCTTATTTCACTCTCTTACAAACAACGGAAATTTTCGGAGCGCACATACTATGCCTTTCATTTGCCAATAGCAAGTACAGATCATGATCAACAAACTTATATGTGTGAGTTTTGTAAAAGTTAACTGAAATTTATACAGTATAATAACGCTTTTCCGTAAGTCATGCTATCGTAACGAACCTTACCAACGAAAATAGCGAATTGAATGTTCGTTTGTGTTGTATCAAACATTCTTCAATTTTTTTTTTTTCAGTGAAAATGTGACAATCTCTTTAAACTACCATGAAATACGAAGTAGATTATTTAGGGGGAATGAAATACTACAGTCCGAACAGAATCAGGCTTTTTTTTTTTTAACTCAATACCAATCGACAAAATTTTAGGTTTGTCCAAATGGAAAGCATTTGCAGGCGACAAATAAATATGACTGAAAATTTGAAATTTGTTTTGTGAAGGGTAGAAAACATTGTGGGGAAAGGAGAAAATACTGGTAACCAGCATTTTCTCCTTTTCCCACAATTTTTTCTACTTTGACTTCTCAAAGTCGTCAAAAGTAGGGATTGTGTGGTAATGGGTTGGCCTACTTTTGACGACCCTGAGAAAGAAGTCTTTAGAAAACATTGTGGGAAAAGAGTAAAATGCTGGTAACCAGTATTTTTTCCTTTCCCCACAAAGTTTTTTACCCTTCACAAAACAAATTTCAAATTTTTAGTCACTTTTATTTTGTCGTCTGCAATTTCTTTCGATTTGGAAAAGCCAAAAATTTTGTCGTTTGGTAATGAGTTCAAGAATAATATTATCAAATCGGGGATATTAACCTTTTTGTGCAATGTACAGTTTCCTGTGCAACGCACATTTTAATTTCTGAACGTATAACTGTAAACCAACTAAAAGTAAACCAAAGTCAATGTAGAAACCAACTAAAAGTAAACCAAAGTCAATGTAGAAAACAGAACTTTGCAAAGTTAATGTCAGGTTAGTTACAATAACTTCAATGTCAAAAAAATGTGTATCAGATTTATGTCACTCTGCAACGTGTTCAGTATCAATTTTCACCGAACAATGCTTTTATTTCATCTTTGTTTTTCTCTGGTATTTTAAACATACGCTGGCTTTTGCCAGTTGGAATAAGATCCGGTACTTTGCATATTATATTTTTCATTGAAACCCAAATGATATCTTCCTGGCTTGGCCACTGAAATAATCCTTTTGCAGTCTGGAGGAAAGTTATTTCAACATCTTGGTCATCTTCATCGACTTGGAGGATTTTCCCTACATACCATCCCTTTCCGTATCTTGCAGCAACAAACTCTTCAGGTAAGTATAATGTTTTGTCGGATCCATTGTCTGCCATGTTATCATCTCTGTGACTTTTTGAAGCCATTTCGTCTATATCTGTATCTCTCTGTTCACAAGTATCTTTTGTCACCATTTTCTCTCTCACATGTGCTTCTGTCCAGTAGTCATCGCAATACTTTTCATCAATACAGTTTTGACAGTAGCAGCTTACATCTGCGACCAAAATTGAACCTTTCTCTCTTCCGACCACGGCATGGATTTTCAACGTTCCCTTGACCGGTTGCAATGACTTGGATTTCAACTTGAATGCGGTTTCTTGAACATCTGACAACGGTATGAAAACAAATTTGACATTTGACATTGAACAAAAGCTTGATTGAGACCACGCGAAGAAGTCTCTTGCATCTTGTATGACAGTTTTGCCACTGCGGACCGATTCATCGGCCATTCTCTTAGTGGTGCCCCCGAGACCGTCGCATGGCCCTTTACCATGGCCGGCCTCAAAGTAGTTCCACACTGCACGTACTCCGTATATGTCAGTGTGGTTTGAAACTAGATCGAAAATCACCTTGTTCCTATATTGGCTGGTGGGGCTATCTGTCCAGTAATGTACAATAGCAAGATCTGGCGCAATTTTAGAGACTTCCTTCATAATTCTATCAATAAATGTGATGACAGCCGAAGAGTTGTGTCCTAATTCATCAGACACAATGACCATACTTTTATGCTGAAGATCAGAATTTTCATCGGAGTAATAAACCACTACGGGATGTAATGTTACGGAAGCCTGTGTCCAATAGGCAGATTGTACTTCTTCAAGACTTTTGCACATATAATTTTCTGCAAAATCCATATGCACTATGACTGCATTTTTTGGCAATGCTTTTTTTAGGTTTTGGATTTCATTATACTGCCTTTTGACTCGAAAGACATGGGAGCGAAATTCAGGAATTCCATGGTCAAGGAGACTTATGAATTCATCCGGTTTCATTTTCGATTCTACTATTTTCGTAATAACCCTTTTCTTTCCTTTCTCTTCTATTGGAACTCTCTTCCACTGGCCGATTTTAATCTCATTCGGTACATTTGCAAGTACTTCTTGAATCTTAGTTTCATCTGAAACAAACTCTTCTGGGTTACTAGGCAGTGTCACACCCACCGCTGATCTCTTTAAAGCCTGTAAACAAAGCGCCATATTCTGATGTCGTGTGCATAGGCAGCTGCTTCGAGAAATAAACGCTGTTGGGCGTATGTAACTTGGTCGGATCCGACAAAACGATGCTAGAGAAATTTTTGTTTCAGGGTTTTCACTCAGATACTTCTGGTGTAAATTCTTTAGATAATCGGTCAGAGTTTTCGTCTGGATTACCTTTCCGCAATATTTTCTTTTGTCTGTTTTACCTGGATTGGCTCGTGAGTTATCGTCTCTCAACAGGAAATTCAAAACGGTGTTCCTGTGTTTTTGTACTTCGCGCGATCTTCTTATTTTTTCAATGCTTATACCTTCTCTTGCGTTAGCTAGCTTGTTTCTTCCCAGCCCGGTGTTTGAACTTAATGTTGACACTAGCCGATATTTCTGCAAAATTTTGCCACCAATTAGACCCCGCAATGATCCTAGGTGTGACCGTTTTAAACCGCGTCGTTGAGTTTGGACTTGCTTCAGCATTACAGATCCTAGTAAAAGGCGTTTTCTTACTTTTGAGATCTTAGACTGGGGAATATTACTTTCGCTGAGCAATTGTTTCGTTTCAGTCCTAGGTGATGCTGTCAATTCAGATAAAGATATAGAATGTTGCTTTTCTGTCAACCGTTTGCTTTTCTTGATTCTCTGCAAGCTTCGCATAGCATTTCTATACTTTGAGTTCAGTTTATCATATTGTATCTGTAACTGTTTAAAGTCGGAGGATTTCTGTTTCAGTTGATTACTTATTCTCATTTTTGGGCCATTCTGTCGATTAGGAAACTTTATGATAAGGCGACCTTCATTTGATGTTCCAGTAGAACTTGCTGTTTCATAGCCGCTAGTAACATATTCCGCCGTGTTTCTTCTGTTTATCTGTCGCTTAAGTCGATGACGTCTTGAATAATTTACATTTCTCTCTCTACGCCTTTTCTTTTCGGGTCTACTTAATCTGGCCACCGGTATAAAGTTTTTCTTTTTTCGCTCTCTTGCCTTTGCTAGATATTCTGTGTATGCTTCAGGGTTGGCCTTTAAGCGCTGCCTATACTCCCGTTGTATTTCCGCCCGGGACTTTACCATTTTTATATCTGAAAATATATACATTGTATGTGTGTCAAGAGCAAGAGTCAGACTTGATAATTTGTGATATGAATTAAAAAAGGCTACATTCTAAAATGCTAAATAAAACTATTTCCTTACTTAAAAAGGAGTTCAAGTAGCCAAGCCAAGGAATAAAAAAGGAAAAGGTAAAATGTATTATGGTCAGGTTCGTTACGCTATATTAACGAACCTTATGCAATTTTATGACGGAAATGTCAAAAGGTATTCACTTTTAAATATTCAATATAGCGGGTTTTGTATGCATATTTTTCTTTTAAGATTGATTTCTTGCAAAATTACATAGAACAAATACTTTCATCATAATAATTTCTGTCAACTTTTTAATCACATAATTTTAATCTGCATTCATAGATTAAACATTCATGATGCAGATTGTACACATTTTATGCATCCCTTTTTAGCCTTCATTATATTTAAGAGCACTGCTTATACTAAATTTTTTTCAGAATCAGTATTCAATCTACATATATTGGGACTAAGAAAAAAAGAAATATTTTCTCATCAGGTTCGTTACACCTACATTACGAACCTGACGCATTAACAATCAAGCTTTCCTGCTAGATGTATTGTTCAAATGTTTTAGACAGAATCGTGATAGGTAAACATGGTACAAACATCTATAAAATCGATAGATTTTGTATACTGAGAGGTACTAAACAACTAGAAATATGTACTTACCATATGAAATGTTTTCTCCCTCAGTACTTCGTGGAAACAAAGCGAAAAAGACCTTCTAGTCCGACATTTTTGACAAGTGGTAAGAGCTGACGTCAAATTATTAAAATTATGACGCAAATTTTTATATCATAACTGTCTTGGTACATGTACGCGAGTATTTTCCCTTTAGCTGAACGAACCTGACATTACGAACCTGATTTTGGCACGGAAAACATAGATCTTTTGAAACTTCTAGAATAGTGGTGGAGTTGATTTCCTTTATAACTGTCAGAGAGCGTTTTATCCCACAAGACATTGCAAATTCAATCCATTTGTGAACCATACATCTGAAATAGCGCTTTCACGAACCTTACAGCTAAAGTAAGAAAATAGTACACGGACCTTTAAAAAGTAAAACAATAAAAATTTCTTTGGGAATGGACCACTAGGATCGTTCTTAATCCATACATATCGATATGGGACTACTTTAAAACACATTTCTTAGTTAAAAACAACAACTATTAATGCATAAAGTGTCTGCTCAAAAGTGGTAACAAACCTTACAATGAATTTGGCGACAAAATCTCGAAGCATCTGGGAATTACAGTTTTCATAAAAATCTGTCTTAAATACCTAACAAAATCTAGACTTGGATCATATCATCATGCAGTGAGAACAGATGTTCAGTTCCGATCGCTACGAGCTAGAAAATTAAACTAAAAGGCTAAAGTTACAAAAAGCGACGTCTACGAACCTGACAAAATTGACAACTTTCTGAAAAGCAGCAAGAACCCTATCTGCTTGAGACTGGTTTTCGCATTTTTTTTAAGTCAAGGTATGTTCCTTTTATAAAAAACGCATATAAGATTATAGCTAGCTATGACAGATAAAGAGAAATTCGTCGGCGACAAGCAAAATCCGTAATTGCACCGTTTTATTGAGAATGAGTGTTAAAGCTTCGACATTATTAACTTTCTCATGAGAATTCTCGTTCGATGTCATATTGACTCTAGAGACTAAACCTTTACTAGTATCAATATTCTAGACAGATAAAAGATTAGAAACAGATCTACTTATCTGTACGTTCTTGTCAGACTGTGCATCCTGTACCAAACAAGCAGCACGCCAATGACCCGGCTTGCCACACCGAAAACACGTCCCCGGTTTCCTCCCAACTGCGCCGTTTTGGGGTTGCGTTGTAGCTGTCGTGGAGCCAACTGCAAAAGAAGGGACCGAATACGGCTGGTGTCGTCTGCTCCTTTACCGCCGTTCCTGTCTGACTTTCCGGTCGGCCTGAACTTGTGCACGGTAAATCTTTTTTCTCGTCGTCGGAGTTCTCAGCTAAAGGGTGAGCCTCATATTCCTGCACGACTCGCCACCCATGCTCAGAAGAGTCTGCAAGTTTGATACATTTCTGTCTGTGGTTAAGAATGTCCATACCTTCGGAAATTTTGTTAATGGCCTGCTCGGATGCTTCGCTTTGTACCATGCTGCTAGCTTCTCTAACAAAGCCGTCAGCTTGGCGTAGTTTGTCCAGAACTTAAGCGTTCACTCGGTACTGCAGTACGTGGCCTTTCTTCTTAAAAGTGTAATTGTCCGTAGCCACCAAATTATTCTGTATGACGGATATTTGAGACTGTGAAATTTCTCTCTGTGTAATTCCTGTTCGCTGTTCAAAAGCTTCGAACTTGGAATTCATCAGCGCTTCCATATGTGACAAAAGGGCGTTGTCCCTATCCATAATTAGCAATGTTTGCACTATGAAGTCGTCTAGTAGAATAACCAGTTTTCGACACGTCGATTATCTCTATGTACACGCCCAAAAAACTCGTGCCTACTCACTGTATGAAATACATTACGCGGATAGACAAACATTTCGCGCTAATCTACGAAACGCGCGAAATTTAAATTCCTTGTCCATTCTTATCGCCGAAAATCATCGCGTAGCCCAAAAAATAATCGGGAAAGAAGCAAACCATAAAAGGGGGGGAGGGTCGTTTGGTATGGTCATTAGGGATATGGGGGCAGGATATTACCTTTTACTCGCCTAAACCACCTAAATGTGCCGGAAAACACCATTTGCAGTGTTTATCGGTCTTTCTACTGGTGGCCCGATCTGAATTCCTTGGAGAGATTTGATCTCTACAAGGGGAAATCACTCCGACGGAATTCAACAAATGCAAAGACAGTTGATAAATTTGTTCCATGTGTTTATTATGATAAACATGTATTTATGAATGGACGAAAATAAAGATAAATAAACTTTCTTGTTTCGGACGGTCACATGAGATTCTGAAGCTTTTTTTTCCTTTAAATGTGTCTTCCCTAGGTGAGTGGAGAAACAATCACAAAAATAACACCAGATCAAGCCTTCAGGTTGAAGGAACGGGAGACATACATGTATAATCGGTACTAGTTCAGGGTACTGGTAGACATGCTGCTTAAGTCTGTTGTCTGTTTCCGTATGTATACGGCACTGAAATACCCGAACAGTCATACTAATTGGTTTGTGATACGTTTAGTTCGAATAAAATACCGCAGTCCCACGAGTTGCATGTATACACTTAATTAGCATCACTAAACCTAGCACTTTAAAGAGTCTCAGAGCCGAATGCCCTGAAGGAGTTATGTATAGGCCATGTTGTGCCATGAATCAGCAAATAAACAATGAAAACGCACTCGAAAATTCTATTAAGGCCTTTTCTTCCTTTCTTCGAAATCGAAAAAAAAAAAAAAAAAAACAATAAGATGTTGTTCAAACAATATTTCATCGATAAATAAGTATAAAGACTGTTTTGAAACTATGAAAAAATGACTTTGACGAGAATAAAGAAATAATGTAACAAACATTTGGCCAAGACAGGATTCAAACCCACAAGGGAAGTCTTAGACAGATTGCAGCGTCTTAGTGCCCTTGGTCATCACGGCAAAGGCATATAGGTAAACCTACCCGACTTTTTTTTCTGAAAACATAACATAGCATGTAATTATCGTACATCATACATTTGATCAGTTATAATGATGATGATGATGATGATGATAATAATAATAACCCCCACCTACGAAGTAGAGGGGGCTATACTAGTTTCACCATGTCTGTCTGTCCGTCCGTCCGTAGACTTTTACGTTTCCGTGCTCTGATTCAAAAGTCATTTGATTTAGGGCCATGAAACTTTATACAAGAGTTGCCCCTGACTCAAAGAGGTGCCCTATTGTTTTGGTGTCACTGGGGTCGAAGGGTCACAGTCGAACTTTGTTTGAAATTCGTTTCCGTGTTCTAACTCATAAGCCGTTCGATCTAGTACCATGATTTATTTCTACAAATGTTGCCCATGATCCAAGGAGGTACCCTGTTGTTTTGGGGTTACCTGAGTCAAAGGGCAAGGTCAACGGTGAACTTTGTTTGAAAATTGTTGTTTCTGTCCTCTAATTCAAGTATAATTTGACCTAGGACCCTATTTTCCACAATGTTGTGCCTGATCCAAGGAGGTGCACTATGGTTATTGTGATACAAGGTCACAGATTGACTTTGTTTGAAATTTGTTTCCGCGCTAAACTCCAACAGGATTTGACCCTGGACCATGAGATTTTATACAAGTGTTGTGTATGATCCGAAGAGATGTCCATTAGTTGTTTGGTACACACGGGTCAAAGGTCTAGGTCACAGATGATATTTGTTTACAAAATTATTTCCATTCTCAGATTTTGCTGCTACAGTTACAATGTGCTGGTGTATGTGTGGGTATTCGTCCGCTTTGCGACAGTTCTAGTTTAGAAATATTATGATCAGGGAGTCATTTTTCTATCCAAGATAATGAACGGGGTTCCTTATTCCATCATTCATTACTCAACTTTACGAAGTTACTAAGGAAGGAAAAGGCTTGAAGGTACTATCTCACCGAATCTTGACAAAAATAAGAAATAATCAATACAGTAACATTTATGTAATTTTTGAATTTGCTTGTCAGTTGCCATTGTGCAAAGATGAATTATTGATTTAAATATGCAATGCAAAATTCTTTACATGTTTAAATTTCAGGAAACAAGTTCATTGTCGTAATGACAGAATATTTGACAAAATAGGTGGAAGCTGAAGGGATTTCAGACAAGTCATCTGAAACGGTACTATCAGTATTCACGAAGTTTGCCACGACACATGGTTGCCCCAGCGTTTTAATAACGGATCCGGGGAGAGAATTCTGCAACGACATGAAAGACTTATTTTGTAAGCAATTTGGGATTGAACATAGAATTGCATCAGCATATCATCCCCAAACAGGAGGTCATACTGAAAGATTTAACCGGACTTTGTGTGACATGCTTGTGCACTGGGTAAATACGTCGCAGAAGGATTGGTACATTAAGTTACAATACATACTGTTTGCGTACAGAACGTCTAAACATGAGTCGACAGAGCAGACACCATTCTATCTTGTGTTTGGAAGGCATGCACGCTTACCAATAGAAATAGACATAGCTATACAATCGGGTGATAAGCAAGACCGTGAAATGCCACTAAAGGAAAGAAAAGACTCGTTCATTAAACTGTCATGCAACAGAAAAGAAGCGTCGTCCAACATAAAAACGGCACAATCGAAGCAGAAGAAATATTACGATTTTCCACTAACTACAAACGATACAGGAGGTTTTGAAGTCGGCGACCAAATCCTTGTTCCCAACACCAGAAAATTAACGAGAAAAGAAGGGAAACTAGATCTGAAATGGAAAGGACCATTTAGAATTACAAAAGTAACTGGAAAGGGCACTTACTTCCTCGAAGGAATAAAAACCACTGTAAGTGGGAACAGACTGACTAGCTATAGTCAAAGAACGGACGATGCTGCTTGTGAAAGTACTGCAAATAACAACACTAAAAAGGAGCTACTGAAAGCCCTACAAGGGATCACAGTCCAATAAACAAACAAACAGAAACCGAAGCAGACAACAAAACATTTCAAAGTCCTTCAAAAACTAGCGATCAATACTATAATCTCCCTCCAAAAAAGAGAAGAGTCTCGCGAGAAGATCTTACAAGTGAACCTACGATTCTACCGAATCTATCTATCAAGAACCCGAACCATTTTAATTCAAACCACCTAACCACGAATGGCAGGAACAGATCTCGAGTGTATTTAAGTTGAAAGTTAAAAACACATATGCATCTAGTCCAGACAAATATACACGAAGAGTCGCCAAGCCAATAAGAACAGTAAACATGCGTGGGGATGGCAACTGTTTGTTAGAGCATTTAGTTATGTAGTTTTCGGCGTACAAACCCACCATAGCTTGATAAGACAAGCGATTGTAGATTTCATGAAAGAAAACGAAAATCTTATGAAAGGCATCACTCGTGATCCAGTTCCTTGATATCTAGAAACGTCAATGATGGCCGCCGAGGACGAATGGTGAACGGAAGTGGAGATATTCGCTTTTGCAACGCTCACTAAAACCGTTCTGTATGTTTATTCAGAGTACGGCAATAAGGAAATGTGGCGTTGGTTAGAATACGAACCTAATTGGTGGTAATTTAAGGGATCGAGCTGTTTAATTTCAAAATAAAAGCGATCATTTTGTCCCAGTGCTAGAGGTAGATGGCGAAGAGTTCTCGAAAAAAAGCCATATAAACGAATTCGGAACCACATTCCAGAAAAATATCAAACACTAATAAAGGATGACCTATTAGATGCTGCTTTAGTGAATTGTTACGCAGACGAAGCGTTACTATTAAAACGTGACAAAAGTGTAACGACTGTATAATGTGAAAGCTTTTACTAACACGCCTAACGATGTACAAGGGTTACGGTGGTTATCTGAGGAGGTGGATGCAAATATTTTTCAATATAGTATGCGACTGGGGCACGTCGAAAACAAGCGTAACTGATATTGTGAAACATGCACGTAATGATACATTGGAGAATTATACAATTTATGATAAATTATAAGTAAAACAAAGCATCTGATGGGGATATTAAGGCTTGACATTTCGTAGCGCTTAACAAACGTTGTTTGTTTTACTTTTTTAATTACCCAATATCTAAACAGATTATGAGATGATTTGTTTTACCAAAGCAAAGGTCAACAGCCTGGGACCCTTTGTTACAATTGTATTCCATAAAACAAATAAAAAGTTCTTTCGTTTTATAAAATCATCCTTTTTATGCATAAAGCTTGCTCATTTTAATTTTGTTTTGACCGAGCATTAGACTTTGAAGCTCCCAAACCATTGGTAATCGGAACTAGCAATAAAAATTTCAACGACAATGCTCTATGTACTTGTATTAGGTGATGCAAGAAAGCTGTATTTTCAGCTCGGCTGTTTTCAAGAAAAAAAAAAGAAAAAAAAAAAAAAAAACGTCGAGGTCTTGTCGTAGCACTGGCGTCGTCGTCTGCATTGTCGTCGTCGGCAGCGGCGTCTGCGTCGTCTGCATCGTCGTCGTCGGCGGCGGCGTCTGCATCGTACGAAAACTTTGTCATTTTGTAATATCTGTGTTATGACTGAAGATATTTACTTCAAATTTGGACAAGTTGTTCACTATCAAAAGGGTAACCTTTGTAACAAGGGCAGGTAGCTATCAAGGTATTTTGGTCAAAGTTATGTCCTTTTTCGACTTAGAATTTTTACTGAAAATCAAGTACTTGCAGCCGAGCGCTGACAACCGCATGTGATGCTCTTGTTTTATTTGCTGTAACAATTATGTTTAGGAAAACATATTTTAATGCTAAAAGAAACTTTAGAATTCGCGAAACATCGAAGGTTCAGAAGCTTTAAGTTTACCTGATAAACTTGTATTACAGAGGACTGTGTCATTAATAGGCACCCCAAAGTCCCAGACATGACTCTGTAAGCGACGTTACCCGATGGTTAACAATACTTTGCATAGATTGCTATTAAAATTACTTCTTCCTCGGGGTTGTTAAAACGGAATAGTTTGGTTAAGAGTTAAAAAACTCAGTTATAGCCTTTTACAGTCAGAAAAGCAATATACAAACATTACAATTTCATGGTCTTTTTTTCCCCATATACTGTATATGTATATCCTACATAAAAAGACAATTAAGATCCAAGATATGTACAGGTACGTCTGTGATACTGATCTGTATTGCGTTCAAAGGACAGTCTGATCTCGATCTTTTATTGTCTTCAAAAGCAACTTTACTTGTCCTTGGCTAACCCAGGTCATTGTACCTGAGTCTTCTACAATTTAGAGTTTGAAAGGGTTAAATGTTCTTTGCAAGTTTTGGGCGTTGATGAATTAGAAATGGACGATAGAAATCTAGCGGACATTTATACAAGACGAAGTTCTGTCTCTTTTGTCAACTCCGGAGTGCGGTAAAATGAACATTTTATCATTCAAGAGTGTAGGAAATTTAACAACCGGAAAACCAAGAACGGTCATTGTTTTGTTTGAATATTTCAAAGATAAGATGAAACTTTTCAAATTTCGTAATGAACTAAGAGCTAAAAATATCCGGATTTCGAATGACTGGAGTTTTATGCAGCGGAAAATGATTAAAAAAGCTAATGAACATGGACATAAAGCTTACTTTAAGAATGGCGTATTTTGTACTGAGCCCTAGTCGAAGATTAAGAATCCAAACAGCAATAAAAGAGGAGTCCATACTCTTGATGAACGCAATAGGAAGGTTTTACGGGACCACCAGATGACTGATAATATTGGTGATAACGTGGCGAGAGGAGGTGCACCACGGCCATGTAACAAACCTGCGACAAACCCTTAGGGATCGGGCCAAAGCTCTTCGTGTTAAATTCAAAACTGTCATTTGTGACTTGGAATGTCGAGGGATTACATGATAAACTATGCTCTGGTGTTATTAGTCTTATAGAAAGTTTCAATATAATCGGCCTTCAGGAAACTTGGATTCTTGATGAATTTGATTACCGTCAATATTTTAGCTGCTATAGGCCATTCATTTGTAATGCAAAAAAGTGTTTGCATGGTGGACGGCCTATGCGTGGTGTTGTAGTCTTAGTAGACGAAAAAACCCACAATTTTGTCAAGCGAATATGTGACGATTTTTGAATATGGTGTCATACTGGCACTTGATAAATCACTATTCGGAGTTGATAGAGATTGCATTTATATGTGTATATTTACCATCTGATGGGTCACCATTCTATGAAAATCGTGTTTCATGTGGACCGGTTATAATTGAAAATATCATTATTGATTACAACCTAACAGATTATTTTATTATCCAAAACGGAGATCTTAATGCTAGAAAGGTAGAATTGATACTCCAGAAATGAGAATTGTAGATGTACCTGAGCTACAAGAATTTAACGATATTTTGAATAATGAAGAGACTGTGGCTCGAGTTAGTTCAGATTCTAAGACAAATACGTTTGGATACCAGTTAAATACTTTTTGTCAGGCATATGGCTGTACTATTGTAAACGGCCGATTTGGCAAAGATGCTAATATTACTGGACATTTCACTTTCATAAGCCAAAACGGGTGTAGCGTCATTGACTACTTTATTGTGTCAAATGAGCTAACTTCTATTATACAAGGTTTTGAAATATTATCTTACCCTGATAGAATGCACATGCCGGTATTATTTAACCTTAAGTGTTTAAATCATTTGAAGGCATATTTGGATGCTAAAAAAAAAAAAAAAAAAAAAAAAAAGATGTAGAGCGAAAAATCTGACCTTCCTTAATACTAAAGTTTAGAAGTTAGAACACTCATTTCTCGTTTGAGAAACCGAATAAATGATAATTGTCTTTAATGTCCAATTTTAAGTCATCTCAATATGGGTTTTGTGTCACTATCAAGAGAGATGTGTCCTCAGTTTCTAACGGAACAATGTTCCGGTGATATACAGACCATATAACATTCCCATTCTGTCACATTGCCAGTCCGCTCAATAGAAGACTTATAAGTATGAACATTTCCAGTTACAAATGGTTGTTTCCATGATATTTTATAGGGCACCACTTGATATGATTTTGTTATTTTGTAGTATGTGTATAATGGGCCAGAGGCCTATAATGTATGATTAAAGAATTGAATCGAATTTTTAAAAAACAGTAATGTCTTTTGGACGGAAATTCGAAAAATTATTGATAAACCAAGAGTTTAGAATGATATATCTATTGAAGACAGGTACACTTATTTTCACAAATTGTTATCAGATGATATCGATAATGAAACAGATGATACTGGACCGAATTACATGCATATATTTGATGAGCTCGAAAAGGTAATTTTCAATTCAGCCGTAGATGAAGATGAGATATTAAATACGGTACGAAATATGAATACTAATAAAGCGTTTTCAGGTCAAAATTCTCCCAGATTTATCAAATTTGGCATACCTGCACTACTACCCTTTATCAAAGCATTATTTAATAGACTGTATATTACTGGCGAATTCCCCTTTAGCTGGTCGGAAATATTGCTTATACCTATATAAAAAAAGGGGAATGTCCAAGAACCTTCTAATTATAGGGGAGTCCCTCTAATGGATGTATTAAGTAAGACCTGTATATCTATTGTAACAAAACGATTAACGTTCTATGTTGATGCGTATGGTAGACTATCTGAGTCACAAGCGGGTTTCAGAGCAGGCTACAGTACTCTTGATAATGCGTTTGTCCTTTATTCTTTTGTGTCAAAATATTTGTTAAAGAAAAAAAAATCATGTTTATGCAGCCTTTATTGATTTTGAAATAGTTTTTGATTTGGTTAACAGACCATTATTATTCAATGTTTTAATTAAGAATGTGTTAAAGGTAACCTTTTTCGAGCTATACAATCAAGCTATAATAGCGTTAAGTTTTTACGTGTCCTGCAGGTCTTCGACAAGGCTGCCCTTTTATATTAAGTCCAATACTATTTTCTTTGTTTATCAATAAGCTTGATGACGTAATGAAATATAGTGACGTCAGAGGAACACAGCTCTTCCCAGATATTATAGAAGTTTTTATGTTAATCTTTGCAGATGATATTGGTTTGATATCAGAAACTATTAAAGGTTTGCAAAAGGAATTGAATATTTTGAATTAATTTTGCAATGATTATAAACTGAAAGTTAATATAAATAAAACAAAAATCGTACTTTTTACGCACAGGGTTGCATTATCTAGAAAAAAAAGTTGGACCTATAATGATGAACGAATTGAGGTTTTATCTAGTTTTTCATATGTTGGAATTAAATTTTCGAATACTTTGTACATGTATAAAATGTCAGAAAGCGCGGCATTGAAGGCTTGAAAGTTTTGAATTTTCTTTTCCAATCGTTGATCAAAATCCCATATATACCAGTTAAAACGTTTTTTAAAATCTTTGATTCGATAGTTTGCCCGGTCATGCGCTATCATGCAGAGATTTGGGGTCTGCAATATATGAACTGTATTGAAAAAGTACAGTTATATGCATGTAAGCGTTTATATGAGTACATGTAATGTCTCAGTTTCAGGTGACACTGGCAGATTCCCTATCTAGATTATGAGGTCTAAAGAAGAGTTCTAAGATTGCCGGTGTCTCGATTTGTTAAACTGTCCTATAAAATGCTATTACACTATGACAGATTGGAATACGCTAATTGGGTAACATCCGTAAAAATGAATCTTTATAGAAATGGCTTTGGGCATGTGGGGGGGGGCTTTCAAAATGTTGCGAATGAAAAATATTTTTTATATCAATACACAGAACGTCTAAAGGATATATTTACTTAAAAGAGTGGAGGAAGGCGTGTTTACAAAATAGGAAGCTTATGCATTATTCAAACAAAGGTTTGGTCTTGAACCGTATTTAAGTATTGTAGATGTCTCTCTAATTTTAGAAGCGCCTCACACACCCTCATGATAGAAACTGGACGGAACTATGATATCCCTAAAGATTACAGATTTTGTATGTATTGTGAAGGTGAGGTGGAGGACGAGTTACATTTTCTTCTACTATGTCCATTATATGGCGATTTAAGGGTAAATATATTGACCACAATTATAACCGTCTACAAAATCAGTTTTCATTCTATAATATAACGACTCCTAAGCAGGAAAATGTTATTCGAAATTTGGCAATGTTCATTTATTATGCATTTTTGAAACGAAAAATTTTATAGAGGAACGAGAGCTATAAACCATTTTGATATTTCATTCTATGTTTTGATTCTCTACGCTAATCATTGCTTGATGATAATTTCATTTAAGTAAGTATAAAACGTATACATTTATATGGAAGTGTTTCGATATACATGTATACAGGCAGGTGCAAGTATGCATACATGTATGTAAGTGTAGGTGTACATGTATGTATGTATGTATGTATGTATGTATGTATAATTTAGATTCCTGAAGTTTCGATTTTATTGCACTGCAGAAGCTGAACATTGGTAGGCACTGTAGAGGCCACATTTTTTGCTCAATTGACTTGAAAATTGGTCAGGATGTTTGTCTTGATGAAATCTCGGATGGGTTCGAATTTGGGATACCTTGTGTCATAAAATAGGTCACTAGGTCAAATCAAAGAAATACCTTGTGGACACTCTAGAGGCTATATTTCATACTCAATTGACCTGAAAATTGGTCAGAATGTTTGCTTTGACAAAATTTGCGATGAGTATGAATTTGGGTCACCTAGGGTCATAAACTAGGTCTCACTAGATCAATTTACAAAAATTCCTTGTGGGCGCTCTAGAGGCTACAATTATTGCTCAATTGACCTGAAAATTGATCAGCCTGTTTGTCTTGATAAAATCTGGGATGATTTCAAAATTGAGTCACATAGGGTCATAAACTAGGTCACTAGGTCAAATTTATAGAAATATTTTGTGGGCACTCTAGCGGCCACAATTCTTGCTTCATTGACCTGAAAATTGGTCAGCAGTTTGTCGTTGTGATATCTCTGTTGAGTTCAAAATTGGGTAACATAGGGTAAAAAACAAGGTCACTGGGTCACATTGAAGAAATACCGTGTGGGCACTCTAGAGGCCACAATTCTAGCTTCCTGAAAAATTGGTTTACATGTTTTACTTGATGATATCTCGGATCAATCAGAAATTGGGTCTCATAGGGTCATAAACTAGATCACTAGGTCAAATTCAAGAAATGTATTGTGGGCGTTCTAGAGGCCACAATTTTTGCTCAACTGACCGGAAAATTTGTCAGCATGTTTGACTTGGTGATATCTTGAATAGGTTTGAAATTGGATCACATAGGGTCATAATCTAGGTCACTAAGTCAAATTACAGAAATACCTTGTGGGCACTCTAGAGGCGGCAATTCTTGCCCAACTCACCTGAACCTTGGTTAACAAGTTTGTCTTGATATCTTGGTTGAGTTTGAAATATGGTCACATAGGGTCATAAACTAGGTCACTAGGTCACATTGAAGAAATACATTTTGGACCCTCCAGAGACCACATTGTCAGCTCAATTGACCTGACCATTGGTCAGAATGTTAACTTTGTCTTAATAATATCTCAGATGAGTTTTAAATTTGGTCATTATGACACTGTAGTAAAATTTCGCCTATTGACTCAGATGAGCGATCCAGGGCCATTATGACCTTCTTGTTTCTTGTTAATACAATTCATAGAAGAGAAATAAATGGAAACACCGAGCACCCACCTGACAGACGGGTTTGTTTACGAGCTACAACTCCGGAGCCATAGGTGTTCCGGAAGACCAACACATCATTTTAAGTGCGGAGCCAGCTGCTCCGTTATGTAGATTACCCGCTGTGTGTCATGCAAGTTTTCTGAGATATTCTAGTCAAGACAGCAATGGACCTGCAATATTTAGGCTGCATCTCCAAGCTTAACATGTCTATTTTATTAATTCACCACTCTAAGAATAAGCGTAATACTGTCAGCAACATGTGTGTCTCATCAACTACTCTATATTGGTTGGTTCTAATCCTTTCCACATTTCAGATAAAGTGCACAAGGTTTACTGTAGTTATGCTCTTGCTTAGTTCAAATTCATATTCAAATATGTTTGTTGTATATATAGGCCACCGGCCCTTGTACAAGTACATATACAATCAAAGATAACATTATGTTTACGGGTAGGGATACTATTTTCAATTGTATATCTCATTCAAAGCATCAAGGATGACCTAAACTAGCCGATAACCCTCCTCGAATTACACTAGAGTGTAAATATATAAATAAGATAAATGTGTGTACTCTGAATCACTTCTAAGCCATGTTCAGCTTCTGCAGTGCAATAAAATCGAAACTTCGGGAATCTAAATTATACATACATACATGCATGTACACCTACACTTACATACATGTATGCATACTTGCACCTGCCTGTATACATGTATATCGAAACACTTCCATATAAATGTATACGTTTTATACTTACTTAAATGAAATTATCATCAAGCAATGATTAGCGTAGAGAATCAAAACATAGAATGAAATATCAAAATGGTTTATAGCTCTCGTTCCTCTATAAAATTTTTCGTTTCAAAAATGCACAATTAATGAACATTGCCAAATTTCGAATAACATTTTCCTGGTTAGGAGACATTATATTATAGAATGAAAACTGATTTTGTAGACGGTTATAATTGTGGTCAATATATTTACCCTTAAATCGCCATATAATGGACATAGTAGAAGAAAATGTAACTCGTCCTCCACCTCACCTTCACAATACATACAAAATCTGTAATCTTTAGGGATATTATAGTACCGTCCAGTTTCTATCATGAGGGTGTGTGAGGCGCTGCTAAAATTAGAGAGACAGGACCTAAATTTCGTAAACATCTACAATACTTAAATACGGTTCGAGACCAAACCTTTGTTTGTAGCTTGAATAATGCATAAGCTTCCTATTTTGTAAACACGCCGTCCTCCACTCTTTTAAGTAAATATATCCTGTAGACGTTCTGTGTATTGATATAAAAAATATTTTTCATTCACAACATTTTGCCCCCACCCCCACATGCTCAAAGCCATTTCTATAAAGATTCATTCTTACGGATGTTACCCAATTAGTGTAACCCAATCTGTCATAGTGTAATAGCATTTTATAGGACAGTTTAACAAATCGAGACACCGGCAATCTTAGAACTCTTCACCAATATCTTATTACTTCCTTAGAACTCATAATCTAGATAGGGAATCTGCCTGTGTCACCTGAAACTGAGACATTACATATAATAATATAAACGCTTACATGCATATAACTGTACTTTTTCAATACAGTTCATATATTGCAGACCCCAAATCTCTGCATCATAGAGCATGACCGGGCAAACTTTCGAATCAAAGATTTTAAAAAACGTTTTAACTGGTATATATGGGATTTTGATGAACGATTTGAAAAGAAAATTCAAAACTTTCAAGTCTTCAATGCCGCGCTTTCTGACATTTTATACATGGACTAAGTATTCGAAAATTTATTTCCAACATATGAAAAACTAGATAAAACCTCAATTCGTTCATCATTATAGGTCCAACTTTCTTTTCTAGATGATGCAACCCTGTGCGTAAAAAGTACGATTTTTGTTTTATTTATATTAACTTTCAGTTTATAATCATTGCAAAATTAATTCAAAATATTTAATTCCTTTTGCAAACCTTTAATAGTTTCTGATATCAAACCAATATCATCTGCTAAGATTAACATAAAAACTTCTATAATATCTGGGAAGAGCTGTGTTCCTCTGACGTCACTATATTTCATTACGTCATCAAGCTCATTGATAAACAAAGAAAATAGTATTGGACTTAATATAAATGGGCAGCAATCTATAATAACGCTATTATAGATTGATTGTATAGCTCGAAAAAGGTTACCCATAACACCATTCTTAATTAAAACATTGAACAATAATGGTCTGTTAACCGAGTCAAAAGCTTTTTCAAAATCAATAAAGGCTACATAAACAGGATTTTATTTTTTTTTTATTTATTTATTTATTTTTTTTTTTTTTTCTTTAACAAATATTTTGACACAATAGAATAAAGGACAAACGCATTATCAAGAGTACTGTAGCCTGCTCTGAAACCCGCTTGTGACTCAGATAGTCTACCATACGCATCAATATAGAACGGTAATCGTTTTGTTACAATAGATATATAGGTCTTACTTAATACATCGATTAGAGCGACTCCCCTACAATTAGAAGGTTCTTGGACATTCCTTTTTTTTTTATATAGGTATAAGCAATATTTCCGACCAGCTAAAGAGGAATTCGCCAGTACTATACAGTCTATTAAATAATGCTTTGATAAAAGGTAGTAGTGCAGGTATGCCAAATTTGATAAATCTGGGAGAAATTTGACCTGAAAATGCTTTATTAGTATTCATATTTCGTACCGTATTTAATATCTCATCTTCATCTACGGCTGAATTGAAAATTACATTTCCGAGCTCATGAAATATATGCATGTAATTCGGTCCAGTATCATCTGTTTCATTATCGATATCATCTGATAACAATTTGTGAAAATAAATGTACCAGTCTTCAATAGATATATCATTTTAAACTCTTGGTTTATCAATAATATTTCGAATTTCCGTCCAAAAGACATTATTGTTTTTTTAAAAATTCGATTCAATTCTTTAATCATACATTATAGGCCTCTGGCCCATTATACACATACTACAAGATAACAAAATCATATCAAGTGGTGCCCTATAAAATATCAAGATCTCCGTTTTGGATAATAAAATATTCTCTTAGGTTGTAATCAATAATAATATTTTCAATTATAAGCGGTCCACAGGAAACACGATTTACATAGAATGGTGACCCATCAAATGGTAAATATACACATATAAATGCAATCTCTATCAACTCCGAATAGTGATTTATCAAGTGCCAGTATGTCACCATATTCAAAAATCGTCACATGTTCGCTCGACAAAATTGTGGGTTTTTTCGTCTACTAAGACTACAACACCACGCATAGGCCGTCCACCATGCAAACACTTTTTTGCATTACAAATGAATGGCCTATAGCGGCTAAAATATTGACTGTAATCAAATTCATCAAGAATCCAAGTTTCCTGAAGGCCGATTATATTGAAACTTTCTATAAGACTAATAACACCAGAGCATAGTTTATCATGTAATCCCTCGACATTCCAAGTCACAAATGACAGTTTTGAATTTAACACGAAGAGTTTTGGCCCGATCCCTAAGGGTTTGTCGCAGGTTTGTTACATGGCCGTGGTGCACCTCCTCTCGCCACGTTATCACCAATATTATCAGTCATCTGGTGGTCCCGTAAAACCTTCCTATTGCGTTCATCAAGAGTATGGACTCCTCTTTTATTGCTGTTTGGATTCTTAATCTTCGACTAGGGCTCAGTACAAAATACGCCATTCTTAAAGTAAGATTTAAGTCCCTGTTCATTAGCTTTTTTAATCATTTTCCGCTGCATAAAACTAAAGTCATTCGAAATCCGGATATTTTTGGCTCTTAGTTCAATACGAAATTTGAAAAGTTTTTCTTATCTTTGAAATGTTCAAAGAAAACAATGACCGTTCTTGGTTTTCCGGTTGTTAAATTTCCTACACTCTTGAATGATAAAATGTTCATTTTACCGCACTCCGGAGTTGAAAAAAGATACAGAACTTCGTCTTGTATAATGTCCGCTAGATTTTTACTGTCCGCTTCTAATTCATCAACGCCAAAAACTTGCAAAGAACATTTAACCCTTTCAAATTCTAAATTGTAGAAGACTCAAGTACAATGTCCTGGGTTAGCCAAGGACAAGTAAAGTTGCTTTTGAAGACAATAAAAGATCAAGATCAGACTGTCCTTTGAACGCAATACAGATCAGTATCACAGACGTACCTGTACATATCTTGGATCTTAATTGTCTTTTTATGTAGGATATACATAAACAGTATATGGGGAAAAAAAGACCATGAAATTGTAATGTTTGGATATTGCTTTTCTGACTGTAAAAGGCCATAACCGAGTTTTTTAATTCTTAACCAAACTATTCCGTTTTAACAACCCCGAGGTAGAAGGCTGTTGATAACATTTATGGAAAAAGGAGAAAAATGCAGATAATCACAATTTTCTCACACACACACACACACACACACATATATATATATATATATATATATATATATCTTTTCTACGATTCAAAGCATCATTTAGTCTACAAGTCTACATTTAATTCGTCATGTGCAAATGATTTTGATTTGGACAAGTCTAAAATTTGCATCATTTGGTAAACGGTTGAGGGTTAGGTAGATCTAGTTATTGGGTATTACATTCTTTGAAAGTAATGTGGGTGAAATTGGCCAGTAGACGTTTTGAACTGGACGATTGGTCCAGGACAATATAGCCAGCCAAAATATATTAGCTAGGACATATTGTGTCGATAAATACGGTGAGAAGGCCCACTAGCAGCCAAAAGTATACAATTCGAAAGTCATAATGCAGGCATATTTTATACAACTTATTCATACCATATTAAGGTATGGAGATCATTACGAATCTGACAGTATGTTACAGTTTAAGTGATTGATTGTATGGTGTTTAAAGCCGTTTTTCAAAATTATTTCAGTTATATCGCAGCGGCCCATGCACGTATTCATGCTTTCCTGGAGTTTCTTTTACCAGTGCTCCGCACATTATTCTTTTCAGGCCTTTGACTGCCGTCCCACATAAAACTATTAACGAAACAGCGATGAGAGAGGAATGGATCTTGTCCCAATGACTATCATCAATCCTGGGGAAGAAATTGGCCGCGCCTGGGATCAAACCAGCGACCCCGTATTCTCAAGTCCTGTACACTATTGACTTAGCTATCGCGGCTCGGCTTATGTTACAGTTCAGCTACCAAAGTAACAGAAAAAAAAAAGTTTTTTTTTTTTTACTCTTTGAAAAGGTTGGTAGGTACTGATAATGGGTGTTGCTGATTAAATTTGTCACCTATACATGTATTTTACGTTCTATTATTGTCGACTGACAAACATATATTTTAACCATTCCGTTAAACTACTAATTCATAAAAGACCGCATAAAAAAGGGTGTCATATGTGGCTCAGTTGTAAGTCGTAGGATTTTCTATCCCATTTATAGTTCAAACAACTACATTTGTTTTGAGATTTCATACCAGTGTAGTTTTTCAGTGTCGATCGGTTGCAGTGCTGACAGCACTTTAATTATCATTAATAATGAATTTCCGAGATGAATATCTACAAGAAACATTGTCGATTGCGAAAAGTTTCGGTCCAGGCCAGCCTGCGCGGACTGAGCAGGCTGACCTGAATCGATGCTTTTCGCAGATGCATTAGGCCCTCTTTTCACAGAGCATGGCTCAATTTTATTTTATTTTTTTATTTTTATTTTTTTTAATTATGAAAAAAGAAGCCGAAAGTTTGAACACGTTTGAAAATAACATGCAATTGTCGAATTTTCCTAAAATCTTGCAAAACGAAATCTGGCTTTAATGTACCTTTAAAAACGTTTTCAACATTTTTTCGGATTTATCTCGGCAGTCAGTGCACCTATCCGTGCTTTCTTGGAGTTTCTTTTTCTATTGAATAATACGTGCAACACTTTTTAAAAGCCAGTGGCTGCTTTCCCACATCGTCGGAACAATATTCAGTGGTGATAGAGGAGTTGATCCTATCGCAATGACTATCAGCAATCCTCGGTAAGACTCTGATCGAGCAGGGGACCAGATTATAGTCTGGATTACCTAACACTATATTATCGGTACTCTTGAAGTACGGCGGGGTACCAGACTACCGTAATCGGACATGTGATTCCTCGGGGTTTTAACTCTTTACTAAACCACAAAATACTAGTATTAGACTTGTTTCTGATGGCATTAGGTTCCGTATGCACCAAGCATTCTCAAGTACATTCTTAGAATTGTTTTTACAAAATTTTCTAATCTTGAAAGTAACACATCTTCTGATTAGCTGATAAACCATTTGATTTAGCCAATCAGAAGTTTAGGAAATCTTGGGCAGTAAGACTTAGACTTTTCTTGAGAATGGTGGATGAATACGGACCTTGATTTAGCAAATTAGGCCTACTACGCTAAAATGCAGACGCACAAAAAAATTTCAGTATGCCATATTTGCATACATTGATATTTTGTATATAATAATTCTCTTATTATATACAATATGGAAGCAGTCGCCAATGTAAACTGGCAGCCTGTTATCGATCTTCGTATCAACGTCTATCGGACGGCTACGAGAGATACAACGGGTACCAGTTTATCGCCAATGTGCTATTTATAGTAACGGTGTAAATGAAAATTTGAGTATTCCGTGATATACAGGCGATGCACCGATTCGCAAGTATTCGATGATTAACCAAGAAAAATTTTATTGTTCCGTAATAGACCAATGGAGCTCCAAAGGCCTGTGTGTTTGACAAAGTAAAGCACTAATATAAAAGAGGAAAAAATGATCGGACTGGAACCGAGGTTACTCAAACCGATACAGTGCCTTCAAATCTAAATTAACCAATATCCTGCTTATTAACATTAACCCTTTCCCAAACCATAAATTTTAGACTGGTCCAAATTGAAAGAGTTTGCAGACGACAATTTTAAATTTGATGAAAATGGCAGAAAGCTCTCAAAAAAGAGTAGAAAAAACTGTGGGAAAAGGAGAAATTGCTCATTACGAGCAATTTCTCCTTTTCCCACAGTGTTTTCAAAAAACTTGTACTGCAGACACGTGAAAACCAGGGTTTGTTTGGGAAAGGGTAAAGTGAAATGAAACGTTGAAACCGATAGTGAAAACCAAACTTTTGCTATTTCAAAGGTATTTTAAATTGATTGATTGAACGATGTTTTGCGCTGCTTTCAATATTATTTCAGTAACATTATGGGGACAGCTCACATATTCATGTATTTTCCGGGTTTCACCAGTACTAGGCAAGGGCTCTGAGGTGTCTTGCATAAGGACACTCCCACGAAAAAGCCAGTGAGGCTTGTACCCGGGGCCTCCAGGTTGCGAGTCCCACACTTTACCATTGAGCCACGCAGGACGCCTAAAGGTAATTTGGGGATGAAAATTTGTCCTTATCGGATAGTCTAGATCAAAGATCAGACTACACGTTCTGTGTTGTCTGATCTTGATCTACATTGTCCGATAAAAGTCAGTGAGTCTCGCTTAGTAGCCTAAGGCTTATTTGTATTCCTGTAAACAATGTGCAAAAGCCTACTGGCAAAGTCTTTGAAGATTTTGTGAAAATGATAATGACCTTTTTTTTTTTTTAAATACTCGTTCATACACATGAGTCATGCTCTGTGAAAAGGGCACTTAACGTATCTGCGAAAAGTATCTACCCAGGCTGGCCTAGGCCAAAACTTTTCGCTATCGGTCAATTTTCTGTATGTCCAAGGACCAGTCTACCTCATGATTTAGTCGCTTGTAAGACAAAGTGGATTTTATGGATCCACAGGCTGACCTGGGCCGAAACTTTTCGGCACTGGTCAATTTTTTGTATGTCTAAGGACCAGTCTACCTCATGATTAAGTCGATTGTTGAAAAAAGTGGCTATTATGGATCCATAATTATGTGATGGCTTGCTTGGTATCCGATGATGCACCATGAAGATGCATTAAGCCCCATTTTCACAGAGCATGGCTCATATTTATGAAGTGAAGTCTCGTTTTGGCTTGCTTTTCTATCAGACCTTTTATTTTCACCCAAGAAGGCCTATTTACAAGTATAAACGTATAAGTAAATTGTTGTTGTTAGTGGTGGTGTTGATGTTGCTGATGATGATGATGATTCTTTACTTAAGTTTTGCAGACATGGCTGGGTCTCGAACTCGCGATCCATGGATTATCTACCCGCCCTGTACGCTACCGGCCGTTCGAATTAGCAAAGTATAAGCAGGCAGACAGAGATGAAACACACACACAAAAAAAAATCCTAAACATGAATACACCATATCCCTCAAAAATTCTCCGTTTGATATACTATTTCTGTGTAAAATAAAAATAAAAAAGAATCTGTCCTCTGATTTTTTTTATTGCATAAAAATGATCAAAAAATAAATCTTTGTTGACTCGTTAAAACGTTTTAGATAATTCCTACTGTGGTCTGTCTTGTGCCTTAATTCTTTCGATTAATCCGTTTTACTTTTGGCAAACATCACGTTTCTAGGAATAATTACGTTTCTAAGAGTAATCATTTATTTGAGCACTAATTGTTACTTTAAGAACCTTTTTTAGGTTGGAAATTAAAGCCTGTTTTTTTTTTCCGTAATTCTGATAATGTAGTTTGCGCCTCAATATATGATTTTCTTTTCGTTTGTTTACATTAACGTTAACATTTGAAAAAAATGAAAAAAAAAAAAAAAAAAATGTCTTTCCGGAAAAAAACAGTGGAATATGTCCTTTACTCCTCTTCAAAGATCGTTTCTATGCGTTAATTCGGAAAATCTCTTTTATTTTTATTGAAAATCACTTCTTTTCTATATTATCGCTGGTACGGCTTGCGTGTTCCGTAACCATCGAGAATCTGTTTTACACCAAATAACAACGTCGTGTTTCCGGTTTTCACAGGGGACAGAATCGAATCGTTACAAAAATGTTAGCCGACTGTCTACTGATCGTGTTTATATCAATCTGTACAGCTTTGTTGGGCGAAGGTATCGCTTTCTTTTCTTTTCTACATAAAATTGGTTGAAGTTTCCCACATTTTCAGCCAGATCGAAACTAATTATCGGTTTCCGTGCTCGTCCAACCACAAAATTCGAGATAGAGGCTACTTACAGAGTTTATCTATGCCTCGATTTTAGGAGTGCACGCTCTCCCAGGAGGACAGGTTTGAGAGTGCAAGAGAAATTCTAGGAGTGCACTTCATATACCTTCGGCCTAAAGGTTCGCTCCGATGTTATTTTTGTGACTCTTTCTCCCCTCACCTAGTCCAAATATTTAGACGTACACATGCTTATTTACCTTTCAACATTTATCATCGGACATTTCACATTTTATTTTTCTTATTGCATGTAACGTCTAAACGGGTCCCATTCAGTTCTATGTAGCAAATCCGATCTCTCTAAAACTAGTATTATAACGAAAGAGAACTTCATTTACCTGTAGGTAGAACTTTTTTTGAAAATATTCAGCCGCTGTCTAGATAAATAATGGGCAGATTCATTCAGAATTCAATAAAATCACTCGCAAGTTGGATTGCCGACAGAGTCGCCGCCATGTTTTTCAGTCATGCAGACGGTTGCATAACAAATAAGAATTGACTTTAAGTTTATGAACGAAATCTGTTACAATAATCAAACAAGGCCGAAGTGAACAAAATTTCATTTTAAAAAAAGACATAATACCATTCTGTAAGTTGCATTGACCAGTACATGACGGTTCATTCGGAACAATCGTATCTCTTCCTCGGCAATTCATAACAAAACAGAGTGGTGTTGAATCGGAATGGATTTAGCTCATAAATAGGCAAGTTTTGGACAAATGTCCTTTTTCAATCGAGAAATTATTCATTTGTCTTACTTCTGATGTATATTTTATTGAAAAAGTTCAGTTAAAAGTATCCAAATTTGCTGTTCAAACAGCGACAAAATTTGATGTCGGAGTTTGCTAAAGGAAACTATGAAGGAGCCGATAAGACCCTACGTACACGATGAATGTCAGAATGAAAAATAACGTATGTAGGGGCTTATAAATAGGACTACCCCTCACCTACATCTCAGACTTACATTGTTGATGTCCTATTCTGGAATGAAAGTTGATCATACCGGCATCAGTTCTAACGGCTCTATGCGGCAAAATTATAGTTGGCTGTCTATAAAAAGGGCACGGATCATTAGACAAATGATTAATCTTTACAAAAATGCCAAAATTATTGAAAATGCAGCTGTAACCTCTTTGTAATTCCATGATTTTGAAGTGTAAATATCCACTGACCTACTTCCACGGAAATCAAAACTAGGCTTTACATGACTGCGCATATTCCCAAAGTCATTTCTGGTACAGTAAAATTACTTTTTTTTCACAATTTATCAGCTTCTGTTCCATCAGCTTGGGCATAGAGAGGAAACCTGAAACATACTGGATGTATTTCATTTACGAGAAGTCATAATTATCACTTAAATTGCCGATCACAGGATGTCATTTATAATGAGTGTTTGTTTACAAATTGACCAGATGTATTTATGTCAAAAGTTAAATTACAAAAAGATTCCTGACTGCTTCTGTTTTGGAGACATTTTTTTTTCAAACTTGTCCCAGTTGGCACAACTCTTTATCAACAGTGGGAACCCTGAAACCTGCGCGTGCATGCGTGTTTCACTTCATATTTTTGTGTGTCATTATACAAATAAGTGTGTGAATCACACACATGTGTCCGTGAATGGTACTACTGTTATTCTTTGATGATAAGGAAACAACATGAAAGATTAGGCTAGAAAATGAACTTGAAAGCAAATTTGCATGCCTTCAATAAAATTCTGATAACATTCATGTAAACATGATGGATTTGATATCCTCGACCATCCATTAATGATTCAGGCCCATAAGCCCATAGCTGTCAGTCTAGGAGATATCGTTAATAATAAAAACTACATTGAGGAAATAAACTTACTTGTTGTTTTATTTCTCATAGCTTCTAATTTTTTTAACTGTTGATGTGTAAACTGACCTTGATCGCATTCTATTACTGGAGGTACCATCAGGGTTTTAGCTAGCCTCTGAAATTCAGGAGTCATTGACCCCTTGACCCTAAAATTTTAGGGGTCCCATCTAATTTTTCAAGAGTCAAACCAAAAAAATTCAGGAGTCAAAATGGTAAATTATACATTTCAAAGAAGACCCCACTTTCCTCTCCTTCCCCCCCCCCCCCCCCCCCCGCAACACACACACGATATGTTCGAGGAGGCTAAAGTTAAAACCATGTGGGCCTAAACAATCGATAAAAAATATGGTTAATAAATTTCACTCAGAATTCCTTTTTAAAACTTTGCTGAAATGAGGATAAGATTTATTATCCAATTTCTAGTACCATCCAGAAATATGTAAAGTATCATAATTTTCTTGGGCCTGAATAATTAAAGTTATTTTTATTCATAAGGACAGTTTAAGGTATCTTTTTGTGTGAAATGAGATGCAGATACATGTTTCATAGGTTACTTTTTTCAACTTACTGTTTTTAATAAAATTAAAAAAAGTACGATCATTATTGGGTACAAATGTTGAGCAAAATGGTGGACATCGGCGAGTGAAGATGTTTTACAATATCCATACATCAATGGTTAAACTTCAAAACGATATACCAATACTGAATTTATTGCCCTGGCTATCATTTTTAGCAAGGTTAGTGCCAGTTGTAAACAGGTCTACGATTATCATAGGTAACAAGTCAATTACCACCTTCAGGTCACACTTCGCTGATTTTATGCAGTAGTTTAACACCATTCTGATGATTTTCACGCCTTTAACCTGATTATCAAGTGAAACGCGCATGCACGCACAGGTTTCAGGGCTTTCGCTGTCAATCACCACTGGTGCCAGCTGGGTCAAGTTAGAGAAAAACATCTCCAAAACTGAAGCACAGGCAAATCTACTGGCAACAAGTAATGACTTTACATGATATTTGAAGGATCAGTTACTATGACATATACAATAGGTATGACATGTGAAAGTCACTGTTTATCACCGCTATCAAACTGTTGTCATTTATTTAAGAGTAATAATGGTATCAATCTGCTTTTTGACGTTAAATGCTATCTTAATTGACAAATCTATGTCAAATCACGCGGAAATACTACTCCAAAACTTAACAGGCATGAAAAAAAGATTGCTGCAAAAAAAACAGCAAAAACCCACGACACAACAAAAATCAGTTTGACATCGTCCGATCATAGGCATTTCAAACAGTCTATTCAGCCTTATCAATGACTTTAAACAGTAAATTTACATAAATATCTCTATAAAACAATAAGTGAAAGCTAATTAGTGTCTGACAGTGAAATGGAAAATTCTAATGGCCATGCAGTTGTAAGTTGTCCCTCTGAAAGTGGTGAGTAAGGAAACATAACCAGTACCTTCTTTTTTTAAATTACCCATATTGTTTTCAAGAGCATATGACTGCAAAGTGAGACACACCAAAACAAATTTTCAATACAATAGACCCTTACTTTCCTCCATAGATACTCTATAATTGTCACTGTAAAGTGCACTAATAGAATTTCTCTTGCACTCCCAAACTTATATTCTAGGGAGCTCATGCACTCCCAAAAAATGATGTGTGTGGGAACACTGGCTCTAATGTACGCACACAAATCACTGTTATGGTAGAAAGTTCTCTCACGGCATCCAAACCAGTAATGTAATGATAAGATCCTAGTTTACCATTTAATGAATTGGAAAAAGGTTTGCATCTGTAAAACAACATTGAAATACACCAAGTACAAAGTTTGACAAACTTCCTTATCTCTGAAATGCTGAAATTGTTATTACATGAACATGCAGTCTTACAGACAAATTAATAATTAATCATTGCTTACATCTACTGGTAGCTTTTCTAGAGTTTTTACCTTACACCAAGTAAAAAGTGTAGAAAGCTACACGTTGCTTATCACAAGTTCTAGTATCCTAGTACTAGCCTAAAAACAATAATATTACAGTAAAAACATAAGTTACACAGTATAATTCAACAAAAATGACTCAACAACTTGAGGAATTGAATACAGTCGTCTATCACACACACAACTAGACCACACTGTTCTGTATTAAAACATGCAAGGGGTGATTAGCAAATGATAATGATTGTAAAGAAGACCCTGCGACATTTTATCCAGTCTCATTACTAACGATATTTACTTCAAACTAACATTTGTTGACTATCAAAAGGGAAGCACATGCAATATAAGGGTAGGTAATCATCAAAATATTTTTGGACCAGCATAGCTCAGGTGGTAGAGCGTAGGACTTGTAAACATCAAGTCTTGGGCCACTTGAGGGTGTGGGTTTGAGCCCCATCTAAAACTGGCCATCTAAAATTATTAGTAGTCTTTGGGATGAGACGTTAAACCGAGGTCTCTTGTGAAGGAGCTATACACCAAGGACGTTAAAGAACCAGGCATAACTTCGAATGGGTTTCACCCTGTATCTTGCACTCTCCCATAACAAAACTGTCTTCAGGGGGCATCGCCCATATGGGCAACCAGTGGCGACGATAAATTAACGCAAATTCAATCAAAATATTTGTGGCACAGGTATGCTCTTGTGACTTAAAATTTTTACTGAATATTAATCTATTTCTATAGGCAAATGCAGTAGAACTTGGCACCTGCATGTAGTGCTCTTGTGTTAGGATTTAACTCTTCAGCTGCTAATCGCGACCCACTGACCTTTTGCGGACAGTGCAGATCAAGATCAGACTGCACAGAACGTGCAGTCTGATCTTTGATCTACACTACCCGATGCGGTATTTTTCTTTCTGATGAAATCAAGTTCGAAACCGTAATGTTTGGGCTTTTGTTATTGAGTAGAAATTTGCATTTCATTTATTCAGCAGGTTAAGTGTTAATAAATGGATGGGGCTTATTTCTTTGTGATAGAAAACAAATTTGATCAGATTGATTATATTATGCCTAACTACACTACACCACTGAAACAGATAAAGACTAAGAGTCTGCAGAAACTGTATGGCTTGTTTGAGCTCTGACCTCAGTTGTGCTTCATTGAATTTCATTTTTAACATCAGTATTACCTAAAGATGAATTTTAAATATGAGCCACACTCTGGCAAAAGGGGGCTTAATGCATTTCAGTAATACATTATACCTATCAAGTAATCACATAGTTATGGATCTATGATAGCCATTTTTTTTTTTTTTTTTTTTTTTTTAACAACAGACTTAACCCTTTACCAGACGATAAAATTATAGCCTTGTCCAAATTGAAAGCATTTGCAGACAACAATTTTAGTGTGGCTCAAATGGTACAACTTTTCTTTTATAGGATAGAAAACATTGTGGGAAAAGGAGAAAATGCTGGTTACCAGCATTTTCTCCTTTTCCCACAATGTTTTCAAAAGGCTTCTTTCTCAGGGGCGTCAAAAGGCGTCATTGTGCTGTAAAGGGTTAATGAAACAAGAAGAAGAATGATCCTTGGATATACAGAAAATTGACCAAAAGCGAAACATTTTGGCCCTTTATTCCACACAGGCTGACCAGGGTCAATACCATTTGCAGATGCATTAAGCCCCCATTTCACAGAGCATGACTTGTATATTTTTCTTCTAGGTCTGACATGGCTGCTGGTGTATCGTACAGAAAAATACAAAAAGCTGAAGGCAGAGGTGGAAAAACAAAGCAAGAAATGTAAGGCAGATTCAACCCTATACCATACAGTTTCCAGTTAAGCGACTCTGAGGAAGGAGCCTTTTGAATCAAAAACATTGTTGGAAAAGGAGAGAATGCTGGTAACCAGCATTTTCTCCTTTGTCCAAAATGTTTTCAACCCTATGTAAGACAAATTCCATAATTGAACCACATTTAACCCTTTCCCAAACGGCAAATTTTGGACTGGTCCAAATTGAAAGAGTTTGCAGACGACAATTTTAAATTTGATGAAAATGGCAGAAAGTTATCAAAAAGGGTAGAAAACACTGTGGGAAAAGGAGAAATTGCTCGTTACGAGCAATTTCTCCTTTTCCCACAATGTTTTCAAAAGACTTGTACTGCAGACATGTGAAAACTAGGGCTTGTTTGGGAAAGAGTTAAATTGTCATCTGCAAATGCTTTCAAACTGGACAAGTCTAAAAATTTTTTTGTTCAGTACAGAGTTAAAGTTTAATTATCTGATTATTTTACATTGATTATGAAACAAGTTCTTACTACTTATTCCAATCACCCTGGATGATTGCTTCCTGGAGACTTTAATCAGTGTTTGTGCCAAAATCTTGGGTGGCTCAAAAAGGTTAATACAGCTTCCCATAGAGTTGAACCCAGAACCTTTGGTGTAAGAGACAGATGCTCTACCACTACACCGCTATCTTCCATAAATTGACCCAATACCATACAATCGCGGGTCTTAACAACCCTGAGAAAGAGGCCTTTTGAAAACATGGTGGTAACCAGCATTTTCTCCTTTACCCACAATGTTTTCTGTCCTTTTACAGACAACTCTCAGCACATGAGCCATACCTAATTTGTTGTCTTGCAAATGCTTTCAATTTGGTTGGGTCCGAAATTTGTCGTTTGGTAAAGGGTTAAAGTAACGCAGGTTTGTGAGAGGCCATATTATACAAATGTAAAAAGATTTTGTCAGCAGTTTGCCCATTAATTTTATTTATGAGTCACCCCTGTACTACATAATTCAGAATTTACACAACCTTAATGGAGAAGGATTTTGGAGACTGTGGAAAAAGGAGAAAATGCTAGTAATAAGCATTTTATCCCTTTCCCATAATGTTTTCTTCTCTTTTAGAGATAGCTTGCATAATTTCAGCAGCATTTAGTTTGTCATCTGCAAATGCTTTCAATTTGAACTAAAATTTCTTGTTAACTCTTTAGCAAACATCAAAATTTTGGACTCAATCAAATTGTAAGAATTTGCAGATGACAAATAAAATGTAGATGAAAAGGTGACTTCAGTCCTTGAGAGGGTAGAAAATATCGCGGGAAAAGAAGAAAATGCTGGTTACCAGCATTTGCTCCTTTTCCCACAATGTTTCAAAAGCCTTCTTTTTTTCAAGGTCGTTAAAAACGCGTAATTGTGTGGCAAAGGGTTAAGAGTTAATCCTTGCCCAATGACAAAATTATAGACAAGACGAAATTCAAAGCATTTGCAGGTGACAAAATAAGTGTAGCTCAAATGAACATTTCTGTCTTTGAAATGGTAGAAAACATTTTGGGAAAGGGAGAAAATACTGGTTAACCCTTCACCACATAATGCTGCCTTTTAATGACCCTGGGAAAGAAGCCTTGGGGAAACATTGTGGGAAAAGGAGAAAATGCTGGTAACCAACATTTTCTTCTTTTCCCACAATGTTTTTTGCTCTATCAAAGAAAATTTGCACCATTTGAGCCACACTGAAAATGTCGTCTGCAACTGCTTTCAATTTGGACAAGGCTAAAATTTTGTCATCTGGTAAAGGGTTAACAGCCTTTAAGGTAACAAAGCATTTGTAGATGACAAATGTGGCTCAAGTAATTGAAGTTTCCCTTTGAGAGAGAAGAAAACATTTTCCCAAAAAGTTTTCAAAAGCCTTTTTCTCAAGGGTCTTTAAGACTTCAGGTTCTTTTTCTAAAATTTTCAGTGGAGAAACAGAAAGAGGTAGAGGCATCCGACAGAGTTCAAAAGAAAAAAATAGGTAAATAATGAACAGTTTTGTGAATGGTTATCAGCATATTCTCCTTTTTCCACCCTGTTTTGAAATGTCTGTTTTCACATGATTGTTGAAATATAGGGTTGTTTGATAAAGGCTTAACTCTTTACCAGATGACAAAAATGTAGACTTGTCAAAATTCAAAGCATTTGCAGACGACAAATTAAATGTGGCTTAAATGATGAAATTTGTCTTTGATAGGGTAGAAAACTTTGTGGGAAAAGGAGAAAATGCTGGTTACCAGCATTTTCTCCTTTTCCCACAATGTTTTCAAAAGGCTTCTTCCTTAGTGTTGTTAAAAGTCAGGATTGTGTGGTTAACGGCTTAAAAGATGATTTCTCAAACGTGGATTACGAACAAGTTCATGATGATACAACTTCGATTGATCTTGAACGTGTGGGTGAAAAATAATTTTTGTTGATAGTTCTTGAAACCAAACTAATGCTCATGCCAAAGTGTTGGTTACTCCAGTGGTTCACCCCACTCATAATGATAATCAAAGTCAAATCATCTGAGGGGTCCTGCCGTTGCTCAGAGGTTAAGCATAGGACTTGTTTCCAGGAGGCCCCAGGTTGGAGCCTCACTGGAAGCATTGCTTCCATGGCCAAGATACTTGAGAGCCGTAGCCCAGTACGCGTACTCGTGAAACCCAGGACATATATGAATATAAGATCTGTTGCCGTGATATGACTGAAATAATCTTGAAAGCGGCATAAAACACCATTCAGTTTAATATAACATCTGATGTAAGAAGTGGATGCTCCATCCCTAAATCACTGACTCTCGCTGTTCTCTAAAGATACAAAATCAGTGCATCTTAACCCTTTCCCAAACGACAAATTTTGGACTGGTCCAAATTGAAAGAGTTTGCAGACGACAATTTTATATTTGATGGAAATGGCAGAAAGTTATCAAAAAGGGTGGAAAGCACTGTGGGAAAAGGAGAAATTGCTCGTTACGAGCAATTTCTCCTTTTCCCACAGTGTTTTCAAAAGACTTGTACTGCAGACACGTGAAAACCAGAAAGGGTTAAAGCTCAAACAGTAATATCTCTATCTTCTGTGCAAAAACCTTTGTTGTTGGTACATATTATAATTGTCTAGCTCATCTGGCAATTTCTTTTTGGATAAGCCTGTAATTATGTCATGTAGTGAAGACATAGACTAGACATTTGTCAAACAATTCCATGTTTTCATGGCTGTTAGGAAGAAGGTTTTTTAACTCATATCCAGCTAAATAAAAGAAATTAAGCTATCAAGTCAATAGTAAAGAAAAAAAAAAAATTCCTATTCCAGTGCTATTTTTGGAGGTGAGATATCTCCTTATCGGACAGGGTAGATCCAAGATCAGACTGCACGTTCTGTGCAGCCTGATCTTGGTCTACGCTGTCCGCAAAAGGTCAGTGAGTCGCGCTTAGCAGCGTAAGGGTTAAAACATTTTTTACAGTGTTTTTTACCCTTTCAAAGACAAATCCGATTGAGAAAATTTAGATTTGTTCAATTTGAGAGCGTTCTGCAGACAGCAAATAAAATGAGGCTCATATTACGAAATAAGTCTTCGGAAGGAGAGAAAATATTGTGGGAAATGGAGAAAATGGTGATAACCAGCATTTTCTCCTTTTGCCATGATGTTTTCAAAAGACTACGACCTCAAGTTTGTGAAAACTCGTGATTGTGTGGTGAAGAGATAAGCAATATTCAATTTGTGGTCTGCAGATGCTTTCAATTTGGATAAAATGACATCATCTGATGTAGGCTTAACCCTTTACCGCACAATCCCGAGTTTTAAGGACCTAGAGGTAAAAGGGTTTTGAAAACATTGTTGGAAAAGGAGAAAATGCTGGTAACCATTATTTTTTTGTTTTCCCACAATGTTTTCTGCCATTTCAAAGACAGATTCCATCAATTGAACCATATTTAAATTGTCATCCACAAATAGTTTCAATTTTGACAAGTCTATATTTTGCTCGTGTGGGAAAGGGTTTACCACCTCTTTATTGAAAGCATTTGCACATCCCTCTCTCGCTGCTGACCACTGTTTCAACAATGGTTATGTGGGAAAGCAGCCAGGGGCCTGGAAAGAGTGTTGTGCAGAGTACAAAAGATAAAAAGAAACTCCAGTAAACCATGGATAGGTGCAGTGGGCACTGCAATATAAGTGAAATAATGTTGAAATGGTGGCTAACACCATACAATCAATCAGTGAAAGCATTTGCGGAGGGTAAAATGAATTTGGCATGGATGGTAAGATTTGTCTTTAACCAGGAGAAAACATTGTGGGAAAAGAAGAAAAATGCAGGTGACCAGCATTTTCTCCTTTTCTCACAATGCTTTCAAAATGGTTCCCTCTAAGGGTTGTTAGCTTGACTGTATTCGAAGGAAACATTTGCATCATCGTTTACTTTGTTATGGATCACAAACTTTGACATTTATATGATATATCTTTCATAACTGAAGATATTTACTTCCAGCTGGAGACTAGTTGTCAACTGTTAAAAACAGAACACATACAACAGTTGAACAGGGCCAGGTAACCATCAAAACACATTAGACTCATTTATGCCCCTTTTTCAGCTTAAAATTTTCACTAAAAGCGACTGCAGCCTACTGTTGGCACCCGTAGCACATGGTGCTCTTGTTAAAACTCGTTATGGTAAAAGGTTTAGTCTTCAGCAAACAACAAAATTTTTGAATAGACTAAATTGAAAGCATTTGCAGAAGACAAATCAAATGTTGCTAAAATGACAGTTTCTTTCTTTAATAGGTTAGAAAACATTGTGGGAAAAGGAGAAAATGCTGGTAACCAGCATTTTCTCCTTTTCCCTCTATGTTTTCAAAAGCCTAATGTACCAGGGTCCTTAAAACTCGGGATTGTGAGGTAAAGGGTTAATATTTTTGGCTTGATTGAACTCTGTAGGTTTCGGTAAACTTCATTTATCCACTTGCCACATTTGTAATTACAGAGCGACAAGAAGAGAGGTTAAAGAATAACAGTCGGGATTTATCAATGGTAAAGCCAACAAGATTTTTATTTTATTTATTTATTTTTTTCTTTATTCCTTTTTGTATTTTCTTTTAACCATCCCCAGCTGAAGGCAAGGGGATATACTGTTTGCGTTGTCCATTAGTCTGTCTGTCCGTCCGTCAGTCTGTTTGGACAGATATCTTCTAAAGTCCTGGACAAAAGGATACTCATGAAACTTGGTCAGGTTGTCTGTCTTGATGATATCTCAGACAAGTGTGAAATTGGGTCATGTCAAGTGAAAAAGTAGGTCACTGAGCTACACCTCAGGAAAACCTTGTGTTGTTGATAGAGGCCACATATTCAGCCTTGTACTGATAAAGAATGGTCAGAATGTTTATCTTGTTGATATCTCAGACAAGTTTGAAATTGGGCTATGTTGGGGCAAAAAATAGGTCACAGGGTCAAATCTTAAAAAATCTGTGTGTGGACTCTAGAGGCCACATTTTCAGCTTGAAATGCATGAAACTTGGTTAGCAAGTTTGTTTTGATGATATGTTGGACAAGATTGAAACTGGGTCACATTGGGTCAAAAAGTAGGTCATGGGGCCAAATCGTAGAAAAACCTTGGGTGCACTGTGGAGGCCATATTTTCAGCCGGATTCTCATAAAACTTGGTCAGAAAGTTTGTTCTTGATGATATCTTGGACAAGATTCAAAGTGGGTCACATGTGGTCATAAAGTAGGTCACTTGACCGAAACTTAGAAAAACCTTGTGAGCACCATAGAGGCCACATTTTCAGTCTGATACTCATGAGAGTTGGTCAGAATGTTTTAATGATATTTTGGACAAGTTTTGAATTGGGTCACATTGGTTAAAAAAACAGGTCACTTACACTCATCATTAAAACCAGGATATCTTCAGCTTCAATTGACTTTACTCAGGTGAGCGCTTTAGGGCCAATGGCCCTCTTGTTTCTCCTTTAACTTTTTACCACACAGTCTCAAGTTTTAATGACCCTAAGGGAAAGCATTTGAAAGCATTTGCAGATGACATTTCAGTTTGGTTCAAATGGTGCAATTTTTCCTTGATAGGGTAGAAAAAATTGTGGGAAAAGGAGAAAATGATGGTTACCAGCATTTTCTCCTTTTCCCACAAGGTTTTCAAAAGGCTTCTTTCCCAGGGGTGTTAACAGGTGGCATTGTGCAGCAAAAAGTTAACGACCTTGAAAAGAAAGGCTTCAAAAACACTGTAGGAAAATAAGGAAATGCTGATTATTGCCATTTTCTCCCTTCCCCATGTTTTTTCCACTTTAACTTTTTACCACACAATCTGCAGTTTTAATGCTCCTAAGGAAAAATCCTTTTGAAAACATTGGACGAAAAGGAGAAAATGCTGGAAACAAGCACTTTCTCCATTTCCCACAAGGTTTTCTATCATTTCAAAAACAAATTGAATCATTTGAGTTACATTCAATTTGTCATTTGCAAAGGTTTTAAATTTAGATTTGAACCATGCTCTGTGAAAAAGGGGGGCTTAATGCATCTGCAAAAAGAATCGACCCTGACAGGCTGACCTGAGCCGCAAGTTTTTGCTTTTGGTAAATTTTCTGAATTTCAAAGAACCAGTGTACCTCATGAATCAGTCGGTTGTTAGATAAAATGGATTTTATGGATCCATAATAATGTGATGACTTACTTGGTATCATGGATCACGGAGATGCATTAAACCCCCTTTTGTCAGAGCATGACTCATGTCTGTAAATTTGGACAAATCAAAAATGTTGTCGCTGATAAAGAGTTAGAGACAAATCCCACAATCCACATGTGAGCCATGCTCTGTAAAAAGAGGGCTTAATGCATCGTCGTGACGCTTGATACCAAGCAAGTCACGGTATAATTATAGATTCATAAATTCCATTTAGTCCAATAATTGACGAAATCTGGAGTAAGAATGGTACTTGGACGTGCAGAAAATTTAAAGATAGCAAAAAGTTTCGATCCATGTCAGCCTGCGCAGACTGCGCAGGTTGACATGGGTCGATCCTTTTTGCAGATACATTAAGCCCCCTTTTCGCACAGCACAGCACATTTGATTTGTCATCTAAAAATGCATTCAATATGACAAGTCTAAAATTTTTTCATGCGGCAAAGTGTTGATTTAATTGAACTAATCTAATTTCAGGTGAAGATGAAATCTATGTTTGCAATTGGTTTTGCTTTCACAAGTTTACTCAGCATGTTCAACTCTATGTAAGTTCAGGGCCAAGTTTCACACACAAAAAAAACTTAAGTCTCCTATTTTACTCAAATCTGCAGACTTATTTTCCAACGTAAGTTGAGTGTTATATTCCAGACGCATTCACAAAAATGAACAGACTTATGTAACATTCTTAAGTCGTGTATTGACACAACGTTTAAGACTTAACTCAGCAAAATAATAGACTTAAGTCTGTAATTGACTCAAGTCCATTTATTTTGCTTATTTGAGTCTGAAGCAATGTGTCAAATCAGGTTTTGAGAACATTACAGTCCACCAGTATTGCTAAAACGTGTCTTAAATACTAAATCAACATAAGTCAGAACCTGGGACCTTTAGAAGATTTGAGTAAAATATGAGACTTAAGTTTATTTCATGAAAGCAGGCCCAGATTTTTCGCTCGGCTGTTAAACTGTTGCGGTATTGTCATAGCCCTGATGCTGTTTTCATCTGCATCATCATCTGTGTCATCATGCAGAAGCTTTGACATTCTGTAATATCTCTGTCGTTACTGGAGATATTTACATAGACAAGTGGATAACTATCAGATAGGAACACAGGCACAGGGGCAGGTAACCATCAAAATATTTTTGACACAATGATGCCCTGTTTTGGACTTTTATATTTTATGATATCTCCATCATTACTAAAGATATTTACTCCAAAGTTGGACCTTTTGTTAACCCTATACCACACAATCACTTATAACCCTTTCCCGAATGACAAAATTTTAGACTTGTCCAAATAGAAAGCAATAGCAGACGACAAAATAATTTTGACTTCAAAATTTAAATCTGTTTTGGGAAGAGTAGAAAACATTCTGGAAAAAGGAAAAAATACTGGTTATCAGCATTTTCTCCTTTTCCCATGATGTTTCCAAAAGGCTTCTTTCTCAGGGTTGTTAAAAGTTGGGATTGTGTGGTAAAGGGTTAAAAACCCTGAGAAAGAAAGCTCGTGAAAACATTGTGGAAAAAGGAGAAAATGTTGGCATTTTCTCCATTTCCCACAATGTTTTCTCCCCTTCTCAAAACAAATTTCAAGTTTCGAGTCAAATTTATTTTGTTGTCTGCAATTGAATTCAATTTGGACTAGTCTAGAAATCTGGTTTTTTTTTGGTAAAGAGTTAAGTATCAAATGGGAGCCCATTGATCAGGGACAGGTAACAATCAATTTTCTTTTGACACAGTTATGCCTCTCCTTCCACTTAACTCTTTACCACCACAGTCCCGACTTTTAACGACCCTGAAAAAAAAAAGCCTTTTGAAAACATTGTGGGGAAAGGAGAAAATGCTGGTAACCAGCATTTTCTCCTTTTTCCACAGTGTTTTCTAACCTTCCAAAAACAAATTTCAGTTTTTTAGTTACATTCATATTGTCGTCTGCAAATGCTTTCAAATTGGACTATTCTAAAAATTTGTCGTTTGGTAAAAAGTAGAATTTTCATTGAAAGCAGCTGCAGTCAGGCATTTGCAACTACATGCAGTGCTCTTGTGTATGTTTTAGCTCCACTGGCCAAAGGTCATGTCATGGCCCTGTGTCTGTTGTGTGTGTGTGTCCATGCATGTGTTAACTTCTATTTCATACAGCTTCTTCTCTGAAACTACCCATCAACTTTGATCAAACTTCACAGAAATGATTCTGCCATGGTGCTCTTCGGAGCACTATATACTTGTTTATAAATGAGCCATGCTTTGTGAAAAGGGGGCTTTACTCTTTACCAAACAACAAAATTTTGGACTGGGCTGAATTGAAAGCATTTGTAGACTACAAATTAAATTTTGCCCAAATGATGGAATTTGTCTTTGGCTGGGTAGAAAACTGAGAAAGGGAGAAAATGCTGGTTACCAATATTTTCTCACAATGATTGTATGGTTGATTTTATGGTGTTTAACACTGTTTTCAACATTATTTCAGTTATATCACAGTGGCTAGTGCACCTATCCATGCTTTCCTGGAGTTTCTTTTACCAGTACTCTGCACAATATTCTTTCCAAGCCAGTGGCTGCTTTCCCACATAACCATCGTCGAAACAATGGTCATCGGTGAGAGAGGAATGAATTATTATCTAACAATGATTTCAAAAGCTTTCTTATTCAGGGTCATTAAATTTCAGGATTGTGCGGTAAAAGGTCGATGCATCTGGAGAGAGCATTGACCAAGGTCAGCCTGTGCAGTCTGTGCAAGCTGGTATGGGCCAAATCTTTTTGCCATTGGTTGATTTTCTGCATGTTGAAGGCCTAGTCTCCCTCACGATTCAGTTGATTGTCAGACACAATGTATTTTATAGATCCATGATTAACGAATGACTTGACAGGTATAATGTACCACAGAGATGCATTAAGCACCCTCTTGCTAGAGCATGGCTCAGATATAGATATAACTGCCTTCTATTTTTAGATTTGATGGACGAGTGGTTGCTAAGTTGCCATTCACTCCGATCTCATGGCTGCATGGAATTTCTCACAGAAATTTGGCTGGAGATGACTTCACAGAATGTTCCTTCATCTTTTTGTATATTTTGTGTACAATGTCGATTCGACAGGTAGGTTTTGTATCCTTCATTTTTGTTAACCATAATTATTTGTGCCAAAAACAAAATGACACAGCAATATTTATTATTTCCATTAGAATTATCTCTCTTTGAGAACTCCTCTGTACATTTGGTAAGAAAATGACTAAGTACTCACGAGACAGCGTGATATTAGATAAGATGTGATGCCCATAATACAGACATAGAGGATCTTACATCAGTGAATTTATATACACCAGTTGACTCAAATTATATTGCGAGCCTCCTGTACACGAGCCTTACAGGAACATGACTGTGAAGTATAGCCATGATTAAAACTGAAATACCATTGAAAGTGCAGAAAGACATTAACCATTTACCACATAATACCGACTTTTAATGACCCCGATAAAGAAGCCTTTTGAAAACATCTGTGGAAAAAGAAGACAATGCTGATAACCAGCATTTTCTTCTTTACCCACAACGGTTTTTACCCTTTAACTCTTTACCAAACGACAAAATTTTAGACTAGTCCAAATTGAAAGCATTTGCAGACAACAAATTGAATTTGTCTTAAAAACTGAAATTTGTTATGGAACAGGTAGAAAACATTGCGGGAAAAAAGGAGAAAATGCTGGTCACCAAATTGAAAGTGTTTGCTGATGAATATCTAAATGTGGCTTAAATGATAGAATTTGTCTTTAATAGGGTAGAAGACATTGTGGGAAAAGGAGAAAATGCTGGTTACCAGCATTTTCTCCTTTTCCCACAATGTTTTCAAAAGGCTTCTTCTTTAAGGTCATTAAAACTCAGCACTGTGTGGTGAAGGGTTTTGGGAACAAATTAGAACAAGATAGTTGAGTATAAATTCTTTTTTTAGCCTAGTTTGATTTGATTTATATTGGAGTTTAACGCCATTTTAACAGCTTAGGTCCTATCATGGCGGTCAGGGATGGATCCATGTGTTTCCTGGCTTTCTCACACCAGTACTGACATAACTTTCTTTCAAAAGCCACTGACTACTTTTCTCACATGCATCAGAGGTGAGAGGCGTAAAAATTGCCAGAATTCTTAGCCTGGAGGCTCAGTTGGTAACATGCAGGGCTTTTTAGCAGGGTTGACAGGTTTGAATCCCCAGCTTGTTTAGTTCCTTTTTGAGGATCTGATAGATCTATGGGAAAGCAGCCAGTGGCTTCAGAAGACTGAAGTGCAAAGTACTAATAAAAGGAACTCCGGGAAAGCATGATTTTGTGCACTGTGTGTCAGTCTAGACTTGTCCAAACTGAAAGCAAATTGCAGACGAAAATTTAAATATGGTTCACATGGGAAAAGGAGAAAGTGCTGCTTACGAGTATTTTCTTCTTTACCAGCAATGTTTTCAAAAGGCTTTTTTTCTATAGATTGTTTTGTAAAGAGTTTAGCACCATACATACAAAGAAAAAAACATTAACTCTTTACCACACAATCCAGAGTTTTATCGACCCTGGAGAAGGGCCCAGCCAGGTACCTTAGTGGTTAGTGTATCTGACTTGTGACCTGGTGGTTGCAAGTTCAATACCCGGCTGAGGCAAACTCTCTTTCTGGAGATTTTTTGCCTGTCACCTCTGATGTATGTGAGAAAAGTAGTCAATGGCTTTGGAAAGAAAGTTGTGTCAAACTGGTATGAGAAAGCCAGGAAACACATGGGTGTGTCACTGACTGCCATTATATGACCTGAGCTGTAAAAATGGCGTTATACGCCTATACAAACTGAAGAAGGTTTCTTAAACATTGAGGGAAAAGAAGAAAATGCTGGTAACCAGCATTTTCTTCTTTTCCCACAATGTTTACAACAATCTCAAAGATAGATACTGTTTGTTCTCCATTTTACTTGTCGTCTGCAAACGCTTTCAATTTGAACTGGTCTGAAATTTTGTTTTGTGGTAAAGAGTTAATCTTTTATGTATGTTTTTTTTTTTTTTAAGAATGTACAGAAGTTATTGGGCTTAGCACCTTCCCGAGCAGCCAGTAAACAGGGTGGAGGTTTCTTTAACCCACCAACTCAAATGTCCAAATAGCCAACCCATATGTGTACAAATAGCCAAAGCAGACATTACCTCTAAATAGCGAACCCAGATGTGTCCAAACAGCCAATTTAGATGTGGCCTTCAAATAGCCAAACCAGATGTGTTGAAACAGCCAGTTTAGCTGTCAGAATAGCCAGATGAGCTAAAATAGACACCCAAAACAGCATGCTTGTTACATGTGTAGCAGTGAACAGTTTTAAATAAGTTGCAGTATAAGGTTTGGTACAGTTTTGTGGTAGTGAATACTTTCTTTTAACCCTTTCCCAGACAAGCCCTGGTTTTCACATGTCTGCAGTACAAGTCTTTTGAAAACACTGTGGGAAAAGGAGAAATTGCTCGTAACGAGCAATTTCTCCTTTTCCCACAGTGTTTTCTACCCTTCTGGAGAACTTTCTGTCATTTTCATCAAATTCAAAATTGTCATCTGCAAGCTCTTTCAATTTGGACCAGTCTAAAATTTATCGTTTGGGAAAGGGTTAATGAGAAAAAATTGCAAAAAAGATTTTATACTCAGATGTGTTGAAACAGCCAATTTGGATGCCAAAATGGCCAGGATCCATTTTCACCAACCATTTTTAATAATATTATCAGTCTAGTAGTCAAGAATTTTCTAAATTTAACCCAACTTTTGATTGGCTTAGTCAAATGGTTTAGCCAATTAGAACTTGCATTACTTTCTAAATCTAGAGGAAGACTGAGAATGAAATGTTCGTAAATACAAGCCCGAAAAAGTCAGATGGGCCAGTGTAAATACCAAAACAGGATGCTTGGTACATGTGTAGTAGTAACCAGTTTCTTTTTATAAGAAGTTGCAATGTAAAACTTTCTTAACATGTGTAGTAGTTAATAGTTTCTTTTAATAAGAAGTTGCAAAATAGGGTTTTATATATTGAACAAGAATTTTACTTTCAAGGGCCATAGGTGGCTAAAAGTAAGCAATGGGGGTGTTAAAACTCATTTAAATCATACCAAATCATATGAAAAATGAATTTTAAAATGAGGTAAGATGTTTCAAAGTCTCTCTATCTTTTGTTTACTTTTTATCTGGTGTTAAATTTATTTTTCTGAAGGGACTAACACTTCAACCAACTGTACAATAACAGATTGTCATCTTCACAATTTCACAAAAATGTCCAAACTTTTAAATGGTTTGACTTAAATGCATTTTAACACCCACATTGTTTACTTTTGGCTGCCACTGGGCCTTTAAGGAATAGTTTAATGGAGTTCACACATATTTGAATGTCATTGAAACATTGTAGGTGAAAGGATCAGTTGCTTGTAACAAGCAATTACTCCTTTTCCAGTAATGTTTCCTTGTCACTCATCGGAAGTAACTTTCCACACATGCAAAGGTTTCTTCTTTAGATGGATTACTAGGTCTTTGTTTGTCTGAAGTTAGCTGGTGTTGTCATGGATTAGTTTGCAGGTGTAGCAGTGAACAGTATATTTTTATATGCCTAGTTAGGAACAGTTTTTAATGTTTTATATATTTCAGTACAGTAAAACCAGTTTTGAACATTCGAGAACCCTGCATTTTTCGAGGAATTTCCATAGTCCCAGCAAAAACTCCACTATATTGCACCAAAAGCAGATCGGTGATTTCGAGTCTCGATAATCTGAAAATTTGAACATATGTTGGTCCCTATGATCATTTTGCTTCTTCAAATTGATTGTTAATTCAAACACAAAATACTTCCTCAACTCTTGAATAATCATTTTCTTACCTTTTCGAGTAAGGGATTTGGGAAGGAATTGACTTTTATTTGATAATGAGAGGTTAATGATGAGAAGTTACTGCGACCTCCCCATCTCGTATAAAATTATGTTGTCTGATATTTCATCTTATAAAATTCAGAAAAGTATTTTATTCCTGATTAAACAAATAATGTTATCTCCTGAGTGCAATTTTTTGCAGCATACTCGTACATCAACTGTTCAAAGTCATTGTTGACGCTAAAAAAAGACAGTTTGAAATGTTTGTGATCGGATGATGTATTATTTCTTATCAGTTTTCGTGTTTATCTACTTATAGCATCGTGTTTTTCCAAGTTGCTTCGTCCCAAAACAAAAAAGGTTTTATCACATTTTTTGCCATTGTGTTATGGTGACGTCGTGTTTCAAGTTTGTGTGAATACCATTGGTTTATTTAGATGTCACAGAAATTTTCCTGACTTTGACACTGACAGATTAATGTTATTTTTCACAGGTGTGTAGATATCATGGTGGGTTCTTGTTTCATGGACACTGGTAATGAGAAAAGCACTGTAGTTACACAGAACCGCTTGTGAACCTTTACATTTATCAACACCAAAATTATTTTTGCATACATTCCTGAGTTTTGGCGAGAAGTAAATCGCACAATCTTTTATTTTGTTTGACATCTTGCCCGCTTTCATTCTTCAATCATCTTCAATTCATTTCTAGTTGCATGTTGCAGTATTCAACTGTACTTCAGGGAATCACCGTTGTCAGAGGAACTTAAATCCATATAAGTGTAAATTTTTCTTGAATAGTGTTAGCACCATATTGATAAAACCTCCTACCTTTTTCTCACGTAAACAAATAAAAGTTTGCATACTTTCCCATGGGATGACAGTTATTGGGGGCGAATGTAAAAGGTGAGATTTGACAAATTTGTAAAAATTACGGTACCGACCTTTCCGGAGAAAAGGTGACTTAGAGCGATTAATTTCCAAGAACTCATATAATCAAAACACATGCATTTACAAAAAATAACCATTTTGATGTGGAATTCTTGAACATAATAAAAAAAAATCGGTTGTATTACTCTGGGAAGTATATTTTGATTGCCAATCTTAAACAGAATACTACTTTATTTTCACTGATATTTTGGATAACTTGAGAACCGTGATAATTTGAACATTTTGCTTGTACCCTTGGGACTTTGAATTATCGAGGTTTTACTGTATATGTTTTATAAATGTTAACCATGGTTGGTATGTTCAAACCTGTCAATATTAAAATTCTCAAATTTCAATTGATTTAACTCTTCACCACACCACAAATTTTTGGTCCAAATTGAGAGAATTTGCAGGTAACGTGATATGGAAAAATAATGAGATTTGCCTGTGAAAGGTCAGAAAATTTACTGGGAGATTGAAAAAAGCCTGGTTATTAGCATTTCTACTCACACAATCTTTCCAAAAACCTTTTATCTCATGGTCATTAAAACTCAGGACTGTGTGGTAAAGGGTTTGGTTATTTTTTTCACCTTTGCTGTTACGTTGGTACATTGGGACATGTGATTATATAAACTATGCTCTGGCAAAGGGGGGCTTATTGCATCTCTGTGATGCATTATACCAATCAAACCGTAACATAATTATAGATCCATAGTGGGCACTTTTTTGAACAATCGACTTAATCACAAGGTAGAATGGTCCTTGGACATACAGAAAATTGACCAATAGCGAAAAGTTTTGGCCAAGGTCAGCCTGCGCGCACTGTGAAGGCTGACCTGGTTCGATACTTTTCGTAGATGTATTATGCCCCCTTTTCACAGAGCATGACTCATTTTAAAGAGCCCAATTTTTTTTTTTTTTTTTTTTATCAAGTACATGTAGTTACATCATCTTAATGAATTTTTTTTAACCCTTTACCACACAATCCCGACTTTTAACGACCCTGAGGAAGAAGCCTTTTGAAAAATTTGTGGGAAAAGGAGAAAATGCTGGTTACCAGCATTTTCTCCTTTTCCCACAATGTTTTCTACTCTTCCCATAACAAATTTCAAATTTTGAGTCACATTTATTTTGTAGTCTGCAAAAACTTTCAGTTTGGAGTGGTCTAAAATTTTGTCATATGATAAAGAGTGAACAAACTGAAGCCAAGTTTTAAATATAGGCAATCATTGAGAGGGGGCATGGGATGGGGGTGGGAAAGGCTGGTATTAACTGTAGAAAACAATAGAATTCACATGTGCAATGAGGTTTTATTTGAAGTTGAAAAATGTAATAGAAAGATTATGATTCTATGGAACAATGTATAAGTATGAAAAGTAAAAACTTGTGTTCCTTAGACAGGCTTACTTCTTTTAACTTACTTTTTGTTTCATTTTTGGGTTGCAGAGCCCTGGTAGCTCAGTGGGTAGTGCACAGGACTTGAGAATAGAAGGTCACTGGTTAGATCTCTGACTTTGCCAATTTGTTTCAAAGGATTGATGATAAGTCATTGCAACAGGATTCATTCCTCTCTTACTGCTGACCGTTGTTTGGAGGAAAGCAGCCAGTGGCTTGGAAAGAATACTGTGCAGAGTACTGGTAAAAAGAAACTCCAGGAATGCATGGATAGGTGCAATGGCCGCAGTGATATAACTGAAATAATGTCGAAAATGACCTTAAACACCATACAATCAGTCAATCAATTATTTTCGGGTTGTAATTGGGTACCAGGGTCAGACTGGTTCATAGTGAAAGAATTAAGAGACCACACATTAACCTTTAACCACACAACCCTGAGAATTAACGACCCTTAGAAATAAAGCTTTTTAAAACATCGTGGGAAAAGCAGAAAATGCTGGTAACCAGCATTTTCTCCTTTTCCTGCAATGTTTCCTACCCTATCAAAAACAGACATCATCATTTCAGGTACATTATTTTTTGTTGTCTGCAAATGCTTTCAATTTGGTCTAGTTCAAACTTTTATAGTTTGGTAAAGGGTTAATTATGGCTGAAATGGTGAGATTTTTCTTCCAAAAGGGTGGCCAGTATTTTCACCTTATCCTACAATGTTTTTAACAGCCCCGTTTTTTAGGATTGTTAAATTATTAGGGCATTAGGTAAAGGCTTAGATCTTTACCAAACAACAAATTTTTTAGACTGGTGAAAATTGACAGCATTTGCAGTTGACAGATTCAATGTAACTCTTATGCTAGTATCTGTCTTTGAAGTGCAGAAAACATTGTGGGAAAAGGAGAAAATGCAGGTGACCAGTATTTTCTCCTTTTCCCACTCTGTTTTCAAAAGTCTTCTTCTTCAGGGTTGTTAAAAGTCGGGATTGTGAGCTTAAGAGTAAAAGTAAACATTTTTGTCTTCTTCCTTGAGAGTTATGCAATTAAATGCAATTGTTTTGCTTTATAATTTATTGAATGGTGTTTTACTCCACTTTCAACATTTTTTACTGTAAAATCACGGCAAAAGCTCGCTTATTCATGTATGTCCTGGGTTTCAGCAGTACTAGGCTGGGTCTCTGTAGTATCGTGCCCAGGGCCTCCAGGTTACAAGTCTAATACTTTATCACTGAGCCATGCAGGACCCCCTATCACTGTAGATATTACACCTATTTATGTATCCAAAATTATGTCTTTTCTACTCACACATCTTGTACTCACAACTCGTGTAGAGAAAGTGTAAGCGCTGTAAAATACCGTGCAATTTTCAGTTTAGCTGTTTTCAAACATGTCCTAACTGTACCTGCATTTTCTCCTTTTCCCTCAGTGTTTTCATAAGCCCCCCCCCCACCCCCGGGGTCCTGCATGGCTCAGTGGTAAAGTGTAGGACTCATGACCTGGAGGCCCAAGATTCAAGCCTCACTGGAACCACTTGGGTTTTTCGGGGAGTGTCCTTTGGCAAGACACTTTAGATCCCCAGCCCAGTGTTGGTGGAACCCAGAAAATATAGACAGCGAATTCTAGACTTGTTCAAATTGACAGCATTTGCAGACGACAAATAGAATATGATTCAAATATTGCAATTGTTCCTATAAAGGCAGAAACATTGTGGCATAGGAAGAGCTTGCATGTTTCAAGCAACATCTCCTGTTTGTTACAATTTTTTAACCGTACACCAAATGACAAAATTTTGGACTCGACCACATTGAATGAAAGCATTAGCAGTAGACAAATGTACCTCAAATGATGTTTTCTGTCTTTGATAGGGTAGAAAAGATTACCAGCATGTTAATTTTTCCTTCTGTGTTTTTAAAGATGTCTTCACAGGGTTGTTTAACCCTTTCCCAAACAAGCCCTGGTTTTCACGTGTCTGCAGTACAAGTCTTTTGAAAACTCTGTGGGAAAAGGAGAAACTGCTCGTAACGAGCAATTTCTCCTTTTCCCACAGTGTTTTCTACCCTTTTTTAGAACTTTCCGCCATTTCCATCAAATTTAAAATTGTCGTCTGCAAACTCTTTCAATTTGGACTAGTCCAAAATTTGTCGTTTGGGAAAGGGTTAAACATGCGATTGTGTGGAAAAGAGTGAAGTCTTTACCAAACGACAAAACTGTAGACTTGTCTAAACTGAAAGCATTTGCAGACCACAAAATAAATGTGACTCAAAAATTGAAATTTGTTTTTGGAAAGCTTTTGAAAACATTCTAGAAAAACGGAGAGAATGCTGGTTACCAGCATGCTCTCCTTTTTCCCCACAATGTTTTCAAAAGCCTTTTCCCCCAGGGTCTTTAAAAACCTAGATCTTGTGGTAAAAGGTAAAACTACTAAAACATTTTGTCTTCATAATGGCCGAATGGACATTCGTGATTTTTTCATCGAGTAGTTAAAGCCTTTCCAATCCAGCCAGTTTATTCCGTCCGCCTTACTTTCGTGTTGCCCCTGGTGATAGAGTCCATTTAGGCACGCTGTCAAGCAATTGGCGTACCACCAGCCACCCTTAAACACCGCTGCACACTGACCTTCTGCAAGGTCATTATCCCGATCCACAGTGGAAAATTTAACACTGTCATGACCTGAGAAAGAGTCCCCTGTAATGTAGAAAAAAATGATTAAACCTTTACCTCACAATCTCAAGTTTTAATAACCCTGAAGGCAAAGGCTCTTGAAAACATTGTGGGAAAAGGAGAAAATGTTGGTAACCAGTTTTTTCTCCTTTTCCCACGATGTTTTCTGCCATTTCAAAAACGACAATCGTCATTAGAGCTACAATTATGTCATAATTAAACTTCAAATCGATAGCAAACTTTTCTAGAAAATAGGCGGCAATTGTACGGGCGTATTACATCACCTCAAGACAATTTGCCGAGGGTTAGTTGTTACAGTCACATTGCTCTTTACCGAACATTAAAATTTCAGACTTGTCCAAAGTAAAAGCATTTGCAGACGACAAAGTCAATGTGACTCCAAAATTGAAATTTGTTCTGGGATGGGTAGAAAGCAATGGGGGTAATTAGAAATTGCTGCTTGCCGGCAATTTCTCCCTTTTTCACACAGTGTTTTCAGAAGTATTCTTTTTCACCTATATTTCGATGATGACAAAATCCCATTAGTTGCATTTTTTTCAATGCAACTAATTGAGTGTCGACTGTTTTACAGTGCTGATGTTAACAGCACTTTGATTTGATTTATACTCTGGTCATATGGACTGGAGTATTCCGAGCTGTTTTCAAAGTACATTTGTGCCAAGACACGAGGAAATGAGAAAACAATTGAAACCAACAAAATGGCTTGGCGTTCAGCATGGATCTAGAGCACCCTGCACATCTGTGAGGTCTGTTCAGGATCCATACTGTTTTCGCTAGAAAAATTGTTCGTCTGTCATCCATCTTATAACACGTGAGGACGCGTTCAGCAGATGCGCTGCACATCGATTCATTTAGAACAGTCAGAACATGTTCTGAAGAACACAATACCGTGTCCTGAAATACTTCATTGATCTAGAACATGTTCGGAGTGTTCGGAGTAGCGAAAGGAATACGCCCTTAATATGTTTCCCAAGCCACTGGCAGCGTTCTCTCATAACTACAGTTGGAACAATGTTAACCCTTATCCAGCTAAATAAATGAAATGAAAATTTTAAACCAATAAGAAATAACCCTATAAATGAAAAGAAATTTCAAACCAATATCAAAAACCTGGATGATGCAACTTCACACACACCTTTTGGAAGGAAAATACATGTATCTCCTTATCGGACAGTGCATATCTTAGATCAGACTGCACGTTCTGTGCATTCTGATCTTGATCTACATTGTCCGCAAAAGGTCCTTTGTTGCGCTGAGCAACCTAAGGATTTAGCAATGAGAGAGAAATTTATCCTTTTGCAATGACTATCATCAATCCATGCAAAACTTGGCTGAGCAGGGGAATCAAACCAGCAACCTCCTGTTATCAAACCCTTTCGATTACCAACTACAACCGGGCTATGTGTCGGACTACATCAAAACGACTCGTTTGAAAATTTGATATTGAGAAACTTTGGGGCAGGGTTTTACTCAGAAAGTATTGTTGTGCATAATAAATGTACCTTATTGTTTAAGATATTGATTGGTTGATATCTATTGGGAAAAAAATGAGCCATGCTCTATGAAAAGGGGGCTTAATACATCTGCGAAAAATATCGACCCAGGTCAGCCTGCGCAGTCCGCGCAGGCTGAGCTGGGCCAAAATTTTTCGCTATTTGTCAATCTTCTGTTGCCCAAGGACCAGTCTACTTATGATACAGATGGTTGTTGGACAAAATGGGTTTTATGGATCCCCGACTATGTCATGTCTTGCTTGGCATCATGGAGATGCATAAAGCCCCCTTTTGCCAGAACATGGCTCAAATGATTACAACTTTCTTTTTCTTTTGGGAACTATTTGCTACACTGGGCTTCATTAAATATAGAACATGGTCTACAACTCGCAGGGACCTCTTCTTACTGTCATTTTGTAACGGTAGCAAAGGGATTATGACCAAAAAGAAAAAAGTACCAGTGTTTGGACTGGTCCAAATTAAAAGCATCTGCATACAACAAATGTGGTATAAGTGATGCAATTTGAATCAGAGATGACAGAAACAGAATTGTAAAAGATGGAAGTGCAGGTTACTAGCGCTTTTCCTTTGTTGTGCATAATAAATGTACCTTATTGTTTAAGATATTGATTGGTTGATATCTATTGGGAAAAAAATGAGCCATGCTCTATGAAAAGGTTTGTATGTCTGTTGAAATAGAATTGTTTGCTAAAGTCCCTTTTAGTCTTCTTGTAGAGGACTTTTGAGATTATATCTGATAGAAACAAACAACAAAGATGTGGGTTTGTTATGAGCAGCTAGGTGTTAAAGATTGTGATTGTCCACATATCTTCATTCGATATGGTGAAAAGTCGGTGGTTTGAAAATTTTAAGTACCTGCGTTACCGCTGTATCCCCCAACTGTAAGTTGATATCCAAGCTCGGAACCAGCCACTCTAAACAACCGATATTTGGCATACCTCTGTTCTCCCTCAAAATCCTCTAAATCTATTCTCAACTCATAAAGTCCTTGTTTGGTTATAAGATTTAAATACTCGTTTCCTGCAAATATGAATCCGGATTACTTTGGTTGATAAAACAAACATACAGAGAAGGGCAGAGAAAGACGGAGAGTGATACAAAGGGTGGGAGAAAAAATCAATATGAATGAACGCTGTTCTGTAAGAAAAAAAAGGGGGAATAAGTCACATAAAATGAATCTGCAAAGTAAAAAACAGCTAACTCATGAGATATTTGCATGAGGAATGGGCCTCTGACTTACTTATAGCAAGACGTTTTGACCCAAGGCGAAATACACATTTTACAGATGCAATAAACTAGCTTTTGCAGAAGATGAACCACAGTCTTACAATGTACATGTATGTCTTTTCATAAAATAAAGCATAATCGACGAACATGTAAATGATGTGTAGATTCTTTTTTTTTTTTTTTTTTGGACATATTCACCAAATTGTCTAAATCTAGCTCTAATACTCAATAATAGAACTAGCTATCTGATTGGCTGAGATGTAACTCCACAGCCAGTCAGATGGCAGAAGGTCTCAGCCAGTCAGACGACAGAGCCAATCAATTAACAAAAACTCTTTAGCCAATCAGATCAGAGGTGGCTATTCTTGGTATTTATATTTAAAACAAAACGAACAATTCTAAATCAAAACGAAACCTGAATAAAATGAATAAAGATCATTTTCACAAATCAGGTGAAAAATCAGGTTCTTTTCCCACATTGTACCCGAAAAACTAATAGAAGGCCTTATTTGTTTATGTATAGATGTGTTGTTTTAGAATTTTTCAGAATTGTACATTTTTGTAATAAACTAGCGGCTGTGATTTACTCGTATCTGAAATAGTGATGAAAACGGCGTTAAACATGGTACATTCAATCACTGAAATAACTTAACCACGAGGCTGCTAAGTGTGACTCACTGGTCTTTTGAAATCGTAGATCAACATCAGACCGCACAGAACGCACAGTCTGATCTTGGATCTACATTGTCCGATAAGGTGATATCTTTCCTCCAGAAATACCTTTGAAAATTTGGGTCTATACTATCGGTTTGAAAGTTTCATTTCTTTAATTTAGCAGGATAAGGGTTAAAATTGTTCGATGTCTAGCAAATCAACTATAAAAATATGCAGCGATTTTCGCACCACGTTCTAAAACCACTTTTCAAGACTTTCAGTGCTTTGATTTTTTCTACCCATTCGGCGGTATCTGGATCGCTAATCGCAAACAAGTAGGATAAATGAACGTGTTTTCGTCTTTACGTCGTTTTCAAAATATGTTTGCACATATCACGGCGGCTTACTCAGTACCTGATTGTTTCAGATATTGATTGGTTGATATCTATTGAGAAAAAATGAGCCATGCTCTATGAAAAGGGGGATTAATATATCTGCGAAAAATATCGATCCAGGTCAGCCTGCGCATTCCGCGCAGGCTGAGCTAAAACCTTTTGCTATTTGTCAATCTTCTGTTGGCCAAGGACCAGTCTACCTTATGATACAGCTGGTTGTTGCGTAATTATAAATCGTACTACAAGTATTTCACACCTTGTAGCATTCTGTGCAAGCTAGCCCGTTAAAATTTCTGAGAGCTTAATCGATTTTTTTAAAGAATTGGCATAAACAGCCCCTAATTTTCACAATGCTTTATTTACCGAGCCAAAATTCTGTATTTAAATCGCCAAATCCAAATCGGTAGGAATTCCAGTCAACATTAAAATTTACGGAACCATCTTGTCGTTGTTGGAAGACCTGAAATGAAAGAAACGGGCAAATGAGTGATCATTGTAGAAAAAGTAGATCTAGTGATGATAATATTGATCTTGCTGTTGATGATGATGAATATGATTATCAAAGGTAGGTCCGTCGGTCGCTTGGGTGATTAATCTTTTACCACACAATCCCGACTTTTTTACAACCCTAAGGAAGAGGGCTTTTGAAAACATTGTAGGAAAAGGAGAAAATGCTGGTAACCAGCATTTTCTCCTTTTCCCACAATGTTTTCTGTCCTATCAAAGAGGGAAATTATCATTTTAGCAACATTTGATTTATCGTCTGGAAATGCTTTCAATTTGGACAAGTTTGAAACCTTGTCGTATGGTAGAGTTAATTAACTCTTTGGCTATCCAGGAAATGGATTCGACTTTTCTCGAGGTTTTAACCCTTTCCCAAACGACAAATTTTAGACTGGTCCAAATTGAAAGAGTTTGCAAACGACAATTTTAAATTTGACGAAAATGGCAGAAAGGTCTAAAAAAAAAAGGGTAGAAAACACTGTGGGAAAAGGAGAAATTGCTTGTTACGAGCAATTTCTCCTTTTACCACAGTGTTTTCAAAAGACTTGTACTGCAGACACGTGAAAACCAGGGCTTGTTTGGGAAAGGGTTAAACTACATATATATTTACATAGCGTTTGGGGCTGACTCTGGTCAAAGAGTAATACCAAGTAGCGTACAGTGTAGATCAAAGATCAGACGTTTCGTACAATCTGATCTTGATCTTTGTACAACGTCTGCAAAAGCTATCGAAGGCGACATTGGCAATGTAAGTAGACTGACATGAATCGATACTTTTCCAGGATGCATGAACCCTTTCCCAAACAAGCCCTGGTTTTCACGTGTCTGCAGTACAAGTCTTTTGAAAACACCGTGGGAAAAGGAGAAATTGCTCGTAACGAGCAATTTCTCCTTTTCCCACAGTGTTTTCTACCATTTTGGGACCTTTCTGCCATTTTCATCAAATTTAAAATTGTCGTCTGCAAACTCTTTCAATTTGGAGTAGTCCAGAATTGGTCGTTTGGGAAAGGGTTAAATCCCTTTTTCATTGAGCGCGATTTGAAAAACATGTGTTTAAGATTAAAATTTCGAATGTTGCGGCCCTTTAGGGGAAACCGGAGCAAAGTGATACATTTTTCAAGCTTTCTGCATTTTTCCTAACATTAAACCGTACAGAGCTCCACGAATGATGAATTCAGAAAATACAATCAATTTGGAACATACGGGACATTTACTGAAACTATTTAACCATGTTCTGACGATTTATAACAAAAACAGAATGACAGGTAAATATAACACTTTGTCCCATATTTTGGGGGCAAAGTGTTACAGTGACCGGGGCAAAGTGATACGTTATTGAATCTCAACAAAGTAACCCAGTTTAGCCTTCTCTCAATTGCACCAATTATTCCATTCCGCTCCACTAGAAATATTTTCATTGGAACACACCATGAAGAAGATAGCTTTGCTTAGATTAGCATTTACTTTCCTTTCAATTACGTTTTAGAAGCCCACAGCTTAAATCTTAGTGCCATTTTATGCCCTTTATTTGTTTGAATTTATTACCCTAAAACCCATGCTCTGGTGCCATCAACATAACCAGGAGGTTCCGGGTTCAAGCCCCACGGGAAGCACTGATTTTTTTAACGGGAGTGTGCAATGGATCAATACCAACTATAATACATTCAAAAGAAAGAGGGAGAACACTGAATGTTTTCATCTAGTTTCTCCCGGAGAATATTGTATTGTCACTGAGAAGACAAAAGAATCAATAGGCTAAAACAATACGCTATGGAGTAAATCTTCCACTTGCACGGATATAAGTATGCACTGCAACAAATATTATTTCATTATCACGCAGGCTAAGACTTTCATCTCCATAGAGGATGATTCGAGGTGAGACTCTTGCAATATCGTTTATACTTGAGAATAAATGATTTCTTAAGTGATTATAAGTTGAACATTTTAGAAAGAAATGTTCAGCTGATTCAACTGAGCCACATCTACACAGTGGCGATTGCACTAAAGTAAATGGTTTGAATTGACAGTCGATCGAGCCTAATTTTCAGATGCCGCATAACTCCTATTCTTTTTCATGCTTTTTTTAATTGATTTATTTATATAAATATGGATATCCCAAGATCCGTCATAAGAAAGAAAAATACCTAAATGCTTGTGATTTGTAACTGACGGAATTTCAGTATTTGACATGTAAAGATTTGGGTGATTAGGCTTAAGACGTTTGCGGGATATATAGAAGGTTGATCCAGAAATTCATACAATGGGTTAATAAAAGTTCAGGAGTGATGACTATCAAAACAAAAATTATACAGTCATTAAATGTGACATCTGTGCAATAAACATGGAAATTTTTAAATGTGTACATACAACAGTGATTGTCCAGTGACAAATTTAAGACATAGGCCACGCACCTGGGCGGGGGAGCAAGAACGTCAAACGCGACGTCAACTTGACGTCATCATTAACTCTTCCCTACACAGTCCCCATTTACTCTCACACACTTCTGTGCCCGACGTACCCACATGCACTGACTTTTCTCATTTTCAAATCCTGTGTCAAAATTCGTTCAACAGTTTCATAAGATGCCCCTATTTTATCAGCCATTTCACGTACTGTCATGCGTCTATCAATGTTTACCACAGTTCTGACGTCGTCAATCAGGTTGTGACGCATTGCAGGCCTACCTTGGCGTTCATCATCCACTATTGAAGTCCGACCCTCCTTGAATCTCCGGTGCCACTTAAACACAAGTTCTCTACTGCACTTTATTCCCGTTTTCTCCATCATCTGAAATGTCTGCGTTGGTGTATGACCAAGATCATGGCAGAATTTTATAACTGACCGGCATTCTAATTTTGGTGTTGACGTCATGTCACTGTTCCCTTGGATTTTTCTATCTTATGAAAAACGCTGTGTCTTCATAACAACTTTCACAACAACGTATACAACATGACGTCATGATGTCATACGAGAGTCATACTAATTTGCGCCAAAAAATTCAAGCTAAAATTTAAGAAAACTTGATTTATTTAACAGATATTTAATTTTTTTTGACGCTCCCCCGCTTAAGCGTACATATGTTACTATGGTAACGCAGTTTAAGGCCGCTAGAGATAATTTGGTAAAAATTTTAACATTTATGCAGTTTGTAGATACTGAACTACAATATTACCAAATTATACACTGAACAAGCTAGTAATACGGAAATAATAGGCCCATTGTACGAATTTCTGGATTAACCCTCGTATACTGACGGTCAGGTTGTAAGTTTTTATTGTCTCTATATATGGTTTCTTCTAAGGTGACATCTCTACCAGTAGAATACAACCTGACCGTCAGTACTACATAAGTGTTTGCTAGTGCAGCTTATAAAAATGAAGCTAATAATGCTTAAGAATGATTGGATAAGTACTAGGTAAGAATATTTAGGTATTATGCAATAAGTCTGAATCGCTGCTTATATCCCGCAAGTTTATTAAGCCCAATCACCCAAATCTTCCTGAGCAGCGGATTTTCTGATATTTTTGACGCCACGAGTAAGTGAATTGTACTTTTGGTATCACCTGTTAATGTTTATGTCTGCTGATATTCTTTTTAGTTTCGATTACCAATTTCACATTGTGCAAAATATCGCAGTGTTACCAATACAGCCAAACTGGAAATGTGTAAGCTGCTCTGATTGGCCATTCTGTGATATATATGTAGCCCAATGGAAAGGAACGACACAATAGCCTGTGACAGTTGTAATATGTACAATGTATATAGATCTACGACGGGGACCAGTTAACCCTTTACTATACAATCCCGAGTTTTAACGACCCTGAAGAAGAAGCCATTTGAAAACATTGTGGGAAAAGGAGAAAACACTGGTAACCAGCATTTTCTCCTATTCCCACAATGCTTTTCAACCAAATCACAGACAACACTTGCCGTTCAATCAGTAGTCATTTTGTCGTCTGCAAATGCTTTAAATTTGGGCAAGTCTAAAATTTTGTCGTTTGGTAAAGAGTTAAGGGGTGATAACAATCAAAATCCAGTAGGTGGCGCGTCGCCATGAAAACACATTTCGGCTCGATCAGCCACGGGGCAAGATCCACGTAGTAATCGTCACCTTGGCTTGCGAAGACGGGTGATCCGTTGATCATTGGACATATTGCTGTTACGGAATTGGCCGAGTCTTGACGAATAGCCAGCATACGATGTTCATTTGATGGTACAAATATAAGGCCCAATGGCGGAAACGTATATAATAGCGGGTGTTAGATGCATTTGAATTTAAATCATACCGTTTCAAACAATTCAAATTATTGTGAAGATGACATTCTGTTAACATACGGTGGGTTCAAGTGTTAATGGCTGGCAGGCAAATAAAGTTTATAATTAGGTAAAAAGTGAACAAAAGACAGATCGACCTCGTAGCCTTTAACCCAGTTTTGCATTTCATTTTTCTGGCAGTTACTAACACTTGGACCGAACTAACAATGACAGATTGTCATCTTAACAATGATTTTCACACTTTTAGAGTGGTATGATTTAAATCTAAATGAGTTTTAACACCCACATTTCTTACATTTGGCCGCTACTGGGCCTTTAACCCGTTACCAGACAACAAAATTTTAGTTTGTTTGTTTGTATTGGAGTTTAACGCCATTTTAACAGCTTAGGTTTTTTCATGGCGGTCAGCGACGCACCTATGTGCTTCCTGGCTTTCTCACACCAGTACTGACACAACTTTCTTTCCAAAGCCACTGACCACTTTTCTCACATGCATCAGAGGTGAGAGGTGAAAAATCGCCGGAAAGAAAGTTTGCCTGAACCGGGTATCGAACTCGCAACCACCAGGTCACGAGTCCGACACGGTAACCACTGAGCTACCCGGGCGGGCACAAAATTTTAGACCTGTCCAATTGAAAGCATTTGCAGACAACAATTCCAACGTGACGCAATGTGATTTTTTCTATGATAGGGAAGAAAACAAGCATTTTCTCCTTTTCCCATAATGTTTTCAAAAGGTATCTTCCTCAGGGTCGTTGAAAGTCGGCATTGTGTGGTAACTTAGGGTTAAGGAAAAAGTCGGCATTGTGTGGTAACTTAGGGTTAAGGAAAAAGTCGGCATTGTGTGGTAACTTAGGGTTAAGGAAAAAGTCGGCATTGTGTGGTAACTTAGGGTTAAGGAAAAAGCGAAAATATTGTACACTAAACCCATACCAAAAGGTCCCCAGTTTTAATGATCCTAACAAGGGCGTCCTTTGAAAACATTATGGGTGAAGGAGACAATTTTGGTCAGCAGCATTTTCTCCTTTTCCCTTCAATGTTTCCTTCCCTTACCCTGTCATTTGAATTACATTTGGTTTATCGTCTGCTAATGGACAAGCGAAATTTTTGTTCTTTAGTGAAGATTTAACACTTTACCAAACGGCAAAATTTTTAAAACCGAAAACATTTGCAGACGACAAATTATAAGCGAATCCAATGACAAACTTATCTGTGATAAAGTTCAAAACATTGTGGGAAAAGGAGAAAATGCTGGTTACCAGCACTTTCTCCTTTTCCCATAATGTTTTCAAATGGCCTCTTTCTCAAGGTCGATAAAATTTGAGATTATGTGCTAAAGGGTTAAAACGATCTCGCAAAGTTATTCAGGTAGTGTTTGCAAGTGTAGATAAGACTTTGTGACATTGAAAAGAATCGAACACCGTGACTTTTGGGTAAACATTGGGCGGATTTTTTATCATCAATAATTATTCATCCCACTATTACGGAATCCTAACGAGGCCACCCAAACCTTGAAGCCAACCCTCTTCCCTTTTGTTTCGCCAGGACTATAAAAACGCACGTTTTTCCTAAGTTGTTAGACATCTTTGTCTGCGCAGACCTGTCTGCTATGGCACAACACTATCCGCTGCAGGATCAATATTAAGATGCGATGCGCGTAAGCCAAAACTCTGTCGCTAATGAGTCGGCTAGCAAGTAGAAAATGGTTTTAAATAATACGTCTGCGGATGAATCAACCCTGTGTTTCGCTTCAAATGAATTAAAACGTTATAAATTCAAACGGGAAAAAAATAATGTTAAAAAATATCATCGTTATCAACTGCAAATCTTTATGTACAGTTTCTAAATATAGACATGGGGAAAACCGGGATTTGGGCCACAGACTCACCCGTCACAAGTCAGCCGATTCCGTACTTACACCTGAACTCGTCTGTATCAAGGCATTTGAAACACTGCCAGTCACATGATTTTAACCCGTAAGCTGCTAATAGCGACCCACTGACCTTTTGCGAACAGTGTAGATCAAGATCAGACTGCACAGAACTGATCTTTATTCTACACTGTCCGATACGGTATTTTCTTTCCGGTGGGATTAACTTTGAAACCGCAATGTTTCGGCTTTTAGTATTGAGTAGAAATTTGCGTTTCATTTATTCAGCAGCTTAACCCTTTCCCAAACAAGCCCTGGTTTTCACGTGTCTGCAATACAAGTCTTTTGAAAACACTGTGGGAAAAGGAGAAATTGCTCATAACGAGCAATTTCTCCTTTTCCCACAGTGTTTTCTACCCTTTTTGAGACCTTTCTGTCATTTTCATCAAATTTAAAATTGTCGCCTGCAAACTCTTTCAATTTGGACCAGTCCAAAATTTGTCGTTTGGGAAAGGGTTAAGTGTTAAACATGGCCGCGACCATGTAGCAACGATAAGAATAGTCACGATGATAAGCGACCTGTCAATTAAAAATGCCTAGGGAATTGATAGACCAAGGTAGAAACTATGTGTAATTTTTTTTTTATCTTTCAAGTAACCGGATATCCATGCAATAACACCCATGCGATATTTTTTTTGATATAACACGGATATTTATAGATTTCTGATATACCACGGATATTTATAGAACAGTAAGTTCCACTGACTCCGCCCCCTATCACCATTGATGAATGAAATGCATTCCAAAAATGGTAACGATTACTACAGAAAGCCCTCGAAAAAAAGAACGATGTCATAGCACGCGTGCTACTTTCTGATGATCTGCTTACGTAATTCCTGTCCGTGACGTCATTTGAATGCTCGTTTGCCGCGTCTTCTCAAATAGAATAATCCCAAGCGATCTCAGTCGCAATTTTCGGACGTTTAATTACTACGATAAAGTACTATGTATGTGGATAATGCAATTTTTAAATGGGAGTTCCGACATAAATAAATTTTTAAAACTTTTAAAATGTATTTGTCAGCAACATTTTTCACACCTTTTTACAATGAGTACAAATCATAGGTTAAAAGATAAATAGAATACGTACATAGTGTTGTCGTAGATCAAAAATATCTAACTCGGTTGTGAGAATTAATAATTGTCTCGCCAAGGGTCGACAATTATCAATTCTCCCAACCTCGTTAGATATTTTTTTATTTACGACAACACTATGGACGTATTCTCTATGTCAACTTCAATGTATTTAGCAAAATTCTGATAGGAAGTTGTGACTAGTGTTCTCTTTTACGAAGTGGAGTATTACAATTTAAGAACGGTAACGCGGTGTATTTCCGGCGAAGAAATGTACCGTGTAGGTGCATATCAAGCTATATAATACAGCCGAGGGGCTTGATCAACGGATCACCCGAGGTTGGCCGAATGCAACAGACTTTGATAACAAAATTAATATTCTCACCATACTGGGCTAATACCGGGGCTATTGCTCAAATTTTTAGCGGCTGAGTTTATAAATGAATGGTGCATATAGGTCATGCTAGCTAACCATGGCTGGATGAGGCGCAACAGGTAGCGTTTTATTAAGTTTAATGTATATTTTTATTTATAGTAAACGTTTATCTTATTTTGAAGTTCGCTGCATCGATTGCCGGTTTAAAAAGTAGTCCAGTTCTGAAAACCTTAATCAGAGAGGTTTGTACTTTGTAACTTAGTTAACAGCCTCAGGAGGTCACTGAACAAATATTTTATAGATCGCTGTACTGGCGGATGCAAAGCTGATACTTTTTGGTCTACAGTGAAACCTTTTTTAACAAACAAAGGAAACAAAACCATGAAAGATGCAATTTTGCTAGAAAATGAATCGATAAAAACTGATTAAATAGATATTTGTAATATCTTCAACAATTTTTTCGTAAATGTTGCCAAAAATATTGGAGACAACTCAGTTAAATCGTTGAAAAAACACCCAAGTATAGAAGCCATAAAAGACATAAAATCGATTATCCTGATTTTACATTTCGTCCAATAGACCCATTTTTTATCAGTAAAGAAATCGATAAACTTGACCCAAAAAAGGCAACCAGTGTGAATGGAATATCGCCTAAAGTAGTTAAACTATCAAAGAACACTATCACACACTATTTAACAACTATGATAAACAAATCTTTCGAAACTGCAGTTTTTCCGAGTAGTCTCAAAATTGCTCAGGTGACACCCCTTCACAAGACAAACAGTACTTTAGATAAGTCCAGTTACCGCTCTGTAAGTATACTTCCAGTAATATCCAAACTTCTTGAAAGAGCAATTAATTCCCAACTGACTCAATTCCTTGACATACATTTTAGCCCTTTTTCATCTGCTTTTAGATCTGGATATGGCTGCCAAACTACCTTACTGAATTTAATTGAAGATTGGAAACAGGCGCTTGATAAAAATTATTATGTGGCAGCAGTTCTCATGAATTTGTCTAAAGCTTTTGACTGTCTACCTCACGAATTGTTACTACTATAGTTAAAACATTGTGAACTCACAGAGAACTCGTTAATCTTATTAACATCCTATATCTTAAACAGAAAACAATGTGTAAAACTGGGACAGTATAAAAGTGATTTTGAACATATTTACCAAGGAGTCCCTCAGGGATCTATATTAGGTCCAGTACTTTTCAACATCTTCATTAACGATATTTTTTTATTTCATCAATCGAAGTAACTTTTACTACTATGCTGACGACAATGCTATAGCCTGTGGAAGTAATGACCCAAATGAAGTAAAAACTGTATTAGAAAATGATGGCCTCACCCTTATAAAATGGTTTACTGATAATCAAATGCAAGCTAATCCCGAGAAGTTTCAAGCTATTGCCATCGGTTAAAAATCTCAAAAACATTAATCTCTTTTAATTATCAGATGTAAATATAAAATGTGAAAACGAGGTAAAACTGTTGGGAGTAGAAATAGATTTTAAACTGAATTTCCAAGCCCATGCCTTCACTATTTGTAAAAAAGCCTCTAGACAATTAAATGTACTCAAACGTATTGGAAAATAACTCTGTAAACTAGGCAAACTAAATATCTATCATTCATTTATCATGTCAAATTTCAATTTCTGCCCTTAACATGGCACTTCTGCGGTGAAACCAATACAAAAAAAAAAAAAGATTGAAAATATTCAAAAAATAGCCCTAAGATTTATTTACGACGTCTATACTTCAGACTATGAGAGCCTCTTATTACAATCTAAGTTGCCAACTCTTACAGTAAGAAGACTAAGAAATTTGGCTGTGGAAACATTTAAGATTATAATAAACAAACCCTTTCTTATTTCCATGATTTGGTAAAAATGAAATATCATTCTTATTCATTTAGATACACAAAGACAGCTGAAATCCCACAGGTAAGAACTACAAGATATCGCCTTTACTCTTTCCGTGCTGCTGCTCCGAGGCTCTGGAACTCACTACCATAGCACGTTCGTGAAGTTACAGGACTGAGTCAGTTCCAGAGTCTGATCGGATCGTGGGACGGGGAGAGTTGCAGATGCCCTTGTTGTTCTAGCTAGTTTGCATGTTAGCTATGCCTTATTTTGCTAGTGTCTGTTATTTGTGCTAATCTGTTCTTTTTCTGCCGTGATTCTCTTACATGTGCTAAACAGTGGTTTTTTTTGGTATTTTTTGTATTCTGTCTTTTTTGCCTCGATCCTCGTTAAACCCTGTACCACACAATCTCAACTATAGCGATCCTGTAGAGGAAGGCTTTAAGGGCTTTGTGGGAAAAGGAGAAGATGCTGGCAATCAGCGTCTTCTCCTTTCCCATAAAAGGACAATTTTCATCATTAGAACCACCTTTAATTTGTCATCCGCAAAAGCTTTTGAGTTGGACGAGTCTAAGATTTTGCCGTTTGGGAAAGGGTTAAAGCGTTTGTGTTCGTCCTATTTAAATTGGCTTAATGTGCTTATGTAATTACTAGGCTTATTTACACAACTGTAGCCTAATGTGATTTTTTCATCGAACAAACATGTGAATGTCATTCCAAAGCAATGTTTCACGCTGGATTACCACCACTCTTGAAATTGTGCTGGTCTCTAGATTGAAATATTACTCTGCAATATGAGTAATATCATACATGTATGTTACTGAGAGTAACACATGATAAATGAGTCTTTCAAAGCTCTTAACATTTTTTAGTCTTTCACATCACAGTGTATCTTAACCTATGTCTCATTTTTTTTTTTTAATCCAATGTCTTGTATGAAATGCTTTCTTTTGTCTTTTGTCTGCATGTTTGTATTTTTTATATGTGTTTACATGTCGCTAATGTTATCATGTTTGTTGTTAAGCCGACATTAAATAAAACTTTGTATTGTATTGAAAATTGCCACGTAGCGAAAGGTAGCGCTCAGGATGCTCAATTAGATAAACATAGGTCAGTAAGCAGGATAGGTAGTAGTAGGCCGGGTAGCTCTGTGGTAGCGTATCTGACTCGTGACCTGGTAGTTGCGGGTTCGATACCCGGTTAAGGCAACTTTCTTTCCAGCGATGTCTCGCCTCTCACCTCTGATTCATGTGAGAAAAGTAGTCGGTGGCTTGGAAAGAAAGTTGTGTCAATACTGTGAGAAAGCTAGGAAACACATGCGTAGGCGCGCTACCCGCCGTGATATGACCTAAGCATTTAAAACGGCGTTAAGCTCCAATATACATAAACAGTAAGCGGAAGATAATGATAAGACATAGAAGGTGGCCGCTGAATGATTCCGTACACTTTAGTCCTTTGCCCTGTAAAGCGGTTTAAATTTGGACATTTTTTTAACGCAGTGTCTTGTCCCATTACAAGATGATAATGTCTTTTTATGCCTCTTCTAAATTTACTGTCTTTCGAAAACATTGCGGAAAAAGGAGCGACTGATCTAAGAATGTCTGTCTGTCTGTCTGTCTGTCTCAAGAGCTACGTTTGCTTCTGAAATCTGGTTTGCGGTATTATAGAATAGGCTAACGTCACATGATTGCCGCCATGAAACTGGTTCTTAAAAACTGACGATTATGATGGTAGTGGTGGGCCATGTTGATGGTTGTGCTATATTTTGATGATGACGATGATGATAATGATGATTTTTAAACTCACCAGCCAACCGCCTTCGTCAGTTTCAAGGTCACAATACACAGACACTCCTTTTTTCACGTTCCTAGGAAATATTGTATATATTCCGCTTTTTGCGTTTCCTTGACTTTGAACGTCATAGCAATCGCGTGGTGGGGTAGTTTCCTCTGTAAAATGATTAATTAAAGAAACTAAGTTGACCAGGATATCAATTAACCCTTATCCTGCTAATGAAGTTAATTAAAACTTTCAAGTCGAGGGTAAAAACCCGAACTATTTTGGAGGGAAAAAAATCTCCATACCGGACAGTGTAGATCAAGATCAGACTGCACGTTCTGTGCAGTCTGATCTTGATCTACACTGTCCGCAAAAGGTCCACAATCCCGGCTTTTAACGACCCTGAAAAAAAGCATTTTGAAAACATTGTGGGAAAGGAGAAAATGCTGGTAACCAGCATTTTCTCCTCTTCCCACAATGTTTTCTGCCCTTCCCAAAACAAATTTCAATTTTTGAATCACATTTATTTTGTCGTCCGCAAGTGCTTTCAATTTGGACCAGGCTACACTTTTGTCGTTTGGTAAAGAGATAAGGGTCATATGGTGGGATATGTCTTTGAAAGGCTTTGGGAAACACTGTTTAAAAAGGAGCAAATGCTGATTACCAGCATTTTTTTTTTTTTTTTTTTCCACAATCTTTTCAAAAGTCTTTTCTGTCGGGGTCGTTAAAAGTCGAGAATGTGTGGTAAAGGGTTAAAATCATAAAGTCAGCAACTTACCTTTAGCAAGAGCACTTCTAACATCACTGGACAACTTCTCTACTTGCACGTAAACCACGGCAGCCATTGCAACCGAAACACCAAGTAATCCTAGAGATAATAAAATTCCTCCGCTACCCGAACTCGAACCCTGACTGGCCGGTTTCGGCGACTTCTTATCGTTCAACGAGGCCATTGGGACAGTCACCTGTTCAGCGCTCATGAAAAAGAATCTTTTTTGACTGAGTAACACGTGTTAACACAGTATACACTTTCTAAAAATGTGTATTTATCTTTTCAACGCGTGTACAAACATTTCCCATGAATAGAGAAACCACACTTGCATTTCAGTCTACCTGTTTAAAAATCCCTTCATTGATAAACAGAGAGATTTTAGTCAAATATACATGTACATCAACTGTGATATTTTGTCAGGTGTATAACGAGGCCGACGATGGTGTGGAGTTTAAAGCCATTTTTCAACATTATTTTAGTTATTTCGCGGAGGCCAGCGCACCTATCCATGCTTTCCTGGAGTTTCTTTTACCAGTACTTCGTACAGTATTCTTCTCAAGCCACTGGCTGCTTTGCCACATAACAATCCTCGCGACAATGATCAACGGTGAGAGAGAAATAAATCCAATAGCAATAACTATCACCAATCCTCGGTAAGAATCAATTCTTTACCACAAAATCCCGACTTTTAAAGACCCAAAAGGGGAAAGCCTTTTGAAAACATTGTGGTAACCAGCATTTTCTCCTTTTCCCACAATGTTTTCTACTCTTGCAAAAACAAATTTCAATTTTTGATTCACATTTATTTTGTCGTCTGCAAAAGCTTTCAATTTGGATTGGTCTAAAATTTTGTCGTTTGGTAAAGAGATAAGCCGAGCTCGAGCTCGAACCAGCAACACCCTGTTCTCAAGCCCTGTACACTACCGACTGCGCCAGCGGGGCTCGGCATCACGTGTATAAACAAAAAGAAATGGGCATGTCATAACTCGGAATATTTGAGCCATGCTCTGTGAAAAGAGGGCTTAATGCATCTGCGAAAAGTATCGGCACAGGCTGACCTGGACTGAAACGTTTCGCATCAATTGGTCAATTTTCTGCGTGTGGACCAGTGTGCTCCATGATTCAGCCGGTTGTAATACAAAATGGATTTTATGGATCCATAATTATGTGATGACTTGCTGGGTATAATGTATCACGGAGATGCATTAAGCCCCCTTTTGTCAGAGCATTTCTATATGAGTTTTTCGGGATATAATTGAAAGCTAATTAGATTTATTGAACACTTTTACCAAACGACCAAAAGTTGGACTGGTCCGAATTGAAGCGATTTGCAGACGACGAATTAGATGCCGCTCAACCTATTAAAATATGTCCTAGAAATGGTGGAAAACATCGTGGGAAAAGGAGAAAATGCTGCTCACCAGCATTTTCTTCTTTTCCCACGATGTTTTCTAAAGTCCCTTTTCTTAGGGGTCGTTAAAAGTTGGAATTGTGTGGTAATCGGTTAAATATTGTTTTATACCTGCAGTCCTTATACTGGGTAACGATATATCGCCGTAACTGTACCTGCGAATTTGCTTTCAAAATGAATCTCCGTTTATATTTGAGATTTGTATAGGTATACGGACCACTACCCAGTGTCTAAAAATAGAAACAACGAGGCTTGCAGACGCTGGGAGAATATCACAATTTTCGTCAGATTTTCTAGCAATAAATGACATGTGAAATGACTTGATTACCATAACAACAGAAAGTCTCTTACAAAATTTACTATTCTAAATACGGGCCAAGCCCTGACAGACCTTACCTTTATAAACTAGCACCCAGCTAGAACTTTCGCGATCGAAAAAGCGCTTCAATTGAAATTCTTCATAGCCCTTCAATCTTTTACCAAAGGACAAAATGTTGTACTATACCAAACTGAAGGCATTTGGAGACGACAAATTAAACGTGGCTCAAGTGATGATTTTTGTCTTTGGTGGGGTAGAAAACGTTGAGGAAAAGTAGAAATAGCTTCAATCATATTGCTATTCCATTTTCTTCAGAAACGTTTCATTTAATCGACAGAGAAGATAACAGATGAGACTGTGCGTTGTGTGCTGTCTGATCTTGATCTACTTTGTCCACAAAAGCATGAGTCGTATTTTGCAGCTATCGTGTGTTTGTGTATTTCACTGGTTTTCCTAGCTTGACCAATTTCTTTCCAGGGGTTGAAGATAGTCATTGCAACAGGATTTATCCCCCTTTAAACACTGTTTCGATGATGTTGATGTGGGAAAGCAGCTAGAGATTGGAGAGAATATTGGGCGAAATACTAGTAAGTAGCTCTGGGAGACATGGATAGCTCTTTGCACATGCCATCGCGATATAACGGTAATGAATTTGAAAATACCGTTAATCACCGTAGTCAGGGGTCCTGCGTGGCTCAGTGGTGAAGTGTTGGACTCATTACCAGGAGGCCCTAGGTTCGAGCTTTACTGGGTGCACAAGTTTTCTTGGGGGAGTGTCTTTGGGCAAGACACTTCAGAGTCCTAGCCTAGTGCTGGTGAAACATGAATGTGATCTGTGGTCGTGGTATGACTGAAATAATGTTGAAAGCCCCGTAAACTCTCATTCAATCAATCAGTTAATAAACACCATAGAAGCCATCCCTCAAGAATGCCCTATCATAAGGAGTCCCAACTGGGCTTCCATACGAAAATTTTCTACACGTCAAAGGACCAGACTACCTCATGATTCAGTCGGTTGTTAGACAAAATGGACTTTATGGATCCATGATCATGTGATGACTTGCTAGGTATCATGCATCACAGAGATGCATTAAACCCCCTTTTTGGCACAGCATGGCTCATTCGGAAGTTCAAAATATCCGTTGTGTGTTTTTGTTGTTTTGGACTGTTTGTTTGTATACAAGTGACACAATACCGACGTTTATATAGCCCTTACTTGATAAACGTTACACTATCAGTTTATATTATTGTTTATGTTTGGGATAACAGGTTTAAAATCATGTACCGTGACGAGATAATTTATAAACCCAACTCGATAATTTTTATACGATCTAATTATGGTTCGTGATTTTAAACATGTATTCCCCCAAAACCAACAATGATATTAACTGTTAATGAAAGGTTTATCGAGTTGGAGTGGTAACAAATTTAGAATAGCTTTGTCCAAGTTCAGATTATCTTCTCACCATTTGGCTATAGAATTAGGCAGACACTTAAATATCCCAAGAGAAAATAGACTTTAAACATATTTTATTCTACAGAAGTACAATATACATAAACAATACAATACAATCGGTTCACAAATATGATTCTGCAGAAATGGATTGGAACGAAAGCAGAGCTTACAAAGTTCCTCTCCAATTTCCGGTTATTGCATGTATAAAGTACAATATACAGAAGAAGTCTAAGAAGGCACATAGAAAAAAAAAGAGATAGAGAAAAATAAAGGGGAACAGATGGGTGTGGAGTGTGGGATCTACTGGTGCAGATATCACCTTAAGAAACCATATATAGAGACAATAAAAACTTACAACCTGACCGTCAGTACTACATAAGTGTCTGCTAGTGCAGCTTATAAAAATGAAGCTAGTAATGCTTGTTAACCTTTTCCCAAACAAGCCCTGGTTTTCACGTGTCTGCAGTACAAGTCTTTTGAAAACACTGTGGGAAAAGGAGAAATTGCTCGTAACGAGCAATTTCTCCTTTTCCCACAGTGTTTTCTACCCATTTGGAGAACTTTCTGTCAGTTTCATCAAATTTAAAATTGTCGTCTGCAAACTCTTTCAAATTGGACCAGTCTAAAATTTATTGTTTGGGAAAGGGTTAAGAATGATTGGATAAGTACTAGATAAGAATATTTAGGTATTATGCAATAGATCAATACCAACTATAATGTATTTAAAAGAAAGAGGGAGAACACTGAATGTTTTCATTTAGTTTCTCCCGGAGAATACTGTATTGTCACTGAGAAGACAAAAGAATCAATACGCTAAATCAATACGCTAAAGAGTAAATCTTCCACTTGCACGGATATCAATATAAGTATGCACTGCAACAAATATTATTTCATTATCATGCAGACTAAGACTTTCATATAGACTTTGCCCGCACTATAATCAAAATATGGTCGAAAATGAATACCATTTCCTTCTCACCTGCACAAAATACTACGAACTACGTAAACAATATCTAAAAAAATATTACTATCAATGGCCGACTGTTAATAAATTTCAATCATTAATGAACAAAAATAATAAATAATGTCGCTCGCTTTATTTTTGCCGCAACCAGACAAAATACAGATTCTAACTTTCAATAAAAACGCTTTTACTTGTTATTAGTTTCAAAAATATATTCAATAAGAAATTATATATTCATTACCATTATAATCCTTTAGCGCCAAACACGGCTTTTGCTTTTATAGCGGAGAGTTTCGCTCGGGATCAGACGAGTCTTAATGGGCGGTCCAATCTTGATCAAAACGAACTGATCTATTAACAGGAATCTTGACCGAAAAAGTATAACTTTGGAGTACATTATCCTTTCATGAATGATATAATTGGTCTGCCTCAACAGTTATTATGGATGAAGATCAGACTGTTCATGACAGGTAGTCTGATCTGACCTTAAAATGGCGCTATTGGTATTGATTCAATCAGTATATTGCTAATTTCTTGATTTCAAACTTCTCAGATAATGATAATCTACCTTGATGTTTGTTTTCTGCGCATGTGGATACGAATTTCTTTTCCACAATTACTGTAAGCTATAAACATGCAAATGCTGGTTTATGCTGAATAAATGTTATGTCATGTCACGTCATGTCATGTCATGTCATGTCATGTCACGTCACGTCGCGTCGCGTCATGTCATGACATGTTATGTTACGTTACGTTATGTTATGTTATGTTATGTTATATTATGTTATGTTATAAACTGATAATGAAACGTTTATCGAGTAAAAGCTATAAGTATATGAGCTGGCCTAATGTTATACATATATGTACTCTAATTGTTATGTAGTTGAAAGAAACTTCCTTGTCAGGCTTGATGCTTAACTACACCCTAAACTAACATCGGCCGAGGGTGTGTTATTAATAATCTGCTTCAACTCTTTAACACACAATTCCGACTTTTAACGACCCTTGGGAAGAAAGCACTTAAAAACATTGTGGGAAAAGGAGAAAATGCTGGTAACCAGCATTTTCTCCCTTTTCCCACAATGTTTTCTAGCCTTCCCAAAACAAATTTCAATATTTGAGTTACATTTATTTTGTCGTCTGCAAATGCTTCCAATTTGGACTGGTCTAAAATTTTGTCGTTTGGTAAAGATTCAAATTCGGTTTAGATGGATAAGAAAGTTAACCCTTTCCCACACGACAAATTTTGGACTAGTCCAAATTCAAACAGTTTGCAGACGACAATTTTAAATTTGATGAAAATGGCAGAAAGTTCTCAAAAAGGGTAGAAAACACTGTGGGAAAAGGAGAAATTGCTTGTTACAAGCAATTTCTCCTTTTCCCACAGTGTTTCAAAAGACTTATACTGCAGACACGTGAAAACCAGGGCTTGTTTGGGAAAAGTTAACTCTTTACCAGACGACTAAATTTTATACCCGTCAAAATTGAAAGCCTCTGCAGACGACAAAAAATAAATGTGTCTCCATGGATGGAATTCATTTTTGAAAGAGTGAAACAATTTTGGGACAAGGAGAAAATGATGGTAACCAGCATTTTCTTCTTTTCCCACAATGTTTACAAAAACCTTCTTCCCTAGTGTCGTTGAATCTCGGGACTGTTTGGAAAGAGTTAAAAAATGTAGGCCCAGGACTGATTGATAATTGATTGTATGGTGTTAAATGCCGTTTTCAACATCATGTCAGTTACATCGCGGAGACCAGTGCACCTATCCATGCTTTCTTGGAGTTTCTGTTACAAGTACTACGCACAGCAGTCTTTCCAAGCCACCGGCTGCTTTCACACATAACCATCGTCGAAACAATGGTCACCGGTGAGAGAGGAGTGAATCCTGATGTATTGACTATCACCAATCCTGGGAAAGAAGTTAGCCGAGACCGAGCCGGGGATCGAACCAGCGACCACTGTTCTCAAGTCCTGTACGCTCTCTACTGAGCTACCGGGGCTAGATCTTGTTGTACGGTTAGTGGCCGCATCAGAATAGGGCTAATTTTAATTCTGAAAGTATTGAATGGGGGTTAACCCTTTACCGCACAATGCCACCTTTTGACGCCCCTGGAAAAGAAGCCTTTTGAAAACATTGTGGGAAAAGGAGAAAATGCTGGTAACCAGCATTTTCTCCTTTTCCCACAATGTTTTCTACCCTATCAAAGAAAAAGTTTCACCATTTGAGCCACATTGAAATTGTCGTCTGCAAGTGCTTTCAATTTGGACAAAGGCTAAAATTTTGTCGTCTGGTAAAGGGTTAAATGAAAAGGTAAGAATGTGTCTACGCTTACCTGTACATCAGTTTGTGTTGCAGCAGTATCGCAAATTTCAGGCTGATGGAATAAATCGTTTCGACTTTTTAAAAAGTATTGGGTATAAATTCGGGGCAAGAACTGACCGAATGTTATGTCCAACTACTGTGAACTAAGACATTCTATAAAACATTTTAAAGTTTCAGGACATGTACATGCAAATACGTAGTGCTGATTGAAAGTGGAACTGTGCACAGCCAGAACATACCGGTATTTATGCATAGATAGGGCAGGCTGTAATTATATAGAGAATAGATGGTTGGTGTCTTGGATGAGTTACGTTTATCGGGCAAGGCGGAGGAATTTATCTGGTGAGCCGAAGGCGAACCGGATAAATTCCGAAGCCGAGCCCGATAAACTTAAACCATTCAAGACACCAACCATCTATTCTCTATTAATCCTGTCACGCACTGTAAAAGAACAAAACAGTACAAAAAAAAAAAAAACAAACATTGATCAATATTAGACATAAAGACCCTACATTTTATTCAATATCTTACTGATACCATAAAATTCCGGAGCCGAGCCTGACAAACTTAAGCGTCTATCAGACTGGTTAAGCGTCTATCAGACTTCAATAGTTTTGATCCGCCATAGGTAACGATATAGACGTTTGGCGCGCGGCTATCGGAAATTTCTACGCAAAGACACAAGGCTGTAAAAGACGTTTACGTTTTATCATAAACCTGTTTAGGGTCATAGTCGATTGCTTCGAGTATTTCTACTGTTTCCAAAGTAGATGTCCTGTGTACTTGAACCTACTTTTTAAGGTTATTGTTGGCCAGTTTATTTCCACTTTTTTATATATGTTACTTTTTCTATCAGGTGATATAGAGACCAATCCTGGTCCTCATCCCGATTCATTCAATCTCAATAATGATTGTATTTCTATTGTTCACCTTAACATACGAAGTATTCGTAATAAGATTGAATATATCTCTAACTTCTTGTCTGATTTTGATATAATGTGCTTTACAGAAAGTCATTTAGATGCTGACACTTCAGACTCTGATTTGACTATAGACACACATGACAGTACAATGTACAGAAAAGACTTTACTTCACATTCTGGTGGACTTTTAGTGTACGTATCAAACTGCCTATATTCCAAAAGAAGACCTGACTTAGAAAATCGCTCAGTTCACTCCGTTTGGGTCGAGGTCAATTATCGAGCAATGACTTTTCTTCTTTGTATTGTCTACCGATCTCCAAACATGCCAGTGGTCTTCTGGGACCGTTTCAACGTGACACTGGAAAGAGCTTATGAGTCAAATGAAAACGTTATAGTTGTTGGAGATTTAAATCAAGACTTACTAAACCCAAACGAAAATAAATTATCAAACATCATGTCTCTAAACAACTTGACTAACGTTATAACAAAACCTACTCGCGTCACGAGAAATACATCTACCTTAATAGATCCTATAATAGTTTCTGATCCTACGAAAGTAATTCAGGCGGACACTTTAGACGTTGACAAAGACATAAGCGATCACAAAGCAACGACAGTTTTGTTAAAATTCAATACACTCCCACAATTATCTTCTAAAAGGAAAGTTTGGTACTACGACCGTGCTGACTTTAATGAACTAAATAGACTAATTGACACGGAAAACTGGGAATTTATAGACACTTTGGACGTAAATGACGGATGTGACTGCTTTACAAGTAAATTAATTGATATGATGTCTCGATGTATTCCTTCAAAAGAAGTCACCATAAGACCCAACGACAAACCTTGGTATGACTCGGACATAAGACGACTAACCAGGAAACGAGACAGACAGAAAAAATCTGTGACAAAACGAGGACTACCTTCCGACTGGGAAAAATACAAAGTACTGAGAAACAGAGTCAACAACCAAATACGTTTTGCTAAACAACGCTACTTTAGTCACCTTGATGAATGTCTGTCTGATTCTCGTGTTAACAGTCCTCAGAAATACTGGAAATATCTTAGATCACTGGTAAATTCGAACAAAACCTCCGACAAAATACCAATCCTAAAATCTTTCGAAAACGATCGAGAAGTCTTACATTACACGGACAAAGAAAAAGCAGAATGTTTAAACAAATATTTTTCATCTATCTCCACTGTCGATGATTCACAAGTATTTTTACCACAATTTGAATCGAAAACTGACAGCAGACTTGACAACATTGAAATTTCTAGTAACGATATTGAGAGTATCATTAGCACTTTAAACGTGAATAAAGCAGTAGGTCATGATTTGATTAGCCATAAGTTACTGATGAATATCAAAAGGAGTGTTGCTAGACCACTTTCTAAATTATTTAATAAATCACTTCAAGAACGGACGTTTCCGTATAAATGGAAAGAATCAATTGTAAACCCTTTATTTAAGAAGGGCGACAAATCTTTAGTTAGTAATTATCGACCCATTTCCCTGCTAAGTTGTGTCGGTAAGCTAATGGAAAGGTGTGTTTACAAGCATGTTTACAATTACTTGTACTTTAACCGCCTATTATATGATAAGCAATCTGGCTTTCTAAAAGGTCACTCAACTGTCCATCAGTTGCTCGAGATATATCACCAAGTTGTTTCTTCCCTGGATTCTAGGCAAAATTTATGTATGGTGTTTTGTGATATATCAAAAGCATTCGACAGAGTGTGGCACAGAGGTCTGATTTTTAAATTAAATCAACTAGGAATCAGTGGGCCTCTCCTTTCCTGGTTCAAAGATTACCTATCTTGTCGCAGCCAGTCGGTCATTGTTAATACGTCCAGGTCAAGGTCAAGGTCACTAAATGCGGGCGTTCCACAGGGCTCTGTTCTCGGTCCATTGCTCTTTCTTGTATATGTAAATGATATTTCGGAAAATCTTCTAAGTATATCTAGGCTATTCGCTGATGACACCTCCCTAGCTTGTTCTGCTTCATTCACAGCCGACATCGAAGGTATTTTAAACCACGATTTGATCATGATTTCACACTGGGCTAAACAATGGCTGGTTACTTTTAATCCATCTAAAACAGTGGCAATGGTCTTTTCTAACAACAGGAATGTTCAGCTTCCAAATTTGATTTTTGATGACGTCAGAATCAGCTTCGTTGACAACCATAAACATTTAGGACTAACATTAAGCAGCAATGGAAAATGGAAAACACACATTAATAATCTTTGTCAATCCGCATCCAAACTTCTTGGAATGATGAGAACTCTGAAATTCAGACTCAAAAGAGATTCCTTAAATCAAATTTACGTTTCGTTCCTACGTCCTGTCCTCGAATATGCCTCCGTAGTCTGGGACAACTGCACCAAGCGCGAAAAAGAAAATCTCGAAAAAATCCAAATCGAAGCCGCCAGAATAGTCACAGGTATAACGAGATCTGCGTCCATAAATAATATATATAAGGAAATTGGATGGTTAACCCTAGAGAACAGGCGAAAATATCAAAAACTCATTCTTATTTACAAAATAATCAATGGTTTAACTCCTGACTATCTTTATGAAATTTTCCCAAGAAACGTAAGCACAAGAACAATTTACTCATTACGCAATATTCACCAAATCGACTCGATTGCTTGTCGAACAGAATTATTGGCTAGATCATTCATACCATCTGCAGTTTCTCTTTGGAACGAACTTCCGGACGATGTGAAGTCTTTACAATCTTTATCATCATTCAAATCCTATATCCTAGGAAGATTAGCAGCACCAGTAGTTCCAAAGTATTTCTTTGTTGGTCAACGTAAATTATCCGTAATTCACACAAGAATTCGTAACAAATGCAGTGATCTGAAGTATGACCTCTTTTCCAACCATATTTGCTCGGATTGCGCTTGTAGTTGTGGATACGCCATTGAAGACGCTGAGCACTACTTTTTCCAGTGCACCCGGTACACAATTCCGAGACGACAACTTTTTCATGAACTTCGCAGCTTTCATCCTTTAAATGAAAATTTATTACTTTTTGGATCTGAAAATCTCAGATTAGAAGACAATTCCACTATTTTTCTCGCCGTGCAATCCTACATTAAAGCTTCAGAGAGATTTGCATAAACGTCTTATAGCCTGTAAGTCATTTTACCACCCCTATCTCCAATCACTCTCGTCCATTTAACTGACTTGACAACCAAGTATTCTATACTTCTCCATCCTTAAACATGTAAATTCTTAATAACTAACACTTGAAATGATTTATTGCATAGCTGGAACATAATTGTCTTCTTTTTCGAGAGAAAAGTACAGAAATAAATACTTATAACAATTTTAGACTTGTAGAAGACTCTCATAGCTTGTAAATTATTTAAAGGGAATGGCCGAATCTAAGTTGTGAGAACTTGTGGCCAGACCCTTTTGCCTGATTTGTATCTCTGTTTGTGTAAACTATGTATGTTGTATGATTTGTATATAGATGGCAATAAAATATGTTTAAACTAAACAAACTTTCCTAGAAGACATTACTGTCTATTCTTCAACTTTCCCAATCCACGGCACTATGTATTCTGTTTATCTTTTATCTTGTTTCTCATTTATAGTCCTTAAATCCGACTAGATAGAATATTTCGCTCGAAATTACGGCACGTGTTTACATCTTTCTCGCTATGAAAAAAAGCACACACACACTTGTATGGCGAACTGTGTAAAGCGCTTTCGGTATGCAGCCGCAATAATGACATCATAAATGACATTGACTACGTCATAAATGTGATGTAAACCGTCGGAAGAATGTTGTGGCGAAGAATTTTGTTTTTATTTTAAATAGTAAGAAAAATCAACATGTGCATCGAATTTTAGGCGATAATTTTACATTAAAATATTGATTTCGTGTATCGGCACCTAAAAAAGGAGTTCCGGCTGGTCACATGACCAACTAGCCGAATAAACCTTGATCACGTGACCAACTGTCGTAATAAACCTAGTCACGTGGTCAAGTGACCGTATAGGCCTATCCCCAAGTTTATATGTCCCCCTCCTATACGACAGAATTTATAGGAGGTGACAGGATAAAGCATTTTAAACTAGAGCTATCACTAAAAGTGATCATACCCCCCCCCCCCCCCACCAGCTCCTTGTCACAAAACAGCTCTTTGTCACAGAATGCAGAAAGGTTTCGTAAAAAAATAAGAGTTGGAAAAAAAAAAAAAAAAAAAAAAAGGTGGGAAAAGAGTTATGGTACTTGTAAACTGCGCTTCTCATTAATGTGGTCTATCTGTATATGAAGTTTGATGTCACTAGCTTAAATGATTCAGAAGTTATGCCCCGGACAAATATCCAAAGTTAAAACTTACAAAGGGCAATAACTCGAAAAATAAATGGAATAGAGTTATGGTTCTTGTACACTGCACTTCGCCTTATAGTGATCTATCTGTGTGTGAAGTTTGAAGTCATAAGCTTCTATACTTTGGAAGTTATGCCCTGGACAAAAATCCAAGGTTAAAATTTACAAAGGGCAATAACTCGAAAAATAAATGAAAGAGTTACTGTTCTTGTACACTGCACTTCTCCTTAATGTGATCTAACTTTGTGTGAAGTTTGAAGTTCCTAGCTTCTATACTTTAGAAGTTATGCCCTGGACAAAAATCCATAGTTAAAATTTACAAAGGGTAACAAGCTTAAGGGGAGATAATTCGGCAACCAATGGCAGCAAGGTCGTGAAAGTTGCACATGCACAATTTCATATGTACCCAAACATTATGTGTAAATTTCAGTGCAGTACTTGAAAAACTGTAGGAAAAAAACTCCGTACAAAATTGTGTCTACAGACAGACGGACGGACGGACAGGCGGACGGACAGCCATGGCGATTCCAGTATACCCCCCTCCACTTCGTTGTGGGGGGTATAACTATAGTAGTGAAAGGCGCTTAAAGGGTTAAGACTTGTCCAAATTCAAACCATTTGCTGACAACAAAATAAATGTGACTCAAAAATTTAAATTTGAGTTTGGTTGGGTGGAAAACATTGTGGAAAAAGGAAAACATGCTGGTTACAAGTATTTCCTCTTTTTCCCACAATATTTTCAAGAGCCTTATTTCTCACAGGCGTTAAAACTTGGGATCGTGTGGTAAAGGGTTAAAAAGAACAAGACTTTTAAAGTTCATTCTGTATACCTTTATGTCCTGTTTTGACCCAGGGGCATCATTTGAACAAAATTGGTAAAAGTCCACAAGGAAATGCCACATACCAAATATCAAAGCTCTAGGCCTTCTAGTTTCAGACAAAAACATTTTTAAAGTTTGCTCTGTATACAATTTTGCCCAAAATTGTGACCCCTGGAGTTAAAGGGTTAATTCAATTCTTTTAACAACTTTGGTAGAACTTCACCCAAGGAATATGCCTGTCAAGTTTCAACATGATTGGTTTAGGAGGAGAAGATGTTTAAAGGAATTGTGGAAAGACGGACGCTGGACAACGACGAATCACAATACCTCACCCAGCACTTCGTGCTCAGGTGAGCTAACAAATAGGCCTAACCATTGTCAGTGGCTTGTGATAAACAACATAAAGATGAAGTTTCATAACATATTCTCCTGTAGTTAAAGAGATATTAATCCATAATGAAAATATATGTGAAGCCCGCTTTTTCCATGACACGACATTTAATCAAAAAAGCTAAACTAATGATATTGGCGGACTATCATAAGGAACACATGTATGAAGTTTCACAAATTTTTGTCCAGGATTTTGAGTTGAAGATACATGTATATTGATCCTTAACAGAAATATACAGGAAGCCCCTTTTTCCTATGAGACAGTATTTGATATCAAAAAGGAAAAAAAAAAAAACAAAAAACAATAAATATCAGCGAACATCATTAGGAACACCTGTATGAATTTCTATTAGTTTTTGTCAAGGATTTTAGAAGATATCTGTCCTGAAAGATGGATAAACAGATGGTCATTGGTCAATGACGAAATTAAACATTTAGCCCCCTTTTTTCATGACATGGCATTTCATGAAATAAAAACAAACAAGCTTAAGGGGAGATAATTCGGCAACCAATGGCAGTAAGGTCGTGAAAATTGCACATTCACAATTTCATATGTACCCAAACATTATGTGTAAATTTCAGTGCAGTACTTGAAAAACTTTAGGAAAATTGCTCCGGACAAAATTGTGTCTACAGACAGACGGACGGACGGACAGACGGACAGACGGACGGACAGCCATGGCGATACCAGTATACCCCCTTCCACTTCGTTGTGGGGGTATAATAACTCTTTCGGCGCAAAATAACTGAATGCGACCTCTCTGGACGGCTGTTAATACAACTCATTGAAACTCGGATTTTTTTTTATCATATATAGGCTTGACTAAACAAGCGGATGGTATAGATCAAAGATCAGACTGCACGTTCTGTGCAGTCTGATCTTGATCTATGCCATCCGCAAAGGCCCTTGTATTCGCCATTTGGCGCTGAAAGGGTTAATTTAATGTTTCTGTGAATTCAAACTCAAAATGTGCTTTGTCTCATCTTAGTTGTATATTGCAGAGTAGAAAATCTTAGCAATCATGCCTTTTTCTCTAAGAAAATACAGGTAAATGCAACTGGATTAGCCTTATTGACTTTTAATAAAAATACATGTAAAGTAGTCACATTCATAGTTTTTTGCTAGGCCCATCGTACATTTTTTTTTTACTTGCCCCATTGTCCTATCTGTTAGCTCCATTGTGTATCGCCCAAGTTAGTTTGAAAGAATGAAATTTACCAGGATTCCCCGGTCTCTACCGAACAGCAAAATTTTAGACTTGTCCAGTTTGAAAAACATTTGCAGAATACATGTATCATATGACATAAATCATAGCACTTGTCCTTTGGATGGTAGATTTTTTAATTCTAATTTTTCCCACCATGATTTCGACGGTCTTCTTCCTCAGATTTGTTCAACTTCCTGAATGTCCAAGGCCCACGTTATAGTAGATATAAATCTCGTTTTCGCTACCAGAAAGGTTTGTTGAAAAATAACATCCCATCCCCCATAAATATACGGAGTGTCATTGTGTTTATAGTTCTCATAAGGATACTGCATCCACAAAGGTTCTATCTATCTTTGTATCTCTTTCCCTTTCTTCCACTCTCTCCCTCCTCCGTCTCTTTCTCTCTGAAAAGTTATAAATGATATCTGGAAGTCAATTGTATTTTTAATAGCTCTTTCTCCCAACTGCACTGTTATTTAATCCCACTAGATCTACAGTTTTTTTTTTTTTTTATTAATGCAACAATATACACAGTGGGGATAAAGGGCACAGCCATGTTTATTATTTCATATTGCCCTTGTTGTATATTTGCTATACCTGGGTGAAAATAAAAGATATGCTCTGTTCTGATTGTTTGGTAAAGGGTTAATTTATCATTTTGAATCATGGCACTGGAGAGCGTTGCGCGCAATACTGGTTTTAGAAACTCTAACGTAATAAATAGTTGAACTGTTTACTGTGATAGACCTATAAGTGAAAAAATGACGTTTATAGAAACGTCGGTTTAACCTGTTACCACACATTTCCGAGTTTTAACGACCCTGAGAAAAAGGCCTTTTTAAAACATTGAAGCAAAAGTAGACAAGGCTGGTAACCAGCATTTTCTCCTTTTCCCTCAAGGTTTTCTACCCTTCCAAAGACAAAGTTCATCATTTGATCCGCATTTCTCCTGTCTTCTGCAAACATTCCCATTTCGCACTAGCATGTCTAATGTTTTGTTGTGTGGTAAAGGGTTAACCCGCATTTCCTCCTCTCACCGCAATCTTTTCTGACCTTCCAACCATAGTAGAGTTTCTACTTTTGAGTCACAGTGATTTTGTCGTCTGCAAAAGCTTTCAATTTGTACAAGTCTAAAATTTTGTAGTTTTGGAAAAGGGTTTTAACCAAACGAAGAAACAATCTGAGTCTCAACTTTGGACGTCGTTCATTCAAAGCCATAACCTTTCAGGCTATTTTGAAACTGGAAGAAAAAATGTTTTTTGTTGAAATAAAAAGGTTCGTTTGGTTTTGTTTATAGATCTATTAGTGTAAACTTGACATTACTGAGGGGGAAAAAATCGATTTAAACAGCTGTGTGTATTTCTCATGAAAAGAAATAGATAATGCACCGTTCAAGGTCCCGAAAGAGCTTTTACCGGGCAAGCGTCTGTCAGAATTTTTACACGTCTACATGAGCAGCTGTTGTAAATAGGAATCGTAAAGGATATCTAGCGATGAAAAAGATATATTTTGTCATTCTTTTAATTTTGTCATGCATGTTTCATGTTGTGGACGGACATGGTCACGCGCATGACCACCACGGCCATAGTCACGGAGAGCCAGCATCGTTCAAATACTCGCAGCAAGCTAACCAGCCTCAAGATCATGGAAATGCACACGGACACGCGCACGGTCATGGACACGCTCACGATCATGGAAATGCACACGGACACGCCCACGATCATGGACACAATCATGGACGTACAAACGGACACGCGCACGATCATGGGCATGCTCACGGACACGCGCACGATCATGCACATGCGCACGATCATGGACACGCACACGAACATGTACATGCGCACAATCATGGACATAGTCATGAAAGTAGACAGGCAGATAAACATGAACAGAGCCATTCGCATGTTGGACAGACAGGCAAACAAACATCAGGACCAAAAACTGTGAAGAACACAGGAACTACGTTATGGTTACAAGCAATCACTGCCACTGCCATTATAAGTGTGTCTCCAGTATTTATCCTTCTATTTATCCCATTGGACAACACAGAAAAGCACCAGCCACTCCTGAAAGTTTTACTCAGTTTTGCCTCTGGGGGTTTACTTGGTGATGCTTTTCTCCACCTTATTCCACATGCTGTATCACCACACTCTCATGGAGGTGATGACCATGGGCATTCCCATGATCACGGTCACGCACATGGCGAGGGCGGGCATTCACATGACATGTCTGTCGGACTGTGGGTCTTGGCGGGTATAATAGCATTTTTAATGGTGGAAAAATTTGTGAGAATTGTTAAAGGTGGACATGGTCACAGTCATAGCCATTCTGCACCGGCAACCAAATCGGACAAGAAAGACTCGAAAGAGAAAATGTCAGGAGGTAACGAGAAGAGGAACGAAAGCAAGGGAGATAAGTCTCAAACTGACAAGAAGACAGATGAGGTAAAGCAAGGTAAGATGATTTGATGTTGCTAAAGTGATGTAGATGGATACCTATGTACTTCTTTTTGAGCTGCATTAGCTTCCTATACAAGCAGATCTACATTTTTTTGTTCAGAAATACAACCGGCACAAAATTCGAATAATTGCAATATTCAGATGGCTGTAGTCTTAAGTGTTTCAGCAAAGCAGATAGTGGAGATCAAAGATCAGACTGCACATTTTGTGAAGTCTGATCTTGATCCACACTAGCCGCAATAGCAACTATAGTTATGAAAGGCACTTTGAGGATTAAGGCTTACCTGACTGAAAATATTTTCAAAGCAGGTACAGAAGGTTTAGGTCTTCTGACACAGACAGTCAGTGAGTGCAGTGTTTAGTCTAGCTTTGCTTGTAAGGGGCCGTTTGGGCCCACAGACATTGAAATAGGGGACCGTGTTGGAAAACTGGGGGTCACACACAAAAAAATATTTTATTACTGATATGCTAACCCTTTTATGTAACTCTTTACCACACAATCCTTACTTTTAATGACCCTGAAGAAGAAGGCTTTTGAAAACATTGTGGTTTAAGAAGAAAATACTGGTAACCAGCATTTTCTTCTTTTCGCACATTATTTTCAACACTCTCAAAGACAGATCCTGTCGTTTGTACCCCATTTTATTTGTTATGATCTGCAAATGCTTTCAATTTTGGACTAGTCTGAAATTTTATTGTGTAGTAAAGAGTTAATAAGTGGTGCCTTTTTATCTAACAAGTGTATTCCCATTCATGTATCTTTGAATACTATGCTAATAAACCCACAACACTGCAGAAACTATCACTGTTAATTGATGTAAACTTATTTCCGCCATTGATTTAAACAAAAAAAAATGGCAAAATATGTTAGTCAATTGTATTCTTTTGAAATTCTGACATCCCATTACAAAGAGATTTAACTTTCCCGTCGATCATTCAAACTACAGTTTATTTTCTCGTCATAAAGTAGCCATCTTTGATCCGATCATCTGGGAGCCATTTTGGTTGAAACTCATGTTACTGTTGGGTTTTATTTTTGTTGCTTGAACTAGGGATAGGGACTAGCCCAATTGTGCTTTCCAAAGTAATACTTTCAACAGGTTTTTCCTTTTTTTGCACCATTGATACTTCCAAAATACTCAAAAAATCACTTCATTGCGATCTTGAATGATCAGCGGAAGCTCAAGGAATCATAACTTCTGGTACCTGTTGTATTTCATGAAACTGTATGAAGATCAATAACAGGCTGCCAGTTTAATGTTAACCATAACATCTGTCAGGTTATCGATAGATTCTTGCTGGCAAGATGTTTATTGAGCAGAAAAAGCAGAAACAGATGAAAAGGACAGTAATTGGTGGAGTAGTTCGTTTATGATCAACTGCGCCTGATGAGTGCAAGGTTGTTTTAGAATTGCGGCATCTGGAACTTTAGGGGGCCTAGGGTGCAATGGTGCCCTCTAGATTGAACACTGTAATTGTCACAGGTTGTTACAACATACCTGTTAATAAATGTAAGATTTTCTGTGATAGAGGTTTTAAAACAGTAGGCCCAAGGTTATGGAACAAATTTCCACAAGACTTAGGAAGCTGTTACTCAGTAGGAACATTCAAGAGTGGCCTTAACTCTTTACCAGACGACGAAAACTTAGACCAGTCCAAATTGAAAGCATTTACAGATAACAAAATAAATGTGACTGAAAAATCAAAATTTGTTTTGGATAGGGTAGAAAACATTGTGGGAAAAGGAGAAAATGCTGGTTACAAGCATTTTCTCCTCTTCCCACAATGTTTTCAAAAGGCCTCTTTATAAGGGTCGTTAAAAGTCCGGATTGTGTGGTAAAGGGTTAAAACACTGGTTTTTCAGGGACTTTCAGTGGTAGTATGTATTGAGTACCCAACAACAAGAAATAAAAAAAGAAAATGTGTATTGGTGTGACTTAATAGCTGATAATAAAACATTTTGTGATCCATAGATTTGAGTCATGTTCTGGCAAAAGGGGGCTTAATGCATCTCTGTGATGCATGACACCAAGCAAGTCATCACATGATCATAGATACATAAATGGCATTTTGTCTAATAACCGATTGAATCATAAGGTAAATTGGTACTTGGACATGCAGAAAATTGACCAATAGCAAAAAGTTATGGCCTGGGTCAGCCTGCGCAGACTGGGCAGGCTGACCTGGGTGGATACTCTTTGCAGATGCATTAAGCCCACTTTTCACAGGGCACGACTCATTTAATTCTTTTAGTCATGTATATTATTGACCTTGTGATCAATATGTTAACCCTTGTCCTGCTGAATAAATGAAATAAAACTTTATAGTAGATAGTAGAAGCCGAAAACTTTCTTCTTTCAAAGGTATTTTTGGAGGAAAGATATCTCCTTATTGGACAGTGTAGATCAAAGATCAGTCTGATCTTGATCTACGCTGTCCGCAAAAGGTCAGTGGGTGGCGATAAGCAGCCTAAGGGTTAACATTTTCCAGTGTTTTTCCAAACGGCAAATTTTAGACCCTTCCAAACTGAAAGAGTTTGCAGACCATAATTTTAAATTTGATGAAAATGGCAGAAAGTTCTCATAAAGGGTAGAAAACACTATGGGAAAAGGAGAAATTGCTTGTTATGAGCAATGAGTAGTTTGAATGATGGATTTTTGTCTTGTGAAATGTAGAAAACATTGTCGGAAAAGGAGAAAATGCTGGTACCAAAGAACAGAATTTTAGACCAGTCAAAATTGAAAGCATTTGCAGATGACAAATCATAAATGTGACTCAAAAATTGAATTAGTTTTGGGAAGGGAAGAAAATATTACTGGAAAAGGAGAAAATGCTGGTTACCAGCATTTTCTCCTTTTCCTACAATGTTTTCAAAAGGCTTCTTATCAGGGTTCTTACCAGCATTTTCTCCTTTTCCTACAATGTTTTCAATAGGCTTCTTATCAGGGTCTGTAAAATTCAGGATTGTGTGGTAAAAGGTGAAAGGCCCTATAGTTGCCAAAAGTAACCACAGGGTGGGAAAGTGCATTTAGATTGAAATCATACCATTTGAAAATATAGAAGTCACTGTGAAGATGACAATCTGTTATTCTGGAGTCACCTGTAACTCCAAGTGTTAGGTGCTCCCAGAAAAAGGAATTTTCAAATTAGGTAAAAAGTACACAAAAGATAGGGTGACCTGGCAACTCTTATCCTAGTATTTGGATTTCATTTTTCTGCCAGGGAGTAATACATGGGCCGACTGTACAATAACAGATTGTCATCTTCACAATAATTTACATGTATACTTTTAAACGTTACGATTTAGATTTAACCCTTTACCAAACAATCCCGGGTTTTCATGACCCTAGGAAAGAGGGCTTGTGAAAATATTGTGGGAAAAGAAGAAAATGCTGTTAACCAGCATTTTCTCATTTTCCCACAATGTTTTCTGCTCTATCAGAGAGCTTAAGCCCGTTTGTTCCAAAGTTAAATTTGGCATCTGCAAATTGGACTAGTCTAGATTGTTGTCGTGTGGTAAAGAGTTAAATGCATTTTTTAACACCCTCATTGTTTACATTTTGCAGTCATAGGGCCTTTAATGTTTTCAAAAGTGTCTTCTCTCAATTAACCCTTTCCCAAACAAGCCCTGGTTTTCACATGTCTGCAGTACAAGTCTTTTGAAAACACTGTGGGAAAAGGAGAAATTTTTTGCTCGTAACGAGCAATTTCTCCTTTTCCGACAGTGTTTTCTACCCTTTTTAACTCACCTGAGCACGAAGTGCTCATGGTGAGCTATTGTGATCGTGCTGTGTCCGTTGTGCGTCGTCCGTCGTCAACTTTTTACCTTGTGTACGCTCTAGAGGCCACATTTTCAGTCCAATCCTAATGAAACTTGGTCAGAATGTTTGTCTCAATAAAATCTCGGACGAGTTCGAAATTGGGTCATGTGGGGTCAAAAACTAGGTCACTAGGTCAAATCTTAGAAAAACCTTGTGTACGCTCTAGAGGCCACATTTTCAGTCCGATCCTCATGAAACTTGGTCAGAATGTTTGTCTTGATGAAATCTCGGACGAGTTCGAAATTGGGTCATGTGGGGTCAAAAACTAGGTCACTAGGTCAAATCTTAGAAAAACCTTTTGTACGCTCTAGAGGCCACATTTTCAGTCCAGTCCTCATGAAACTTGGTCAGAATGTTTGTCTTGATAAAATCTCGGACGAGTTAGAAATTGGGTCATGTCAGGTCAAAAACTAGGTCACTAGGTCAAATCTTAGAAAAACCTTGTGTATGCTCTAGATGCCACATTTTCAGTCAGATACTTGTGAAATCTGGTCTGAATGTTTGTCTTGATAAAATCTCGGACGAGTTTGAAATTGGGTCATGTGGGGTCAAAAACTAGGTCACTAGGTCAAATCTTAGAAAAACCTTGTGTGTGCTGTAGAGGCCACATTTTCAGTCAGATACTTGTGAAATTTGGTCAGAATGTTTGTATTGATAAAATCTTGAACAATTTTGAAATTGGGTCATGTGGGGTCAAAAACTAGGTCACTAGGTCAAATCTTAGAAAAACCTTTTGTACACTATAGAGGCCACATTTTCAGTCCAATACTCTTGAAAAATGGTCAGAATGTTTGTCTTGATTATATCTTGAAATAGTACGAAAATGTGCCATGTTGGTTCAAAAACTAGGTCACCAGGTCAAATCTAAGAAAAACGTTGTGTATGCTCTAGAGGCCATATTTTCTGTCCAGTACTCTTGAAAGTTGGTCAGAATGTTTGCCTTGATAATATCTCTGACTAGTTTGAAAATGGGTCATGATGGGTGAAAAATTAGGTCACTAGGTCAAATCTTAGAAAAACCTTGTGTAAGCTCCAGAAGCCACATTTTCTGTCAAATACTCTTGAAAGTTGGTCAGAATGTTTGTCTCGATGATATCTGAGTAGCATTTGAAAATAGGTCATGTGGGGTCAAAAACTAGGTCACCTGGTCAAATCTTAGAAAAACCATGTGTACACTGTTGTGGCCACGTTTTTTGTTCAATACTCTTTTAAAGTTGCTCAGAATGTTTGCCTTGGTAATATCTTGGATAAGTTTGAAAATAGGTCATGTTGGGTCAAAATCTAGGTCACTAGGTCAGATCTTAGAAAAACCTTGTGTACGCTGTAGAGGCCACATTTTCAGTCCAATACTCTTGAAATTTGGTAAGAATGTTTGTCCTAATGATATCTTGGACTGGTTTGAAAATGTGTTATGTTGGCTGAAAAACTAGGTCACTAGGTGAAATCTTAGAAAAACCTAGTGTATGAATGACTCTCAGAAAGAAGCCTTTTGAAAACACTCTTTGAAAATGAGAAAATGCTGGTATCCAGCATTTTTTCCCTTTTTCACAATGTTTTCTACCCCTTTGAGAGACCAGTCCCATAGCTTGATCCACATATTATTTGTTTTATGCAGAAGGTTCAGACTGATGAGTTTAAAATTTTATTGTTTGGTAATACATATATGTCACAAGACGTTGGAAATTGGTTGTGCTTGGTCAAAAGGCTCAGGTGAGCGACTCCAGGGCCATCATGGCCCTCTTGTTGATAACTTTCTGCCATTTTCATCAAATTTAAAATTGTCGTCTGCAAACTCTTTCAATTTGGACCAGTCCAAAATTTGTCATTTGGGAAAGGGTTAAAGTAGTCAAAAATATGGGATTGTTTAGAAAAGGGTGAAGTCACAGGTTCTGAGTGTGTCTCATCCTTATTAAATCCTTTACCAAACAACAAAATTTTAGGCTGGTCCGAATTGAAAGCATTTGCAGATGATGATTTAAATGTGGCTCAAAAATGGAAATTTGTTTTGGGTAGGGTAGAAAACATTGTGGGAAAAGGAGAAAATGCTGGTTACCAGCATTTTCGCCTTTTCCCACAATGGTTTCAAAGGCTTCTTTCTCAGAGTCGTTAAAAGTCGGGATTGTGTGGTTAGGAGTTAATCCAGTTTGGAGGACACTTAAGAAGAACGTTTCTGAATAGATTGTTCAAAGAGGAGAAAATACTGGTTCTATGCTTTTTCTCCTTTTCACACAAGGTTTTCTACCACAAAAGAAAAATACAGCTCATTTGTATCATTTTGAACTCTTTACCACACCATTCCTAGTTTTAAGAGGGATTGTATACAACATGTAATTTACAATCCCTGAGAAAAATGCCTTTTGAAAACAATCATGGAGAGGAGAAAATGCTGGTCACAAGCATTTTCTTCTTTTCCCACAATATTTTCAACCCCATCATATTACTGAAGCTCATTTGTGCGAAATTTGAATTTGTTGTCTGCAGATGATTAAAATTTGGAAGAGTCTAAAATTTGTCGTTTGGGAAAGGGTTAAATTTGCTGTCTGCTGTTGCTTTCGGTTTGGAGGAGTCAAAGTTTTTTGTTTGGGATTTTTCAATTGAAGAATGTTCTGTTGGACAAGTTGATATTATTTTTGTTGTCTGCTAATAAATAGTTATGGATTTATTTCATGCATTTCGGAAATTATTTATATCGGGAAATAATGGCTGATTGTCAGATTTGATCTGAAATTAACAGATTTCATAGCAACCAGTATGGAGCTGTACAGGATGTAAATCCGTTTCACTACACCTCTGTAACTTTCATCAGTAAATATTTCCTAACTCTTCAACTGAAGGCGGAAACAGTAGTTCCTGCACTCTAGTTACCTTGATAAACGGCGCATGCTATTTAACCAGTGGAAAATATGTTGTAATTTACACACATTTTACCTACATTTCACATGTGTTGAGTAATATTGCACTGCATTCATAATGTGGGGGGGATTACCAAAAACAACTGTACTGGATTTTGATGAAAGTGCCAACAAAAAAGGGGTTAGAAATATGAAATAATTACCAGTAGAATATTTTTTTTTTTGTTTCAATGAAAGATCACAATTTATTCCATGAGGTGAACATCATTGTAAATATTTTCACTAAGGTCACAATTTATTCCATGAGGTGAGTATCATCGTAAATATTTTCACTTGTGGCTGCACCACTCGTGAAAATATTACCAATGATTTTCACTCGATGAAATAAATGTTGATCTTTTACTGAAAAAATCAAATATCTTCAATATATTTGTCTTTTGATATCATTTCAGAGGCTCCATTAGAAGACATTAAAGTTGCGGGATATCTGAATTTAGCAGCAGACTTCGCCCACAACTTTACAGATGGTCTAGCAATCGGGGCTTCCTTTTTAATGGGTCAGAATCTCGGAATTATCACGACTATCACAATATTTTTACACGAAATTCCACATGAGATAGGTGACTTCGCAATTTTAGTGCAGTCTGGTTGTAGTAAGAAGAAGGTTAGTCATTATGTGTATTTTGAAATATCAAAAGAGCCGTTTCTAGAATTCTTTTTTGCAGGGAATTTATTTTTCGTCACTAAATCTGCTAAACATTTACTGTTCTCCTCAAACATAAAGAAACTAGACAATTACATGAAATAAAAGTTGCAAATATGATGTTAAAATAACGGGTTTGTCGCTTTCCAATGTTTTGGTAACTTTATTTTCATGAGATGAAAAAAATAATTGAGCTGTGCTCTTGCAAAAGGGGCCCTTTCCCAAGTGATAAATTTTAGACTGGTCCAAATTGAAAGAGTTTGCAGACAACAATTTTAAATTTGATGAAAATGGCAGAAAGTTCTCAAAAGGGTAGAAAACACTGTGGGAAAAGGAGAAATTGCTCGTTACGAGCAATTTCTCCTTTTCCCACAGTGTTTTCAAAAGACTTGTACTGCAGACACATGGAAACCAGGGCTTGTTTGGGAAAGGGTTAATAAATCTCTGTAATGCACGATACCAAGCAGGCCATCACATAACCATGGATTAACAAAATCCTTTTTTGTAAAACAACTGGCAGATTCATGAGATACCCTGGTCCTTTGATTTGTGTAAAATTGACCAATAGCAAAAAGTTTCAGCCCAGGTCAGCCTGCGTGGACTGCGCAGGCTGACCTGAGCTGGAACTTTTTGCATTGTTCACAGATGCATTAAGCCCCCTTCTCACAGAGCAAGGCTCAATTATAATGTACTTATCTGAATTTGACCCTAAATATTTTGACAAACTTTAGACAGTCAAAGTTTAGAAATGCCCCAAGTGAGAGCATTACATACAAAAATATAAGGATCAGATAAAGATTTTGTTTTTAAAAAGACAGAACAATTGTGTGAAAAGAAGAAAATGGTGATTATCAGTACTGCCTCCTTCTCCCACAATGTTTTATGAGACCTTTTATATTTATTTAACCACAGGATTGTCTGGTCAAGGATTGACACATTAAACTGAGAAATATTTGAAACCGATTTTTTTGTCTGCATTTTGTATTCTGTAATGGAGAAATTGATTGGAGACATGCTCCATGAAAAAGGGGGCTTAATGCATCTGCAAACTAAAAGTGTCAACATAGGTGATATCAGCCTGTGCAGTCCATGCAGCCTGACCTGGGCCGAAACTTTTCGCTATTGGTAAATTTTCTGTATGTCAAAGGACCAGTCTACCTTCAAATAGAATCTGTTGTTAGATATGATGAATTTTATGGATCTCTTAATATGTGCGGACTTGCTTGCTACGATGTATCACGGAGATGCATTAAGCTCCCTTTTGCCAGAGCATGGCATTATTGTTGTAGGTTTAGCAGATAATCTGCTAGTGCAATCTGTTACTCTCTGTAGTTGTAATGCCTTATTCAATAATCCCAAGTTTTAACAACTTGGATAGAAAAAGGCTTTTGAAAAAAATATGGGGGAAAAATGCTGCTTACCAGCATTTTCTCTGCTTCCCACAATGTTTTCTAACCTTTTCAAGACCAATCCCATCATTTGCTTCACTTCTGAATTTACTTTGGGAAAGTCTGAATTTTTATTCATTTTAGAATGGTTGGTGAATATGGACCACAACTGCATATTCTGTACAGACTGATCTTTATCTACACCATCTGCAAAAGCGAGCCCTTAAGGTGAACTTTTCAGCTGACCTCAAAATTTTAGACTCGTCCACACTGGAAGCATTTGCAGATGAAAAAACACTATATCTCAATGATGCAATTTAACCCTTTACCACACAATCCCAACTTTTAATGACCCTGAGAAAGAAGCCTTTTGAAAACATTGTGGGAAAAGGAGAAAATGCTGGTAACCAGCATTTTCTCCTTTTCCCACAATGTTTTCTATCCATCCCAAGATAAATTTTCAATTTTTCAGTCACATTTATTTTGTCGTCTGCAAATGCTTTCAATTTGGACTAGTCTGAAATTTTGTCGTTTGGTAAAGGGTTAAGCTTTGGAAGGATAGAAATTATTGTCCTGAGAGGAAAAATGCTGATGCCCAGAATTTTCTCTTCTTTCCACGATGTTTTAAAAGACCTTTACCATTCAGGGTGTGAAGAATATCAAATCATTTTAGTAAAAGGATAATGTTTTAGTTTCAGCTTGGCTGTTTTTGTTGAAGTATTGTCAGTCCTGTTGTTGTTTGCGTTGTCGGCGTACGAATGTGTTGACGTTTATAGGATATCTCTCTCATTATTTAACCGTTTACCACACAACAAAATTTTACACTTGTCCAAATTGAAAGCATTTGCAGATGACAAATTAGATATGGCTCATAATTATGGTCAGATTTGTCTGTAAAAGAACAGAAAACATTATGGGAAAAGGAGAAAATTTTGGTTACCAGCATTTTCTCCTTTTCCCACATTGTTTTCAAAAGGCCTCTTTCTCAGCATCGTTTAAACTCTGGATTGTGTGGTAAAGGGCTAAGGTATATACATAAAATTTAAGCAAGTTGCTAACTATTGAAAGTGGAACAAATACCAAAATTGCCTATGCAATGTGCATAGATCAAGACCAGACTGCATGTTTCCACTCCTGTGGCTATTCTGTTAACCTGTAATCACACAATCCTGAGTTTTAATGACCCTTAGAATGAAAGATTTTGAAAAACTGTCCAAAGGCAAATCACATCATAGGAATGAAATAAACTTTGTTGTCTGCAAATGCTTTTGGTTTGGACCAGTCTAAAATTTTGTCATTTGATAAAGGGTAAATTGAAAAAAAATGATTTAGAATGGGAGATGAAAAACACACTCTGTTTTGTCTTTTTCAGGCGATGATGTTACAATTTAGTACAGCCATTGGTGCAATGCTGGGAACCGTGTGTAGTTTATTTGCAGAGGGAATCGGGGAAGCAGCAACCGCCTGGATCTTGCCTTTTACTGCAGGAGGTTTTATCTATATAGCAACGGTTTCTGTTATACCAGAGTTGTTGGAAGATACAAAAATGTGGCAATCTGTTAAAGAAATATTAGCTCTGCTCGTTGGTGTTTATATGATGGTTTTGATTGGTCAATATGAGTAAATGTACATGTGTTGTGATTTGCTCATTACCAAATGAAAGTTGATGTATGATTGGTCATTTTCAATGTGACAGAGTGTTCTAATTGGTCCAGTTAAAAAAAAAATTACTGGTTACCAGCTTCCTTGCATTTTTGTGGATGTTTTCCAAAGCTATCTTTACCAGTGTTGTGAGAACCATTTGCTGAAAGACAAAATGCTCCTTTTCAAATGGGAAATGTACTGTCTAAATTATTATCATGTATGAGTCAAGCTCTATAAAAAGGGCTTGGGGGCTTAATGCATGTCCCTGATGCATGATACAAAGCAGATTATCACATAATTACAGATTCATAAAATCCATTTAGTCTAACAATTGACTACCGTAAATCTGGAGGTAGAAAGATCCTTGGCAGAAAATTTAAAGATTGCAAAAAAAGTTTCGGCCCATGTCAGCCTGCGCAGAATAAGCAGGCTGACATGGGTTGATACTTTTTGCAGATGCATTAAGCCCCCTTTTCACAGAGTGTGGCTCATATATAAGTGCTACATTTTGTTACATAGTCTATGATGCTCCTTGTGTTAGTTAGGGGTAGTCTAAAATCAGTCCGAAGAATCACAGAAATAACGAAATACCTCAAAAACACCAAAATACCCATATTTTTTATGCTGTTAAATTTAGATTACTGACACTGACGTTCATATTTAAGTAATATTCTTAAACACATGGCTAAATAATGTATTAGGTACCAATGAGAAGAATGATATTGTTTATATTTGTTTATGTAACTACATTGTGGCTTTACGTAGGGAACAATCTAGGCTTTCACATCGAAATACCTGATCTTAAATTTTCCCTTTTCCCAATGTGCTTCCTATTTTGTAAGGTCACCTCGAATCAGATTTGCATCATCTGTATCGATATTTGATTTGCTGTGCACAGATGTGTTAAATTTGGAAAAGTTAAAAGATCGATGCCTTGTGACGAGATCTACATATTCAAAATGGCTGCCAGCTATCTGTTTGTGCACAGTCTGTTTTAATGTAATATACATGTATTTCCAGTATACAAAAGGAATAAGTATTTTTCTAGCATAGGAATGGATTTAAACCAGGCACATCAAACTTGTACAAAAGCTGCTGTAGTGAGAATGCAAAGGTAAATATATGTTACTGAATTGTCAATATTTATTGCAACATGTGGGTATTTCGGTGAACATTTACGAATACTATAGACTATATTAATGTGCACATTTTTCATTGCAAGCCTCAATGACATATTGTAATTTTGTCTTTAGGTTTTAAAACTTGTCTAACCTCTCTTAATTGATATTAACAAGTTGTTTCAAAAGCCTCAACTTCAGCATTCTAAATACAATAAAGGGTATTTTGGTGTTTCAGTGGTATTTGGGTTTTTCAATGATTCATCAGAACCATGATCCCATTTTATTATGACACTGATGAAGACAGCTTTAAAAACATTGTAGGAATAATGCTGGTTACCAGCATTTTTTTTTTTTTTTCAAATCTTACAAAGGGAAATCAGTTGAGCAACATTTTATTTGTTACCTGCAAATGCTTTAGATTGGAGCTCTTAGTCTGAAAAAAATGTTGCTTGCTACAAACTTAAAGTTTAAGATAGAAAGTACTTGATTTGCTCATGTGTATATAAAGTACTGGTCTATTTAAAATGTGGACAAATGTTTTGATTTGAAGTTTGAAATTATGCTTAACCCTTTCCCAAACAAGCCCTGGTTTTCACGTGTCTGCAGTACAAGTCTTTTGAAAACACTGTGGGAAAAGGAGAAATTGCTCGTAACGAGCAATTTCTCCTTTTCCCACAGTGTTTTCTACCCTTTTTGATAACTTTCTGCCATTTTCATCATATTTAAAATTGTCGTTAGCAAACTCTTTCAATTTGGACCAGTCCAAAATTTGTCGTTTGGGAAAGGGTTAAAGATGTGACATTGAAGCTCTATATAGATGAGGCATACTCTGTGACAAGGAGACTTAATGCATCTCCCTAATGCATTATACCAAGCAACTCAAGTACATGAAATCAGAGATCTTACATAAACAGGGATAAGAATACTATGGGATGACTTGGGATTGTTCAACTGACAATTTGAGTGATAGCCAACAAATTTATACATGTAACACCATGTGAACCGTTTACCACATGATCCCTAGCTTTAATGACTCCAAGATAGAGCGCTTTTGAACACAATGTTGTGGGACACAATATTTTTCAACCTTATTAATTTAAACATATCCCGTCAGTTAAACCACATTTAATTTGTCATGTAAGTATGCTTTCAGTGTTAGCAAGTGTCACATTAAATGTCATCTTGTAACAAGATATGATAGCTATATGTCAGTATATATTTTTTATCGACATTTGTTACCTATCCCTTTTTTATATAGCCCACAACAGTTGAAATGAGACCTTTGGACATTTGCATAAAGTGTTGTCCAGGATTAGCCTGCGCACTCCGCACAGGCTAATCAGAAATGGCACTTTACAACTACGTAAGATTTTTTCATTCAGTAGACTTTCGTGAAACAGAAAATTCAACAAAAACGGGAAGTATCCTCTCGGATTTGTCACAGACTATGCACGCTGATCTGGAGCAATACACATCTATGCATATGTCCGAAGGCCCCTTTTCGTGTGTTGCACTCCATATAAAGTCTGAACAGAATATTTTATCGGATAGAATTAAATTAACAAGATATTGTGTGTGACATGTAATAAATGATAGTAAATGTGTTATCAACATTATATAAATCAAGAAAATATTTTTTTTGTAATGAAATACTCTTGAAAATTTTAGTAACTTTTAATCAAACCATTCTGAGAAGTACTGGCCTTTAGAATAACGGCTTGTGTGAAAACTGTTGGAAAATATTAAAATATACACTTTCTACTCTTTCATAAACTTTATAATTTTGGTCATAGTGTGTTTGCAGACATCGGGAATGTAGGAAAGAAAGTATCAGGAAAAAAGAATCCGAAAAAAATGTATCAAAAACAACAACAACAAACTTGTTGTTGTAAAAAATGTATCAGAAAAACAGTATTAGGGAAAAAGTATCAGTTGCCAAAAGGAGATCAAGTTAATATGCTATATGATGTAAAGATGTAGTTGATAAGTTACATTGACTTTAATGATAAAAAAGTGATACTTGTACATTTTTTTTTTTAATTTTTCTGTCCTGAATTTGGGTAGAGATTGGTCCAAACACTCAAATTTAATTCTTTATCAAACAGTTATCCTGGTTTTAACATATATACCTGTGTTTGAAAGGGTAGCTAACTGTGAGAGAATAATGAAAATGCAGGCTACCACCATTTTTCCCTTCTCCCTCAATGTTTTGAAACTTGTATTCCTAACGTTTATTAAAACAGGTTTTTTTGGTAAAGGGCTGATTTTATCCATGTTCCATTTCAAACACTTCTGGCACAGGCCTACTCCAATCCATTACCACACAATCTCAAGTTTTAACAACCCCGAGGTAGACAGCTCTTGAAAACATTGCAGGAAAAGGAGAAAATGCTGGTCACCAGCATTTTCTCCTTTTTCCACAATGTTTTCTACCATGCGGAGACACATTCTAATGCTGGAGTCATATTTATCATATTATCTTTAAAAGCTTTATGCACTAGTCTAAAATGTTGCTGTATGGTAAACGGTTAATCTAGAATTGTGACATACACAGCTAGAAAGGAAGTGTTTGATTTTGTTGTATTACCCTTTGATAGACAATCCTGTTTTGCAACCGTGGAGAAGAAAAAGTTCGTAAACAATGGGAAGGAGAGGATTTTTTTTTCCATTTCCCACAAAGTTTCCTACCCTGTCTAGGACAAATCCCGGTATTTGAATTGCATTCAATATTTCATCTATAGATATCTAATGACATACATTTAAAGTTCTATTCTTCCCAACCCACCAAAAAAGTTTAGCTGCGAGAGTTCATATATGTAATATTGTATTGTTCACTAAATACTTAAAAAAGGATCGCTTAAAACGCCAGACAATCTGACCGTTTGGGCTTCCAGTATGTATAGTCCCTTGACTAGTCACTGTTTTGGTATTTCTTAGATCTGTTTTTACAAACCGGTAAATATACATCCTCATTCTTTACCCCACTTGCTACAAACGTTTAACTACACTGACAATTTCATTCATTTAACATTCTTTGGTCTTGTCATGAAGCACCCATCTCATGAACACTGAACATATGGAGTTCCAGTATTTTGGAGACCCTTGACTGACCACCGTATTACTGGAAACCAGTAATTATCAAACCCTCCTCATTCTTTACCCCACCCACTACACTGTTTAACTGAAATGGCCATTTCATTCATTTCGCATTGTGTGGTTTAATGCAATAAAATGTACTTAAGCGTGCATGCCACATGAACTGAATATCTGAATTTTAAGTGTTAACTATATATAGACTAATCACAGTATTGGTTATGTGTGGCGGGGTGGAAACGGATGGGTCGATTTGTTTTCGTGTGTATATAAAGAGAAATATAATATATGCTAATAAATATAAGAGAAATATAATGTGCTTAAACAGTATTGAAATCATTGATTTACCCTTGCACTGTCAGCATAATGCCTCCATCAGGGCAGGGATCTTATATTATATCTGTATATAAGATCCCTGATCAGGGGTTTGAAATTAACTGGAATATGCTTAAATGCATCGTTACGTCAGTGTATTTGCGAAAAAAAAAAAAAAAAAATGTCGGACAGCGAGTTCTAGAGTCGGGTAACGTCTGTTAAGTTAGCGTAAGGTGTAAAAATAGCTCAGACAGTGAATTTTTAGACTCGGGACATGGATCAAAGAGCTGCAATTTTACCCGGCAAGTTTGTTTCATTGAGATTTAGTTGGCTGCGTACTTCCCGAGGGCTGTATTGTGCAGAGTCTCCTTATCCAGTAGGTTTCCAATTATTTTCACTGTGTATCTGACCATGCCATAGAATCGTAGAACTTTCTAGGTCTTCAAAGGAGTGTCCTGCTGTGTTGAAGTGTTCTGCGACAGGAGACATGCGTCCTGCACAAAAACTTGAATTAATGCTTGGAGCTACGTCTTTCACCAAAGGCACTTTCAGTTGTAACATACTGAATGCTGTTTACCTTATCGGGTACAAAGAATACCACAAACAGTATATTGGCGAAACTAAACAGGCCTTGAATAATCGGATGAATCTGCACCACTGGGACTTGAAAACCCATTTTCTGCCGCCCTATATGATATGGGCATTCTGGGTACAGAATTGATCCCGGTTTTCCCCATGTCTATGTTTAGAAAATGTTAACAGAGATTTGCAGTAAACAATGGTATTTTACGAAATTATTTACTCGGTTTGAAATATTTATATTTTCAAGAAGTTTGAAACGTAAAACTGGCTTGATTTCTCCACAGATGTATTATTTAAAGCCATTTTCCGCTTCGTATATCAATTTCTCTTGTACAGGATGTAATGATGCGTCATAGCAGAACGGTCAAATCTTCAAAGAATATTGACATGCGCAGACAACGTGGAAAACCCGCAAATTCGAAGGACATGCCTGTCTTCGAAGAATATGACATGCGCAGACAAGGAGTTGTTTTAAAAATCGGTTTTGGTGTTTGTTCAAGGGAGGTAACTGTTGAAGCCTTTAAGAACATGCAAATGTAACTCAAAACCAGACGATAAAATTTAAAAGGCTTGTTCAAATCGGGAATCGTAATACGATCCGTGTTCAAATGGACAACGTATGCAGACGACAAATTTATGATTCAAATGATATGATTTGTCGATTAAGTGATTAATATTGAATGGAAAAGAGAATCGTCTCTAGAATGGTAGAAACATGGTAGAAAAAGGAGAAAATGCTTGTTATTAGCATTGTTTCCGTTTTCGGACAATGTTTTCAAATGCCTTTTTCCCCAGGACTGTAAATGTGGTGGTAAAGGATCTAAAGTGTTTATGCAGTCTTCCATACTAATTTTCCCTATATCGCGACAGGATTCCTCCCTCTCTCACAGCTGAACGTTGTTTCGATGATAGTTATGTGGGAAAGCAGCCAGTGGCTTGGAAGAAAGGTATTGATAAAGGAAAACATCCAGGAAACCATGGATAGGTGCACTGGCAAGTATGATATAAATGACATGGTGAAAACAGCGATAAACACTATACAATCAATCAAACAGTTAAACCTTTCAGCTCATGATCCCGTGTTATAATGACCTTGAGCAAGAAACATGGGTTTTGAAACATTTTGGATAAAGGAAGACATGCTAGTTCCCAGCATTTTCTCCTTTTCCCCCACACTGTCTTCTACCCTTTCTAAGATTAATCGCATTGTTGGAAACATATTTAAATTGTTTTTTGTGAAAATGTTTTCAATTTTGACAGGTCTAAACCTTTGACGCTAGGTAAACAGTTAACACGCAGAATAGTGAAGAACTGTTGTATGATAACTCTTATATAATGTTATGTTGCAACATACGGATATGTGATCCGAGTGGACCTAAGATCAGACAACACGGTCTACGAGGTCTGACCTCGATCTACAATATCCGTTACTGTCGTGCAAAGGTCAGTTATGTACAGCATACTGTTGGTACACTTCTCTAAGACACAGTTGTGTGAAATATGTATACACCCAGCAAAATATTCTAAACCGCCACTTTTGTTTCTTCTGCAAATTTGACCAAGTAATAGACAGGTAAATGGAAACAAAATGTAACAAGTATCTTAACGTTAGCCATGGTATTGTAATGAAAAGATTCTCGATTCTACCAACAGAAGGCATGTCTTGTTACAAAGAGGGAAAGCACATCGTTTGTGGTGTCCATCAGCCGAAATAGGCCAAAAAGACATTTTTAAATTACTCAAATTTTGTTGGCAATAAGAAAAAACATGATAAATTATTTTCTGCACAAACATGTAATCCGGGAAAACAAGCATTAACCATTCAATTTATCGACTTTTCAATGTTTGGAGTGTTGATTGATTGTATGTTAACTAAGATCCTTTTACAAGAACAAGTCATTACATTATTTTCAGACTTAGGCTGAGGTATTTTCTTTTTTACGCTGATCAATTATTCTGCAAAAATTCAAATCAATAGAAAAATTTTTTTTTTGATGGAATAAAAGATCTACAGGGAATTACAGCTTAAAGTGGCGGTTCAGAAATATGTAACTTTTTGGGTATCTCTTTACCTAACGACAAAATTAACACTCGTCCAAATTCACTAGCCTTGTACTGGTAAAACCCAGGAAATACATGAATATGTAAGCTGTCGCTCTGATACGACTGAAATAATGTTGAAAACGGCGTAAAACACTATTCAATCAACTATTCTACCAATTGATCAAATCCTACTCGTTAAGAGTAGAAAACATTGTGGGAAAAGGAGCAAACTGAAGCCCAGAAGGATCAGAATTCATGGAAAAAAATACGATCTGGGTCTACAGCCAACACCAAGCTTCGTGCAGGTTAAGCGTTCATATAGAACTGAGTTTAAAAATGTGCTAGTGTCATTTTGACTGATGATAACATGCTGGTTAACCCTTTAACACACTATCCCCACTTTTAACGACGCTGAGATAGAAGCCTTTTGAAAACATTGTGGGAAAAGGAGAAAATGCTGGTGACCAGCATTTTCTCCTTTTCCCACAATGTTTTCTACCCTTCACAAAACACCTTATATTTTTTCAGCCACATTGCTTTCAATTTGACCAGTCTAAAATTTTATCGTTAGGTAAATAGTTACCTGCATTCATTTCAGTGACCACAGAAAAAAATACTGTCGAATATTGAGTAAGTACACACAACCAGTCAGTTTATACGATTATTCTTGCACTTAGAGAAAAATCACGACGTTTCGACCTTAGATTGTACATGACAAGTTCTGTTTTATAGGTTTGGTGTATCGAGTCTAGGGTTTGTATTCACCAACCGTTCTTATGAACGTTCTTAGTCTTTTTCTCCAGATTTTTCTAAATTTGAAAGTAACACAACTTCTGATTGGCTAAACCTTTTGGTGTAGCCATTTAGAAGTTGTTTACTTTCAAATTTAGAAAATCTTAAAGAGTAAGATTAAGAATATTCTTAAGAATAGTTTGTAAATACGGACCTACGTGTTTGAACTCAGAATCCATGTGTTTATGAAAGAGGCCGGCCCGTACTGACCAACCATCCTTAATAACATTCCTAGACAAATTCAGCCGGGGCCTGGTAGCGCAGTCGCTTGCGTGCAGTACTTAAGAACAGGGGGTCGCTGATTCGAATCCCTAACTCGTACATCTTTCCGAAAATTGATGATAGTCATTGCGACAGGATTCATTCCTCTTTCACCGCTGATCATTTTGTCAACGACGATTGTGTCGGAAAGCAGCCAGTGGCTCGAATAGAATATTGTACGAAGTATATGTAACAGAAACTCCGGGGTTGAAAGCATGGATAGGTGCACTGGCCGGTGTGATAAACTGAAATAATGTTGAAAACGGCGTAAAACATCATGCAGTAAATCAGTCCTAGTGTAATTTGTGGTCGGTGAATACGGGCCATGATGCATCTAGTCCAGCGATTTAAACTTACAATTCCAGCTTTATAGAACTGATGTGCCAAGTTCAGTAGCTTAGACGGTAACGTACAAGGAGTGGAATCCAGTGCCTGAGAAGTCGCGAGCTCGAGTCTCGGCTCGGCTTATCATTTTCCTAGATTCAGTGCTTCTCACAATATCTATGTGGGAAAGAAGTTAGTCGGTTTGAAAGAGTTTTGTGCGAGTACTAGATAGTGTTGTTCAAAGTAGTTCGTATAAGAAACTCCAGGAAGGCATGGATGGTTGCATTGGCCGCCATTATATAACCGAGACAATGTTGAAAACGGCGTAAAACACCAATTACCGAATTCGAGAGAAAGGCTGCCGAGGTTGGGGTCGTAACTCACAAATCATCTTACACATAGGAGGATTTAAACAAATAATTGATGGAATTACTCTTCCCTAAAACACGAATACATGAATGGAAAAGAAAAAGAAAGTGACATAAAAATATAAAACATCAAATCCCTCTCTCTCTCTCTCTCTCGTAAAACACAAATTGCACAGGAGAGTGAACAAATGCAAACACGCAATATACAATAAAATAATCCAATCTTTGTACATGTGAACAATGAAGACTAGACAAGAAGATGGGTAGTCTGTGATTTGACTGCAATTTTAATTGAGAAAGTCACTTGTAGAAAGGCAATAACGGGACATGCAAATAATAAGTGCTGCCGCCATGTTTGCCGGATAAACAATATTTGATATCATGAGAACTCAAATAATGTTTATAGAATGTCGAAAGTTTTGAGTTGCTACGAGGGAAGGAGGGGGTGTTAAAGAAATATTCTTGAAAGTACATGTAAATGGTTGGGAGTGGCTGTTGGAGGGGCAAGTTCGATTTAATCTGGTGTGCAAAAAATTATTTTTTTCACTAGGGACATATTTTTGATGCCAGACTTATAAATGAATAAATAAATAAATAAAATGATGACAAGATTTCCAACGACAGCTTAGTCTACTTACAAATACAAATTACAGAGAAATGTTGAGAATCACGTAATTATCCCATATGCTGCCAAATGTCTGTTACAAACCAGATTTATCATAAAAAAATGATTGTCAAATTTTATCGGAAGTTAACAAGGATTATTTGATAACACTAATTTCTACGGAAACTGAGATTGTAGACAAAGATCAAACTGCACGTCAGTGGATGCTGATCTTTGTCTACAATCTTCGCAAACTACTTTCATATATACAAACGAAAAAAATAAAGGTTATACCGGAAGTAAGACAGTATCCATGGTAACGATAGAATACATTATGTTGCAGATGTAAATCTTTGATGACTGAAGTACATAATGATATACAAGGCCCAGGTCGAGATGTAGTTACAGCAGTCGGACCACAGTAACATAGTCACGTAAAGATGTCGTCCCAAAATGACTTATAAATAATTTGTCTCTGTAATAACACAGAGCGTAGGGCCCCTCTATATGATCTGCAGTCTGATCTAACACCGATTTGTATCGAGTGAGATCAGGATCCAGTTTATAAACTTTGTTGTGACCCTGTGCACATACATACACGTTGTTATCTGGATCTACGCTGATTCCCACAGGCCGCGACCCTTCAGTTGTAATTTCCGAGATAACTAGACCCTCAACATTTCTACATTGTACTTTGTGATTGTGCCCATCGGCTATATAGACTCGTCCAGAAACAATGGCGAGAGAAGGACCAAGGAGGAAACTATAGATATCAGTTTCAAACTTGTTTATCGTGACTCCGTCTGTAGATTTTATATAAATTGAACAACGAAAGTTAAGATCTTCACAGACGGTAAAAATCTTGTCATCATAAAACTGTATAGACCAATAACGTCCCTCTGTACGGATTATTTTCTGTGTTTTTGCAGGTTTTTTACTTAAGTCTATAAACATTATTTGACTTCTCCATGGTAACGTTACTGCTATCAAACATTGCTTATCCGGATCAGCCCGGTCTGTTACAGAAACCTCAGAACTGCTGCCGGACACTAAGTTCGGTTCAGTTGAATTCTGGTTTACACGTATTTCTGTAACATCCCAAGGTTTAGACCCAAACCCTACAAACCGTATATAACGCTGTACCACGTTACTTCCCAGTGTAAATATTTTACTGCAATCATTATCACAATCACAGGCTACCCACCTTTGGTTCTCCAGCACACACAATCCAAATATCCCACAATACCCCTGATCCAATCCGTGTTTTACGTTAACTCGATCATAAATACTGACGTGGCCGTTTTCAAACTTCTCTATTCTTTCTGCTTTATCCTCGTTCATAAGATCATTCAACAGAACGCTTAATTTTCTCTCATTCTCCTCATCCATTCTCTCACCCTCTCTAATCTCTCTCTCTTGCTCCTCTCTCTCATTCTTCTCTTCCAATCGCATTCTCTGTGCTTTCTTCCCCAATCCCTTTCCCTTGTTTTTTATTCCCTCACTCGAACTCTGCTCTTCCATTTCGTCAGTCTCACTTTTCTCTCTCTCCATCTCTCTGTCACTCTCCTTTCTCCCCACTTTCATACCCTCATGTGATTGATGTCCAGACAAACAGTTTACACACACGTACATCTCGCACACAAAACACAGAAAAACAGCCACGTGTTCTCGCACAGACGGACGTTCTCGCATAGACGGGCCTTCTCTCAAACAACGCTCACATCGCGGTGCCTCTTGTTTGGTCTCAGTAATCTCCTCTTCTCTGATCTGTTTTTTTATGTATGATTCTTGCTCAGCGTCCACGCTTGTTCCTTGTCTATCAGCCATCTTAAGATTTTGTCTGCAATAGATTTAGATATTTATTTATTTAGTTAACCTTGACTCTTCGACATACATTCCCGTTTTATTGACACCGATAAAAGTTTTAGGAAACATTGTGGAAAAAGGAGAAAATGCTGATTTTTAGCATTTTCTCCTTTTTCCACAATGTTTTCTCGCATTTAAAAGAAAAAATCCATTACTTCATAAACATCTAATTTGTCGTTTAGTATGTAAATGTTTTCAATTCGGAAAAGTCTGTTCCCAGCCATCTTTGTGTCTCCAATAGATTTAGATAAGTTAGTTAATTCAACATAATAACGAATACATGCGTTAAAAAAGTCATTTTACAAAGACATGCCTCTCAATACTGATCGCTTTTTCGACGGTGGTGATGTGGGAAAAGAAGCCAGTGGCTTGGTAAAAGAAGCTCCATGAAAACATGAATAGGTGCCCTGGACGCCAAGATAGTTAAAAAACGACCCGAAACACTGTTAAAAAACACAAAGAAATGTTCCCCTACTCACTGTTGTCTTTAAATTTAAATTATCTAAGACTAGCCTGATGGTAGCATTTTGGCTCGGCCATCAACAGACTGGTCTTAAAAACAATAAGTTGGGCTAGCTTCTGACCTTAATTCAAATAGATCTAATGGTTAGAAAAAGACCTAAAGCAACAATGCTCTATGTATCATAAATCTAGTAGATTTTTCACAACCATGTTCTGTCAGATCAACTGTTATTTACCTGAAATACTTATAGTTTAAGCGACTGTACGTCTAAACTGGTAGTTTTATGTCCTTTTTGAATTCTGAAAAAAGTAAACAAAAATATAAGTTAGTGAAATGGAATCAAGGTGAAAATATCTTTACACAGTGTAGATTTGATCTAGATCTCCCTTTTTAAAAAATGATTTAGAACTAGATCTATCTATCAGTTTGGATAAATAAAACCATTACAACGTCTGAATGTCATTTAGGCCTAACAGTAAAACCTGATTAGATCTAGATAGATCTACCTTTGAAAGCGGCATAAGAAATCCTTCTAACAACCATTGGTCCATTACAGTCAGTAGATCTAGAAAAGATTTTCTAAGACAGAAAAGCTTGCAAAAATGAGAAAAGTTTGGATCTAAGATCAGACGATGCGTTCTGCCCAGTCTGATCTTGATCTTCACTCTCAGCAAAAGTTTGAAAGATTTCAGTGGTAAAACAAAGAAACAGTTGCATAAATAGCAATTAAAAACAATAAAAACATCCAAACTTTGTAGAATTTGTAATTGTTCACAATATCCGAATTCTCCATGTTTGTCTACAAGTTAAATTTCTCTCTAGAACATAAACATTGAAATGAAACGCTACGCGGGAAAGTGAAGACAAAAATTACGTAAGAGTATGACGTCACTGATAATATTACTCGATATGAATGAATGGACCCTTTGCATCGTAGATCTAGTCTAAATCTACAAAGTAGATATAATTTATTCTCATTGTCACATCCAGATTGTCGATTTTGGAAACATACCGGAAAAAGGAGCATAAGCTCATAAAGATTCTTCAAGCACAACGAATTATAAACAATAACATTATATGGCTTTTTAAAAGCGGCGTGAAAGTTTCATTTAACTTATTCAGCAGGATAAGGGTTAAAATTATTTCCACCTGAACCCAGGCTAGCCGGCGGATGAGATTGATTGATTGATTGTATGGTGTTTAACGCCGTTTTCAACATTATTTCAATTATATCACGGCGGCTAGTACACCTATTCATGCTTTCCTGGAGTTTCTTTTACCAGTAATCCGCACAATATTCTTTCCAAGCCACTGGCTGCTTTCCCACATAACCATCGTCGAAACAATGGTCAGCGGTGAGAGAGGAATGACTCCTGTCGCGATGACTATCATCAATCCTCCGAAAGAAATTGGCCAAGCCGGGGATCGAACCAGCGACCTCCTGTTCTCAAGTCCTGTACGCTACCGACTGAGCTACGGGGGCTTGGCCCGGCGGATGAGAACAGTGCAATAAGACATATAGTTGTAATTAGACAACCGAACAAACAGAGCAGCTGCTGCACTGTTTTATGTATTTAACATTTGTAGGAAGAACTTTGACCGAGCCGGTTAGATTCAGGATGCAAGTTCTGTGCAGGTAATCTAGTCTGATCTTGATCTGCACTATCTATTAAAGCACATAAACGCTTACTCAAGACAGTCAGGTTAATTCTTTACCAAACAACAAAAATTTAGACATGTTCAAATTGAAAGCACTTGCACACGACAAAGTAAATGTGACTTAAGAATTGAAATTTATTTTGGGAAGGGTAGAAAACATTATGAGAAAAGGAGAAAATGCTGGTTACCAGCATTTTCTCCTTTTCCCTCAATGGTTTCAAAAGGCTTCTATCTCAGGGTCGTTGAAAGTCGGGATTGTGTGGTAAAGGGTTAAACGTACCGTGAAATATTGTAATTTGAGCATACTAATACATGCACTGTCTGTGCAGTCTGATCTTGATCTACAGTCTCTACTAAAGCACATGTCCTTATAATGTCTTATTGAGCAATGTCAGAGCTAAGATACAGTGAACTATGCGTCATAATATCACAAATACGTTCTATGTTGTCTGATCTGAATCTACACTGTGTTAACAAAGTAGATCTACCTATAGATCTAGTAGTGCTCAGCCTTTTATGGCTGCCGCATAGTAATATTGGTTACATCAAGTTGGGCTTGAAATGATCAGGATAAACACATAATTAACCCTAAAACTGCTTAGCGCGACTCACGGTGTAGATCAAGATCGGAATGCACAGAGAGTGCAGTCTGATCTTGGATCTACACTGTCCCATAAGGAGATATTTCCCCCCTAAAATACCTTTGAAATAGCAAAATTTGGGTTTTTACTATTAGTTTGCAAGTTTCATTTCAGTTATTCAGCAGGATAAGGGTTAAGAACGATCTGCACTGTCTGATCTGGATCTATACTACACGCTAAAGTAGATCTACGCTCTATTACGTACAGTAATATTGATGAAAGCTGGTCTTACATCATCAACATATCGGATGATTTGTAGAGTGACTCTTGCTATACCATTTAAAATGAAGTTTTAATTATTTCTTAAGCCGTTATAAATTGGATATTCGACTAAAAAGTCGACTTTATCAGCAAATAATATATTGTGTTTATTTCATTTTGATATCCTGTGAAATGACTATACTTTAATCAGAAACAAGGAGTTCCTTCCACATCAAAGTTCTATGTGCATATCCAAATACAGCTGTATACGTATCAAAGTTCAACAGGCCACGAGTTATAAAGTAACCATACAGCGGACCGTTTGATAGCCGTCTGAAAAACAGCCTTGTTTTTTTCTTTTTTTTTTTAAGAGAGAGAGAGAGAGAGAGACTTGCTCAAATTTAAAACATTGCAGAAGACTGATAAAATGCGTTTCAAGTGTTTGAATTCGCCTTTGATAGGACAGAAAATGTGGTGGAAAAAAGACAAAAGGCCGTTTTCTCATAACCTGTTCCTCGGGGTCGTTAAAACTCGGGATGTTTGATGAAAGATTAAACCACTCCTTCTATAGTTTGGAGAAGTTTTTCAGATGTGGCTCAAATGATGAAATTTGTTTTTGATAGGTTAGAAAACATTGTGGGAAAAGGAGAAAATGCTGGTTACCAGCATTTTCTCCGTTTCCTACAATGTTTTCAAAAGGTTTCTTCCTCAGGGTTGTAAAAACTCGAGATTGTGTGGAAAACTATTAAACTATGTTAATTTTTAACTTAAAGCAATGTTTTCTAGCTGTTTCTTAACTACTATAGATGTATGGGATTTTTTGGTAATGGTTAAAAATATGCATGATTACTATTTTGACTAAAATGCTAAGCTCGGAGGTCACGCAGCTAGTCGCTGTTTTTAGCAGCGGAAATAAAGGTTTGATAATACATGTACCATGTTATTTCTGATTTCATCCCCAGATCATGTATTGTTTTTTGAGCTCTTATTTAGCTTGGCATTTTCAGGCTAGTCCCTGAGTTTGCTTTATGTGAAGGACTTTTGTTTGTTGTGTTTTTCGGACTATAACTTTTAGCTGATAAAATCAGTCATTTCAATATTTCACAAACTGAACATGATTTACTGATAGATATTGAAACAATTGCAATGTGCTATTGCATTTAAACATTTTTTTTTTTTGTCATTGCAGACTGATTTTAGACCTTCGAACAAAGAATTTCTGTCTCGCCTGTTATCGACGGAGAACAATACAGTGGAAGACCGTGGTTTGCGGCAAAACGTAAGGTACCAAAGATTCGGCATTGCCAGATAAATGTAACTGGTAAAGCGCAGGTTAAAATGCGATAAACGCATAGGCCCCAAACAAACAAAGAAACAAAAAACAAACAAACAAATTGATGTTCTTGTTATTCAGGCAAATAAAAGTCCTGTACAACTATGAAAAAAAAAAAAAAAAGAAATTGGATTTAAGTTCTAGATTTGGCTCCAAAAGTAATCTTTAAAAAAGGTTTGAATCCCGAGGTGAGTAAATTACTTTTTTGAAATTCAGAGCATATTCATTACATACATTAATCAACTAAAAGTCATACACCAAGGCCTTGTTTCAGGACACAGATATCTACTGGACTTAAACTTCTACCAAATAACATGTTTTAGCCTTGTCACATTACGTGCAACCCAGGATTTGTCAAAAAAGGTGGTAATCATGGGGAAAGGAGAAAATTCTAGTAACCAACATTTTCTCCTTTTCCCACAATGTTTTCTTACCCTTAAGACTCTAACTAAAAGCCTAGTTGCTTTGTTAAAAGGTAGATCAATATCAGACTGCACAGCCAGGTCAATCTGATCTCTTTTACTTTGTGAGTCGTTAATTAAACGTGTCAAATAATAATAATAATAGTTGTTGTAGTTGTCTTTTTTTTTTTTATATTTGCTAACTAAATTGTTATGATTTTCATTTATAAACAATAAATACTCCCAACATTTATTGATATATGAAAATTGAAATTGAAAAAAATGGTTTACAGTTAATGTAAAATTTAAAAAAAGAAACAGTAAATAAAATTATATTTCTTTCTAAAGTAAATCGGATTTATATAGATGTGCATGTATTATTAAGCTACACGAGAAAACAGAAACCAACTCTTACCCCCACAAATCAGTGTTTTAATAACATTCGGGCAGGTTTTGAAGATTTTGTAGGAAAAGCAGGAAATATTCTGAACCAATATTCCCTAATTTTCCCCGCAGGTCTTTTTAACTGTTTTAACCCTTTACCACACAATCTCGACTTTTAACGACCCTGAAAGAAAATATTTTTGAAAACATTTTTGTGGGAAAAAGAGAAAATGCTGGTCTCCTTTTCCCACAATGTTTTCTACTCTATCAGAAAGAGAAATCATCATTTTAATAACAATTAATTTTTCGTCTTTCGTCTGCAAGTGCTTTCAATTTGGTACATCTTAAAATTTTGTCGTTTGGTGAAGAGTTAAAGGCCAATTCCATAATTTCACCCATATTTAGTATATAGTCTGCAAATACTTGCAATTTGGACTCGTCTAAAATTTTGTTGTCTGTTCAGGGATAATGTACAGTGAAATGTCGAATATTCAAATAATATATGATTATCGAATACATTAGTGACTCGATTCTTAGCAGTCTGATCTACATCTGTACTATTCACTAAAGTACCGAAGAGCTCAGTCAACATTGTCAGTCTAACGTACAATGATATAATTATACAAAGACATACATGTAATAATTGAATATACCAGTGACTTGATTCTGAGAAGTCTGATCTTCGTCTATAAATGTCATTCTGACTTACGGCTAAAAATGATTATAGAAATAGATAATTGTCTACTACACGATCGTCTCTGTTCGGAGCATTCTGATCTAAACCTATGTTGGTCACATTCAAAGATATTGGCAACTAACTGTTTGTTGGGACAGGAAGGCTTTAGAAAACGACAAAGCAGCAGTTCTGATGGTTGATACGAGCAATCAGAGCTGCTGCTGTATTGTAACTCAAAATGCTAGCTGCGTGACGATAGAATAACAATTCGAAACTATTTTAAATGTGAATCAAATGAAATATAGCATCCTACCTTTCGGTTTCGACTGCTGTCTCTATGTAGACTGATCTGGATTTTTCCCCCAAAAGTTTAGAAACAGTGAAGCTGTCAGGGCACAGCGCGGTGACGGTTAAAAATATATCAATGTTGTGTAACAAACGATGAACATGATAGTGTATTAGCAGGAAAAGATCTGTGCGCACAGAGCGGAGACGGCGCAATATATATCTAGCGCCGAAGTGTGCGATTGTAAGTATCCAATCGTATTTGAGCAAACAAGTGGCGTGTAAGCGTTTTGGGCATATTAGACCTTTATCTTGAACCTGGTGCAGACACTTTTGAATACGGAAACACTGAAACAAATGGAGAAATTGTCGACTGAGATTTTTAATTCCACGGCATTCCCCTTTAAGCAAGACACTTTGTATTTTTATGCACTTTAATATTCTTACAACCTTGGACGTGTAGTTAGACATTTCTAGATGGTTCCTGTATAGTAATCAAAGTACTGAAAGTACTGACAGACTATCGAATTTGATTGATTGACTGATTGTATGGTGTTTAACCCTATTTTCAACATTATTTTAGTTATATAGCGGCGGCCAGTGCACATATCCATGCTTTCCTGGAGTATCTTTTACCAGTACTCCACACAATATTCTTTGCAAACCACTGGTTGCTTTCCCACATAACCACCGTCGAAACTTGAGAGAGGAATGAATCCTGTCGCAATGACTATCATCAATCCACGGAAAGAAATTGGCCGAGCCGGGGATCGAACCAGCGACCCCCAGTTCTCATGTCCTGTATACTACCGACTGAGCTACCGGGGCTATGCATGCTATTGTTTGACTATCATCCAGTTTAAGTTTAACCCTTAACCTGCTAGAAAAATTAAATGAATCTTTCAAGTCAATGGTAAACACCTGAATATTACTATTTCTGAATATTACCATTAGTCTCAAACCAATGGAAACAAGGACAATTAGCGGTTTCGTACGCAAACTACGGAATGCAGATGCTGCTATCACGGAACACTGTGAAGACAGTTACAAATCTTCTCCTTTAGTGTGTCCTCGTGTTGTAAATTTGGCTAATCCTGGAAAGACAGCACGCGTTCCTGTAAAGCTTTGCAACATTTCTGCCAAAATTGTTCGCATTCCATCAAAGTCAGAGATCTGTCAACTAAACGAAGTTACTGTGCTGAGGCATGCTGAGGTGTCAAAACCCCTTGGACCTGAAAAGAGAAAAGCACAAGCTTCAACAGACAATGTAACAATTGAAAGGAATTACTTACCTCCCATGGATGGATCATCACCTGTAAGAGAAAAGAAAAAAGGATCATCACCTGAAAGAGAAAAGGAAGATAGATCAAATAATGACATAAATATTAAAGATGAGTTCGGTGTGGACACTGACGAATCAGACCTCACAGAAGAACAGAAGTTCAAGATACATACTGTATTTAAGAAATGGGAATCTCTTTTTTCCTAAAGGGCCTCATAATTCAGGACGTACATCTGCCGTTAAACATAACATTAACCTCACAGACAACACTCCTTTTAAAGAACCATACAGAAGAATTCCACCTTCGGTTTACAATGAAGTCCGTGAGCATTTAAAAAAAATGGTTAACATCGGTGCGATAAGAGAATCAAAGAGTCCTTGGTCTTCTAACATCGTTGTTGTTAAGAAGAAAGATGGGTCAATAAGATTTTGCATAGACTATAGGAAGCTAAATAACAGAACCAAAAAGGATGCCTATGCAATACCAAGGATTGATGACACTACATCTTCTCGCTGGATCAAAATTCTTTTCAAAACTTGATCTTAAATCAGGCTACTAGAAAGTTGAAATGGAAGAGGCTGATAAAGAGAAAACTGCTTTTCAAGTTTGGGGGCTTGGTTTTTATAAGTGTAACAGGATGCCGTTTGGGCTTTGTAATGCTCCAGCGACATTTCAGCGTTTGATGGAACGTTGCATGGGAGACCTGAACTTGAAGGACTGCCTCATATATCTAGATGACATTGTTATATTTTCAAAGGATATTGAGTCGCATGTCGATCGTCTAGATGCAGTTTTTCAGCGCCTGGCTTCGTATAACTTGAAAGTTAGTCCAAAGAAATGTGAGTTCTTCAAGAAAAAGATTACGTATCTAGGTCACGTTGTATCAGAGGAAGGAATTCAAACAGATCCAGACAAGACTAGCATCGTGAAAGACTGGCCTATCCCTAAAATTGTAAAAGAAGTGAGGAAATTTCTTGGATTCGTCGGTTACTTCAAAAAATTCATCAAGGACTTTTCAACAAAGGCTAGACCACTAAATAATCTTTTAATTGGTCACCCTCTGAAAACTAATAGATCATCTAAAAGGAAAGACAAACGCCAACCATTGTTTGGGGATTAGACCAGCAGGCGGCTTTTAATGAATTAAGGGAACAGCTTATCAACCCTCCAATATTAGCATACGCAGACTACAGCCTTCCGTTCAAATTACACACAGATGCATCATCTAAAGGTCTTGGAGCTGTGTTGTACCAGAAACAAGACGGAAAAGAGCGTGTAATAGCTTATGCCAGCAATAGTCTTAAGCCATCGGAACGCAACTACCCAGCGCATAAATTAGAATTCTTAGCCCTGAAATGGTCTGTTACGGAAAAATTTCATGACTACTTGTATGGTTCATCTTTTGAAGTCATAACAGACAATAATCCTCTAACTTACGTTTCCACCTCTGCCAAACTGGACGCTGTTGGTCACAGATGGTTGGCAGCTCTATCCAATTATAATTTCAAAACCAGTTACAGATCTGGAAAGAAAAACGTGGATGCAGACAGTCTTTCACGGATACCCTCTCTCGGAAAACCAATTGACAAATCCATTATGTCTGCACTTGCTTTGGCTTCATCATCTTCACCATGTGAAACACCTGCTACATTTTCCCTTGTTGACCCAGTCTCCATGGATGCTGTAGAAATCTCTTCTTTACAAGAAACCATACCTGAAACGATAGAGGCATTATCTTTGAGTTCCAAAGATTGGAAAAAAGCCCAGCGTGCTGATCCTAGAATTTCACGACTCTTAGACCATATGGATAATGGAACTAAACCATCTGCTAAGCAGATTAGTGGAAATTTTGATCCAACGGTCAGGTACCTGCGTGATTGGGAAAATCTGGAAATCAGAGATGGCGTCCTCTATCGATTTTCAAAATTCAAAGGACAAACTTACAAACAGCTCCTTCTGCCAGAAAATCTCAGAATGGAAGTTTTTAAGGCATTGCATGATGATCTTGGCCATCAAGGACGAGACAGAACTGTTTCGCTTTTCAGAGATTCTTTTGGTCTGGGATGGATGCCTTCATCGAAAATCAGATACGTAACTGCCAACGATGTATTGCAAGGAAAACAAGACCTGCTTTAGCGTCACTTGTTCCCATATCTTCAACAGCTCCCATGGAAATCATCTGTTTAGATTTCCTTAGTCTTGAGCAATCCAAAGGAGGATTTGAGAATATGTTAGTGACAACTGATCTCTTTACAAGATACGCTCAAGCATATCCCACTAAAAATCAGACAGCAAGAACAACTGCCAAAATATTGTTTGACCACTTCATCGTACATTATGGCTTTCCAGCAAAAATACATAGTGATAAAGGACCGAACTTTGAATCCTCACTCATACAGGAACTGTGTAATTTAGCACAGGTGAGCAAATCTCACACAACTCCTTACCATGCCATGGGTAACGGAATGACCGAAAGGTTTAATCAGACTCTGTTAAAGATGCTCGGTACCCTTGAGGAGGACAAAAAGTCTGATTGGAAGAGCTATGTTGGTCCTTTGGTTCATGCTTATAATGTCACTATTCATGAGAGCACTGGGTTTTCGCCATATTACCTGATGTTTGGAAGAGAGCCGAAATTAGCTATTGATGCACTTCTTGGTCTGACGTTTGACGAAGCTCACTCAAAAAATAGAAATGAGTATGTGCGGAAGCTAAAAGAGCGACTTACTTTCGCTCATAGCAAGGCTAAACAAACAGCAGATAATACGGCTCTCACAAACAAGTCATATGACGATAAAAGAGCAAAGGCAGCTGTTCTAAAACCAGGCGATATTGTTTTAGTGAGAAACGTATCTCAAAGAGGTAAACAGAAGATTGCTGACAAATGGGAAACGGATCCATATATAGTACTAGAGCAACCAAACATCGAAACTCCAGTTTATATTCTCAGAAAAAAGGATTCATTATCCAGAAAAACCAAGACTCTACACAGAAACCTATTGCTTCCAATCAGAACAGCTGAGTTGGATGAGATTAAGCAGGCCTGTCCTTCTAAGGAAAAATATGTAAATCCGCAGAAAAGGAATATCACGAAGGAGTTCGATAAAGATGCAGCAGAGAAAGATGCAAGGCCAAAGAGGCTAAGGCGTCCACCAGGTTGGCAACTTTCGGATGAATGGATCTTACAATAGCATTTCGTTTTAATTATCAGCTGTATCATAATAGTGGTTACAGCAGTCGTATTGTACTTGTTTGTTTTGTATTATTGATGTCTGGAATCAGGTTCATACTTACCTTATTGTTGTACTTTATCATTGTTTGCTTACCTTATTTCCAGATTTAAAGTAAGACACTTACCTCAATCATTCCTGCATCTGTGACTCTGTTGCGGATGTTAAATTTTTTTTTTTTTTTTATCTTAGTGTATGTAAGTATTGTTGTACCTTTTTGTTAGCATCAGGTATAACGGAACTTATCAGGTAAGTTAACATAAAAAGATGCTTTGACAGTCCGATGTATATTTCAGAAGACTTACCTTCGGGATTGAAGAGCGGATCTATGGAGCTCTATTCATGGCAGTTGACCCTCAGCAGCATCTAATAACCAAGTACTGTGTGGACGTCTGTCTCTTATATAGATGTATAAATACGATAAACAATGCAGAAACAACTTGTCATGTACAAACAAAAATGGCGGGTGACGTGATTGGTGCAATCGATTATTATATCTGAGTGGTTAGTTTTAGTAAGTATGGAGAGTAAATCAAACAGTAGAACAGTTTTAAAGGAGTAGCTATGCCAAAAGCAATCAAATAAATATTGTAATTAAAGGATTTGGAAACAATAGATAACAATACTGTGAGATTCTGTAGTAATGTTATCTTTACTTTAACTCTATGACATAAGTTACATTTTGGAGAAAATATATCCTCTTATCGGACAATGTAGATCCAAGAAAAGACGGCTGTTCTCTGCAATCTGATCTTAATACACACTGTCCACAAAAGGTCACTGAGTCGCGGTGGTGCTGGTAAAAGAAACTCCAGGAAAGCATGGATAGGTGCACTGGCCTTCATGATATCACCGAAATAATGTTGAAAACGGCGTTAAACACCATACAATCAATAAGTCGGCGTTAAACACCATACGATCAATAAGTCAGTATCCAATAGTGCAAGATGAAGTGAACTATTTAACTCTTTATGAAACGAAATTCAAGGCTGTTGCAGATCACAAATTAAATATGGCTGAATTGATGAAACCTGATTCCAAAAGGGCAGAAAACAATGTTGGAAAAGGAGAAAATGCTGGTTACCAGGGATTTTTCCCCAGTGTCATTCAAACTCCGGATTGTGTGGTAAAGGGTTAATATTCTAAACATAAAACAACAGTTTAACATAACAGTTTAACTGTACACAATGATCTAAATAATGAATGACTAAAGGAATGATAACGGGAGTAGTATAGGAGGGTAGACCTCGGACAAAATCCGTTTTGTCCGAGGTCTACCCTCCCTGAGTGCCATTTTGTCCGAGGTCTACCCTCCCTGAGTGCCATTTTGTCCGAGGTCTACCCTCCCGGGGAAGCAAAAGACCGGTCAAAATATCAAACCGGAAGTAGATGTCCGCTTTTTCTGCCCCCCCATGCCACGGTCAGAGCCCCTTTTTAACCATCTCTGTGAAAAGGGGTCTTAATGCAGCTGCGCACGCGCGCACACAGGTCGTAACGATATGATTCAGACATGCCGCGGTCAGGTGTTTATGAGTCATGATCTGGTAGAAATGGGGTCGTAATGACACGGCTCAGGCAAAGACCATCGTTGGACTTAGTCTTTTTTCTCCGTCTTTATCCGTCTCAATCTTTCTCTATCACCATTGGCCTTAGTCTTTTTTCTCCGTCTTTGTTCGTCTTAACCTTTCTCTATCAACGTTGGACTTAGTCTTTTTTCCACGATATGGGTTATTTTCCCCTCCTCAGCCTGGCTCAGGCAGAGATCACTGTTGGACTTAGCCTTTTTTCCGTCTTTTGTTCGCCTCAAGCTTTCTCTATTACCGTCGGACTTAGTCTTTTTCACCACGATATGGGTTATTTCACCTCCTCAGTTTGGTTCAGCCAGAGATCATCGTTGGACTTAGGCTTTTTTCTCCGTCTTTTGTTCGTCTTAACCTTTCTCTATAGCCGTTGGACTTAGTCTTTTTTCTCCGTCTTTATTCGCCTCAATCTTTCTCTATCACCATTGGATTTAGTCTTTTTTCTCCGTCTTTGTTCGTCTTAACCTTTCTCTATCACCGTTGGACTTAGTCTTTTTCACCACGATATGGGTTATTTTCCCCTCCTCATGCTGGTTCAGGCAGAGAGCATCGCTGAACTTAGTCTTTTTTCCGTCTTTGTTCGCCTCATTTTTTCTCTATCACCGTTGGACTTAGTCTTTTCTTTGCCTCCTAGCAGTATGATCTTTAGATATTTGTCTGACGAACTCAGTCTTTTTTAAAAACTAGCTTTAGGAATAAAGATCTGAGAGCTGAGGTGATGTATACTACTATTTATCGATTTGGTTGAATTAGACAGACAAGATTTGACACTTTTATGCTATACGCTATCTTCCGAGTTGGTCAGAGATGGTTTATAGCATAAATCCTTACCATACAAGCATCGTGTTGGGGCTTAACCTTTTTTGAGTTAATTTGAATTGAAGTATATCGTTTGGAATGTAACTCTTGGAATGGTACTCAGTCGTAAAATTGACAAGTCTCGAAGATAGGACTTTCTGGAATGAATGTTAGCTCTGAAAAGAGCTGTTTTTACCATTCTCTGGATTGGAATTAAATTAATCATCCGAGCAAGTTAATTCCAAAAATCAGAGAAAGATAGAGGATTCTAAACCTCTTCATCATCAACTCATTGGTTGGTTGATATCACAGACTCCCCAAAGATTGGATCATCAGTTGGTATAACCCAAAGATCGGGGTAGAAATTAGGTGCTGGGTTCTGGGTATAGGGGTTGTCCCCTTGTCTTGCAGAGAACTCAGCCGACGTCTTTGTCTTTTGACGTTTTCTCTTCTCCTTGTTCCTTCGACTTTTACCAAATAGTCCACAGCAGAATCTGAACAAACCCATCGTGGAAATGAAATGGCATATAGAGAAATTTGGTGGTTTTATAGCTTGGTGGAGGGATTGACCTACTTTTCGTCTTGGAATTAAGAGTACGAACGTGGGCGAGACCATGTAGATAGAACATAATGTACTATATGATCTATCTACATTTTTCCAAGACTGATATTTTGTGGAGAAAATATCTTTGTGGGAAAAAGAATGAAAAAAACACCATTTAAACAGTATAACTTTTATTTGAACAGAACTGAACAATGAACTGAGCAATGAACATATTTACAACAAACACATAGATAAAAGAACTATCATACATTTATATACTATTTGTGGGGAAAAAGTCTTTGAGCTTTATTGGATAGAATTCCATACTGCTGATTGAACCATAACACTACATCTCGATCGTTTCGTCGATGTTCCGTTGTGAGGAATTTCTGTTGAAGATATTTCTGTATGTTGTATCCTCTGGCGGCAGCATCCAATACGAAGATACAGTAAAATCCGCAAACTTTTCCCTGTGGACTCTGAAGAGTTTGTCGATTGTATCTCCACGAATAAGAATGATTGTCTAAAAAGTTAATGATTTCTGGCTCAAGTGGTGGTAGTCCGTAGGGATCAAAGTATAGTACATCACCATTATTGTTGAATATCACGGCTACCCAATGTTCTCCTGGACCGGTTGATTTCTCTGTGTTCACAATGTAGGCTTTCACATGATTGGGTTTTTGTCGAGGTAGCTGATCTTTTGCACAGACTTTTGCCTGTAGATTTTTTATCCATGTTCCGTGATCCAATATGTATTGAATTTCAGAAGTATACATTTTTTCTAATCACTTTCTTCCCAGGATTGTTTTACTTTGTCACACCAGTATTGTAACCACGACTCCGTGAATTCAGATAAAATGCTTTGTTTTATATTTCGCCATAATCTGTAGGCTTCCACATAGTCACTTTCATCGAGTTTCATTTCTATGAGTTCGGGATACCATTTCTCCATGATTTCGTATGGATTTAATTCCATCATGGCTTTTTCTATGAACATATCTGTATGTTCTTGTCTATCCTTGAATAAACACAGTTCATGCTGTGTTTGGCTGGGATGATCCACTTGACATCCGTAACACTGGTTGGTAACTTCACTGATAATAAGATTTTTTAATTTTTCAGTCATATGTTTTTCGAAGCTATTATGAATGTCATTTTTCCGAGTAGAGATGCACTTCGACACGGAATATTTCACCTTTTCTGCTTCTTCTCTAAGTGTTATAGCAAATCTGAGTCCCAACATTGTTTTTTTAGTTCTTTAGTCCTGTAGATAGTCCTGAAAAGGACTGTTTTTTCAATAGTTCTGAAAAGAACTGTCGTTTTCGATATTATATTCCTTAGTCCTGAAAAGGACTGTTTTTGTGAAAGCTATCTTTTGATCAGAGAGTTTCTGTTGATTTTTTCCAGGATTAATAATCTGTGATAACTTCTCTCAAACTGTTGATTTCAATCTGATTGTCAAATTCAGCAAAGACAATAACGTTGATAGCTGCTGCCAGAGCTTGAGCAAACTGAAGTTCAATTCGAAGATTTCCAGTTTTTATAGGATGAAGTTGTCCTTCTTCACTGCCTTGATCCGCTGTCAAATCGTATCCCCACAAACAGTATCCACCAACATAGGCTTCTTTACCAATATTAAATGATTTATTGAGTGCTAAAGATGAGTTAGCCTGATACAATGATAAAAAGGATTTCAAATACAATCCTACTTCAAAGTTAGGTTCAAAGGGTCTGTTATGAATACTGTGACCATTACATGATACATCAATTTTTGACAGATTAAAATGATGAAAGAAAAATGGATTTCTACCATAATCCCCATTATAATCAGTATTTGCTACCATTGCAATGAAAATGCGTTTTGGAAGTTGTCCTTGAAACAAATGATCTTCAACTTTAGACTGAAGGCCTGTAGAAATGGTAAAAGTTTTTACTTCAACCCTACGAATAGGGATTTTCATGTTTTGCTGAGCAATAACATGATTTAGATCATTTGCAACAACAGGTAACAATTCGACATTTCGCACATGAAGACTGACTGTTTCCAGTACAATTTTTGAAGCTGGTGCACCACCGCCTCCTGTGAGACAAAAGTTTAGCGAAGATCTGTTTAATCTAAGTCTGATTTCAATACCATTAGGTAAATATTTTTCTTGTTGAAACAGATCAAGATGCAAGCGTCCAAAAAGTTCGGCAGTTCTGCTTTGTGCAATTTCACCCATTCTTTCTTTTAACCCTGCATTTTCTCCATCATGGTTGAGTGCATTGAAATGGCCAGAGGTGTCTTCGATCCAAAGATCACCAGCTTTCAAATGTGTAGTCTTGCTGTCAGAATTATATGACATAAGATTTTCGATATATGCTCTATATGGATAGGTATCTGAATTGCTGGTGATTAGTTTATTATTTAGATACAAATCGACACTACTAAACAAGCTGTGCAGGAAGTTGTTTACAGGGGCCACATTTGCATTGGCAAGTAAATTGCCACCGTCAGCTTGAACGACTTTGTATTTGACATACAAATACGATTGTGACAAATCTGTCCAATGTTCAGTTTGAGGTGGTATGATGAATTCTATTGGTGCATTGTTTGCCAAAGACGATATTGGGAAATGTTCAATCCATTGACTTTCTTGCATCGTTGTCATTGTAGGTGGTACAGAAAGAACGTCGAGTTCTGACTTACTGCATTCACAGGACCCGCTTTGCATCATTTTTATATAATTCAAGTAGATGAATTCAGTATATGAATCAATTATATTAATCAAATATATCAAGAGGCCGTCTGTCTCTTTGTCTTATGATCTTACCACTGTGAAGGCGGTAGGGGGAATGACGTGGTTTTCGTGATTTTCTTTTACTTATCCCTGGTATTAGCTTTTCTGCTAGATCATGAATGGCTTGTTTTCCCCATGAAATTACAACTTTTTTGGGGTTTTCGCCACGTAAAAGGATATCTTCTACTACCCCTATTCCTTGTTTGATTCCTTCTTTTTTCACGGCATTAAAACCAGATTTAATCAACGGTTTAAGCAATGGAGTCACTACTTTAATTGCCGATTTAAATAGCGAACCTAACCCATAGCCATACTGATGTTTTACACCACGATAAACTGGTAGCATTTTTTAAAAATGATTTTCAATGATTTTCAATGATTGTCAATTGAACGTTGTCTGAAATGTAACTTCACTATTGTCTTACCAGTAATGAAATGAACCGGTATACCTAAATCCCCTGTTATTTGAATGTGAATATGATCGAAATCGGATTTCGAAACGGGAATATAATGCGGTATTGTAATTTCATGATTGACATGTTGAGAACCACAACCATTTTCAACCAAATCGGATGTTTTGAAAGGTAGAACACGAAGTATGGGAGCAAGTGTATCACCCACTATAGTGTGTTCAGCAATATCTGAATAAATATACAGATGATTGTAGCCAGCATCAATGTTTGGATTGTATTTAAAGTATTTGAAAATATTTTTACCCTGAAAAATTGTATCATGTTTGAATTCTGGTGATCCACCCAGTTTTAAAAACAGAGATGGATGTAATTTGAGTCCTGATTTTATAATATTATCAAATGTAATTTTCGGACGTTTGGTTGAAGGTGAATAAGTGATGTGCAAACCCGACGAATTCTTACGAAGAGCAGGACCTATACCGGTTTGAATCACATCATTAATCGTCTCTATAAGATGAGCAGGTGTAGTGTAATTCCCGGATGGAAAGTTAAATCGAATTCCCCATTTTATTATATCACCTCCACTATTTTGTCTTAATATATTTATTTTCATATTATCTCCTCTTTTGTCTATCTGTGATATTAATTTGACTAAGTCCTTATCCGTTGTTATAAGATCGAACTGTGCTTCTTCTTCACTTATGTTTAAGAACTGAGAGGGAGTAATAAGTTGAACTAATGCGACTTCCCAAGTTTCCTTGTCAATATGAACTGTCTTTGGTAAATGAACCTTAAAACAACATTGGGTGTTGTTCGGATAAAGATCCATGGAACTATCGCTGGGTAGAGTGAGATAAAACGAATTCATTTTTTACTATCAATCCACCCTGACTGCTTTTGATCTGATCTGCTGAATTTTAATCCTGGTGATGGAAGAATATATCCAAGTGAGCTGCTTAACAGGATCAGCCACAATTCACGATCTTGACTTTGAATACTTAAATGTACTATTGAGGTTGCAATAATTGCATAAATGACTAAAATCTGTGAAATATAGGTAAACTGATTCTTTGGGACACGATTTCCACAGCAATTGTAGTTCTTACTGATACTACTGCTACTACTGCTATCGAAATTTTCTATTCCGAGCTTTTCTTCTATTCCAGACTTTTCTGTTCCACACTCGATGTTTGACTGTGGATTCATTATGAATGTACTGACTTTTTATAACTTTTTTCTTAAGTTATAAGATTTTTTATAAGAAAAGATGTTTTCAAAACACTAAAATAGGATTACACCAAATAGGATTATACCAAATAGGATTACACCAAATAGGATTCTGGTATCCAACTTTGAAATTTTTTTGGATAGCCTTTCCAATTGACTTTTATTTCTTTGATTAATTTTTTACCCTTACGTCTTGTACGTCTATCAAGAACTGAGTCAATCTCATAAATATCATCATCTTTTATTAATTGAAGTTCATATTCATAATAAGTTCCTAAAATCTGTTCTCCCAGTAGATCTTTTACTTTATAGGTAATAGGTGAAAATGTTTTGTTGACATGGCTGATTTCAAATATTTCTTGCGTCCAATTCGGTAAATAGCCCTTATCAAATGTACGTTTTGTTTTATTGATTCGAACATGATCTCCGATTTTGAATTTCGGGTTTTTCATCATTACATTTGTCGGTAATTGAGAATACAGATTTCTTGAAATCTCTGCCTCATTGGATTTTGTTACCATTACAGGAGATGTTTTTATACTTCTGTGAAAAGTATGGTTGTAATTCTTAACTAAAGAATTCAACACGTCAATGTAACGCCTTGTTTTCTTATACGTAAAGTATTTCCACATTCTCGTTTTCAAAGTTCGTTGAAATCTTTCAACAATACTTGCTTTTGTCTCTGGGTTTTCAGTGGTGAAAAAATGAATCTGATTCTTTTTCAAGTAGTCTTGAAACGATTTGTTTTTAAATTCCGAACCTTTGTCTGTTTGAAGCGCTAAAGGTTTTCGTTTTGATTTCTGAACGATAGATTGAAATGCTTTGATTAAAGTTTTACCCGTTTTGTCTGGAATAGGGATAACCCATGAAAATCTCGAAAACACATCAATCACACAAAGTAAATATTTCTTGTTATTATTTTGTTTTGCTAAATGCTGCATGTTAGCCAAATCAGCTTGCCATTGATAATCTATACCACCTACAATAGTTTTTCGTCTTTTGAAACGACGACGAATCGGTTTGTGTAAGGTGTAGGTGGATTCACCCTGTAACCATTCTTGAACATCTTTGTATCTTATTCCTTTCAAAATAGATTTCGCAGCGTGATACAATTGCTTTACTCCACTAAATGCTACAGTACTTTTAGGATCATAAAACAACTTTCTTAACACGTAATCAAGTTTTGACTTTACCATGCCTCCCATGACTGAAGTGTTTTACGGCTCGGAGTCTTTTTTATAGACTTTGGGGGAGTTAGCAGTTCTTTAACATAGAATTGCTTCAATCGTTCTCTTTCTTCAGGTTTCATGTATGGAGATTTTTCTTTTATTCTTTTCATACTTCTTTTTATAGGAGTTAACTTAGTACTTTTTCGTACGCTTTTTGGTGTGTGAAATAAGTAATCGGAATCTCCATAGGATTCTGCATGGGAATCTTCATCTTCGCTCAATGATTTACTCGGTGATTTATCATGGACTTTTTGTATCCATTTCCATCTGTTCAAATTACCAATAACTTCTTGAGGTATATTACTTTCATGTAATGCCTTTGAAAATGTTTTCCATCCTCTGGGCTCAATGCCTTTTCTTTGACGTATCGCATCATTGACAAGATCAATAATATTGGAGCCATGGATGCGTGTACCTTTATATGACACCACCCCATGTCCGTCCCAAGTTAAATTATCGTTGTCTTTTATCATACTCAAAAGTAACTCAGCTTTTCTTTTCATGGTTTTTGGTACACTTTGCAAAATTCGATCATACAAGGCAACAGATTGCAGGCCAACAGATGCTGATTCCTGTGCACCATCATCGGTTTTTGGAGGAAAATTGATCGAAGTTGGTTTTGTTTTCTGAAGCGAATTTTGTAACTTAATCAAAGTTTCGCCATATCTTTGAACCTTTTCTGTTTCTGACAGGTCGGTACTTTGTAAAATTTGACTCATATCTTGCCGAAGATGTGATGCATCTGCAACTTGTGGATTAGGTGGTAAACGAGGTTTTTGAGCTTGTTCGGCTTTCCATCGTTTCATGTTTTCTAAGACCTGGTAAGGTACGATAACCATTTTTCTAACAGACATGATTTTTTATTTATAAGATTTTTTATCTACAAGATTTTTATCTATAAGATTTTTTTCATTGAAAATGTTTTCATCTACAAGATTTTTTATCTACAAGGCTTTTAGAGCTCCTCCTATTCCTCCGATAACGGCTTTTCCTAACAAAGGTAATAATGCAGGTGCAAGCAATGAAAGAAATCCACCTTTTTGATTTAAAATTTGTTTTTTATCTTTTACAGAGACTGATTTTGAAGCTAAACGTCTGAGATGTTGTCGGCTTGAATACAACTTCTTCTTCTGATCTGGTGATAAATGTACATTGCCTTTTAAAACATTATGACAGCATTCCGATATACACCTTATCGCTTCTGAGGGTGAATCTTTGACAAGCTTTTTACGTATTTTTGGTGTAGCCTGTATCATGGCCATAACCATTGAGCCGTGTTTTTTTATCAGAGGTCTTTTCTTCATGTTGACTTTATCACTATTTCACATCAAATGAAAATAAAAGTTGCATGTCACTATCATTTATACCTGATTTTTTATCATACTGTCTTTTTTACAAAAGAAAACTACGAATCGGAATCAGTGAGTTCTTCATCCTCGCTTTCTTCTACATCTGACCCTCTGTCGGGCAGAGGAATGGTTCTTCCACCACCAAGATGAATCAGACGCTTGTCATAGTCAACACGATATTTTCCTGTGTCAAGCTTATATTGGATTATATCCCCAAACAGTCGATCTTCTGCCTTTCTACCTTTTTTATATTTAGCTAATGTATTTGGAGACCATGAGGCGGATGGAATGGATTGAAACTTCAATTTTTTCCCTGGTTCTATAAATTGTGAATACTTTGTTCTGAGTTTTTGCATTCTTTCACTTAATAGTTCCTTTCTGGATTTCGGATAGCGTTGATGTTCTGAAATGCTGCTTCCTACAGGCCTTCGCATAGTAACAAATCTTTCATCAATCATAGGCGGTGGGGTGGTAGTTCTTGCATCAATTATAGGTGGTGAGGTGATAGTTCTTGCATGCGTTTTCGGGGGATTTCTCTTCTTTGGAGATTTTTTCTTCTTTGGAGACTTTTTATTCCTTGGAGATTTTTTCTTCTTTGGAGATTTCCTCTTTCGAGGAGCACGTTTTCGAGGTTGTCTTTCATCCCCAAATTTCCTAACGGTTTTAGTTCCATCCCATCTCAGTAAACTTCTGATAATAACACCACCTAGAAATCCACCACCTCCAGGTTTTAAAATAATTCTACGTTTAATTTCCTCATCAATATTCGGATCTGCTAACTGCTCGATGTCTGCTCTATGTTTTGTCATATACGTGGTGGTTTGTTTTGGTAATTTGATTTTATCTTCAATGATGTTTTGTGCTGCCAACGTAAACCATTTTAAAATTTCTTTTAATCCTGCTTTCAACACAGATTCTCTTTCATATCTATTGGTTTGTTGACTTAAATTTCGCAAAGCAGCTAAAATTGAAGTTGGCGTGGTTGGTAAAGCCATGTTTACTCACTGTCGCCTATTGATAGAATGACAATATAAATTAAAATGAAGTCATTTTTATTTTAAAAAACATTGTAACGATTAAGCAGGGGAATAAACGGTTGGACCTCTTTCGTCTTCTTCATAACGATGAAATATATCTGTTCGCAGTCTTAATTCTTTATTTGTTCGTGAATGGAAATCAATGACAAGATATCCATGATCCGCCGATGTAGCATCTTCATAAGCAGACAGTAAATGTGGAGCTTGCATTTGGTGAGCTAGTGTTTTAATCTGATTTTTATCTCGCTCATTTCGAAATAAAATCATGTATCTTGAATTAAGACTGATGGTTCGACTCGATTTCGATTGTTGAAACATATTTTGTGTGATATAAATCACGGTTGCATTACGGTGATGTCCTTTTCTTGTAAACCAAAGTTTAATTTTTTCCTCATCTTTTTCACCCAGCATATCATCAAAGACGATTAAATGCGGTATAGATACATCGCTGACAAGTTCGTTTTCATCGTCAGGAATTCCTTCCACGAATTTTATTAATTCAAACTGCGAATTGAATTTCTCCTGCATAAGATTGTAAGCATACTGCCATTCTTTGTAACACCAGACAACTCTTTCAGGAACGATATTGAACAAAGCTTCTCGATAGTCAATTAATTTATGAACAAAGACTGTCTTTCCACAACCACTCGGACCTGTGATGAAAATATTACAAGGATGTTGAAATAAAATAGCTTGTACATCCACCTCCATGATTTCTTTACTTTTCTCTTTAAGGATTAATAATAAAATGACAACATAAATAACGATGGAAGCATTTTTATTCAATCATTTCTTCAAAAAAGATCAGTCTTGGAAATTGTAGATAGATCATAACATTCTATGTGAATGAATTTTTACAGTACGTTATGGTCTATCTACATGCTCTCGCTCACGTTCGTACTCTTAATTCCAAGACAAAAGTACCTCAATCCCCTACCAACCTATAAAACACTGACGATATTTCTCTACAACCATTCAACTCTCGTTCTCTCGAGTAGTGCAAAGAAAAATTTCTATCGATTGAAAAACCTGTAGACAGAAATCTTGTAGTGAAAAATTATGTCAAGTGAAATGCTGCCTTTGCCGATAGAACTACGTGAAAAAGTTTATAGAGATTTCATCCATCTGCACACGCTCGATGAACAAGTACAGGCTGATATTAAATTCAACTGTTTGAAACTTTGGGTAGATAGATTGAATAAGGGAGCTACAAAAGGAGAAACATCCTGCAAACTGTATGCCATACACAGTTTTATTATGATGTTGGTGGACGATACAGGTTCAGATCCCATCCTCGAAGCTTATTTAGCAGGTTGGTGGTGGAAAGATCTCATTATTGCTAATCAGATGCAAAATTTCACTAAACAAACGCAAGCCACAACTCGATGGGTATTCATTATCATAGGAAGAACAGAAGAAAGTTTTCTGAACGTCCTGAAAATGAAATCAGTTCTGTTTGACTTTTACTTACGCTACAAAAGAGGATCAATTCAAGACAGTGAGGAGACAGTGGATACTCTGGAAGGCTATATTCTATTTGATAGAGATGTCACAGAAGAAACCGTATATTCATCTCTTTCAACAAAAGATATTTCAAAATATGTTTTTCCATCTAGTGGAACACGTCATTACAGTGAAATGGATAGCGTATATCCAATGTCTTTGGGCAATGAACAATTACACAAAGTTATTGTGGAACATGAAGACAAGTGGAAAAATCGAGGTATCTGCGAATTTGCATTGTAAGAATTGTTTTGTCATTGTTGTAGATTAAAAACTGTATTGTTAATAATGTTTTGTATATATATATATATATAATGTATCTTCAATATTGTTTTGTAAACATTGTCTTTGTAAAAATGTTATAGTGTTAGAATGTTTTGCTTTTAACGATGATGTTTTAAGAACTTGAATAAAAAATGATTAAAAAGTCACATGTTTTGATTCCTTCCCAGGAAAAAGGGAAATACACTAATAAAGATAGTCTAAGACGAACAAAGACGGAGAAAAAGACTAAGTCCAACTTTATCCTAATAGAGAGAATGGGTAAGTTGAACGAAAGCAGAGAAATGGCTAAGTCCTACAGACGGTGGCACAATCTCACAGAATAAAGACGGAGAAAAAAGACTAAGTCCAACGATACTCTCTGCCTGACCCAGCGTAAGTAGAGAATATAGTCCATATCGTGGAAAAAAGACTAAGTTCAACACTGCTAGAGAAAGCCTGAGGCGAACGAAGACGGAGAAAAAAAGACTAAGTCCAACGATACTCTCTACCTGACCCAGCGTAAGTAGAGAATATAGTCCATATCGTGGAAAAAAGACTAAGTTCAACACTGCTAGAGAAAGCCTGAGGCGAACGAAGACGGAGAAAAAAAGACTAAGTCCAACGAGGGTCTCTGCCTGAACCACCATGAGAAGGGAGTATAACCCATATCGTGAAAAAAAAGCCTAAGTCCAACTGTGATAGAGAAAGATTGAGGCGAACAAAGACGGGAAAAAAGACTAAGTCCAACGATGACAGAGAAAAGCCTAAGTCAAACGATAGTGTCTGCCTGAACCATGTCATTACGACCCGTGCGCACGTGCGTGTAGATGCATTAAGTCCCCTTTTCACAGACCATGGTTAAAAAAGGATCCCTGCCGCGTCAAAGATGGTGAACATCTATCTCCGATGAAGAAAAAAAGACTAAGTCCAACGATAGTCTCTGCCGAACCATATCATTACGATCCGTGCGCGCAGATGCATTAAGACCCCCTTTTCACAGACCATGGATAAAAAGGACCCCAGCCGCGTCAAAGATGGCGGACATCTACTTCTGGTTTGACATTTCGACCGGTCTTTTCTTGAGAGCCATGTCGTGGAAAAAAAGACTAAGTCCAACACGGTGATAGAGAAAGATTGAGGCGAATAAAGACGGAGAAAAAAGACTAAGTCCAACGATGGTCTTTGCCTGAGCCGTGTCATTACGACCCCATTTCTACCAGATCATGACTCATAAACACCTGACCGCGGCATGTCTGAATCATATCGTTACGACCTGTGTGCGCGCGTGCGCAGCTGCATTAAGACCCCTTTTCACAGAGATGGTTAAAAAGGGGCTCTGACCGTGGCATGGGGGGGCAGAAAAAGCGGACATCTACTTCCGGTTTGATATTTTGACCGGTCTTTTGCTTCCCCGGGAGGGTAGACCTCGGACAAAATGGCACTCAGGGAGGGTAGACCTCGGACAAAATGGCACTCAGGGAGGGTAGACCTCGGACAAAACGGATTTTGTCCGAGGTCTACCCTCCTATACTACTAACGGGTCCCTGTCCAGTGAGAGTTAATGCAGCTGGGATTTACTACACAAGTTACCTAGGTGTATCTATTTTTAGATTCATTCATAATGTTACAGTGGTGTAGGAATAAGTGATAATAGCCTGCTTTGCATAGGTCACTTAATTTACATATAAGCAAAGATCTTGTACCTCATAAATGACATCTTGTTCAGTCTCTCACTTTGTAAGAAGACGTGTTCCAATTGGAGTGGTAGAGATTTAGTGGTGTTTGTCAAAATTGTCATATATAACAGAATTAGGATTTCTAATGGAAAGAAGTATTTTACTGAGAGGCAGTATTTGGCAGCTGTGGGGTTTTTTGTTTACTTTGACTCTAGGTCAATCATGATGCCTATAGACTAGCTTCGCTAGTCTAAAAATTGAAGGCACAGCATTGACCTTTAAAAACGAACATTTTGGAAAGTTTCGCTCATGCGCTAATTTTTGCATCAGAGGGTCACATGTTCCAACGACCACTCGGGAGACGGGCTTTGAAAACATAGCGGGAAGAAAAAAAAGGCGATATAGATCTACTCACGTTTTCTTTAATTTCCACAGTGTTTTTCTCCATTCCAAAGACAAACCCCTATAATTGGAGTCGTTTTTTTTAAACTTTGTCACCTGCTAATGCTTTGAGGTTTGAAAATTAGGCTTTTGTCATCTACTTCACCCTTTACCACACAATCCAGAGTTTTAACGACCCTGAGAAAGGCGGGCATTTGAAAACATTGTGGGAAAAGGAGAAAATGCTGGTAAGCAGTATTATCTCCTTTTCCCACACTGTTTTCCACCCTATAAAAGATCAGACTGCACATTCTGTGCAGTCTGATCTTGATCAGCACTGTCCGCAAAAGGTTAGTCAGTCGCGCTTAGCAGCTTCAGGGTTAAGGACGCAATTTTTATACGCGAAAGATAGCCGCGTGGTAAGTGTCGTATTTTTCTCTCGAAAACTAAGAAAGATCGGCGGGTACATGGGTAGAGATCAGTCAAGATTTGCTCAGCCGATGTACTGTCGAAGGTGGAAATGTGTTCAAACGCATTGTAGTTTCCAAAGATATTTGCGTTTGATTCCAGCTGTGTATAAACCATAGTTCCTTAAAGACAGACGGTAAAAACCGATTACTATTAATGTTTTCTAGGAAAATTCTTCGCAATTCTTCGCCGCAATTGCATAGAAGTGATTCATACCATCCCACATATTTTGGACGACAACGCAACGTGCCACAAACGTAACAATGATCCGGCTTTATTTCAAGGAGATCAACAGAAAGTTTTGAACAAGTTGCATATTCGCCGGATTTAAGCCCGTGTAATTACGAATTGTTCCTAAAATTACAAGAAACCATGAAAGGAATTTGCTACAGTGATTTAGATGAATTTTATGCAGCCGGTAACGGGGTGGTGAGGCCATCAACTTGTGTTGCTCATCAACCGGTATTCTGTCGTTGCCAAAGAGTTTGTCTAGGGGAAATTAAATTGAAGAAATATAACATTAAAATGTAGAAGAAATTATTTGTTTTTCGGTGTAGCTGAATGCGCTGGCTTTTGACCTATTCCATGGAACTGAAAAAGAACGAATGGATGGTAATTTGCGATTAGTAAAAATGTGTACATCTGGCATTTTCTCCATTTCCCACAACGTTTTCTACCCTACCCAAAATAAATTTCAATTTTTGAGTCAGATTTAAATTGTCGTCTGCACATGCTTTGAATTTAAACAAGGCTAAAATTCTGTCGTTTGGTAAAGGATTAAACATGTATTTTTGTGATAAGCAGATCGTGCGGAGAGCTAGGCTATGGTGAGATCTGATAAGCTTGACTTCTCTGTGCAGTTGTTACGCCTCTTTTTTAACAAGTGGTTTAATCCCAATTATAAACTACTATGTTGTAATTGCAGCTGTCGGTATTTCTAAGGAAAAATGAAACATTATTACTTTTTATTGTTATTGTTTCTACGTCTAACATCTAGATTATATAGCAAGGTTAATTGTTATGTATTGCCCATATGTTCAGGTATTGAGTATATTTTCTTCTTCTCTATGCTCTTTGTTGTTTTCCCTGATAAATCCTTAACAATGATCAATCAAATGCATCATACGAGGTAAAGACGGAGAAAATCATGATAGAAAGGTGCTTAACTCATTTGTCTATAAGTATCACTCATTGAAATATACCACAAACAGCAAGTGGCTTCTACATACAGGAATATTTTATCCTTCCTTACAGAAAGGTCATAAAATAGATAGACAAATTTTCTTCTCTAACGTTTGTCAATATTTTCTGTGCACAGGGCATATATCTCTAAAACAGTGTGTTACAGTCTTAAACTTGGCTGTTTCAGAAACATGACATAGTGAACAGGAACTTCTGAAAAAAAATCCAAAACTTGTTTTGACAAATACAAAATACGACTAGAAAAATCGCTTTAAACTCATCAAGGATACCGACAAGACATGTCATGTACGTTAGAAGCGTACATGTAAGTGACCCATCATGTAACTTATCAGATCTACAGTTGAGACTCATTATCGGTGTTAGAAGCGTATACGTAAGTGACCCATATTTCAATGCATAAAAAAAAGAAACTTTTCTAAGACACGTCATCCATTCACGTTACAAGTGTGAACGTGGGTTATTTAAAGTTATCGAAAATACCATCAAGACACATTATGGACGTTAGATGCGTTTACGTAAGTGACCCATGTTTAAACTCATCAAATCTATCATTAAGACATACATGTATTATGGACATAAGAAGCCCACACTTAAGTGACCCGTATTTAACCTCACCAAATCTATCATAAAGACACATTAAGGACGTCAGAATCGTACACATAAGTGACCCGAATTTAAACTCATCAAAGATACCATCAAGACACATTTTGGACGTACGAAGCATACACATAAGTGACCGGTATTTAATTAAACTCATGAAAAATACTATCAAGAAACATTATGGGCGTCAGAAGCATAAATGTAAATCTATATTTAAACTCAACAAAGATATTATGCTACACGTACATTGCAAATATCGGAACTCTGGTTCGAATAGTTAGTAGCAGGATTTTTTTAAATTTTCACTACATAAGAGCATGTAAAGCTTAGGACCCCCGGAACAGGGCCAGTTTTGATCATACGGTTACCTTCTACAACATAGGTGGAAGTCCACTAGATGAAGCTACATGTTACATTTTGTAGTCTAGACCAAGAAAATAGTAAAAAAGGTATTTCTTTTCTCTTTCGTTGCTTACGTAACCAGGGTTCTGCATTGAATCAGGAAATATTCCTAACAGGTTTGTGTTAGGAATGCCTTGTACTTTGAAAGGAAAATATTTTATAGAATTGAATTGTTGACACCAACGATATATCTATACGATGATACATTTGAAATCACAAAATCGAAAAAAAAAAAAAAAAAAAAAATGGCTTGCTAATTCTATTCGGTTTATCAACGATTCAATTTATACACCAGTTTAATTCTTCACCAGTGTAATAATTCTGATAGCGAGATCAGGTCAGGGTGTGAAAAATGGTAAATAAAATTCCATTCATACACCAGTTTAATTCTTCACCAGTGTAATGATTCTGACAGCTAGAACAGGTCAGGGTATGAAAAATGGTACATAAAATTCCATTCAGAATTTCAATTTTAACAACTGTTCAATCATCTGTAAAGAAAACAGTTAAATATAGTATCGTGGATATTCAGGCTGTCTTAAAAAGTCTTTTACCAAAAGTGCTCACAAGATCAAGGGCCGATCTAACGCGTATTTCCGGGTCGAAAGGACATCTTGACATCTCACGATAAAAAATAAAAGTTATTGTCTGTTTTCACACGAGAGATAGCAAAGTCAGTTTGGTGTTGGGTATTAAAGGTTTTTTGTTTTTTTTTTGTAGCAAATGTTTAGTTCTCGGTGAGAATGATTTATTTTGATCTTAACAATTGTGCTCAGATGAGCTGAACATTTGATGTCAGCATTTTGTTCCAGAACTTTATCATTTATTCCAATGAAAAAGTTTCTGGTACTAAAAATTTAAAAATCTTCAGGCCGAAACACATTTTGTCAGAGTCTGTTCATATTTGATATAAATGATACTTGATTAGACATGTTTATATTCACTGACATTATATTGGCTTGGATTCGATCTCGCTACACCATTCTTAAGAACATTCCAAGTCTTATTCTCCAAACTTTTCTAAATTTGAAACTAACACAACTTCTTATTGGCTAAAGTGTTTATTTTAGCCAACCAGAAGTTGTGTTACTTTTCAATTCAGATAATCTCAGAAAAAAAAGACTAAAATCTTCTTAGGAATGACTGGTGACTACACACCCGGGATGGCTACGTTTATCATTTCTAAGAAGGCATGGCTATGAAGATTGCAACAAAAGAAATGAGCACGATTTAGTTTCGGGCAAAAAGGACAATGGACGAATCGTCCTGCTTTCCTAGTTAACTTGGTAACTTGGTAACATGCATTTAGACTATATTTAACCCATATCCTGCTAAACAAATGAAACTTTCAAAACGATAGTATAAACCCAAAATTTTCCTATTTCAAAGGTACTTTTGGTGGAGAGATATCTCCTTAACGGACAGTGTAGATCGAAGATCAGACTGCGCGTTCTGTACAGTCTGATCTTAATCTACACTGTCAGCAAAAAGTCAGTGAGTCGCGCTTAGCAGCTTAAGGGTTAAGAAAAAGACTAACTCTTTTTGATAATAACAAGAATGTATTGTTTTCATGGATTCACATTATAAAACGGTGCGTCATACAAACAACCTATACATAGAACTGAAATGCCGATTCAGCATACGGAAATTTTCCACAGCTTTATCAACAACTTAAGGTTGTTTCGGTTTCGAAAAACGCTTTTGCAAAATGTATAAATATCAGACTCAGTAGTAAACCGGATTATGCTATAGTATGATATAAAATCTGCACTGCTTTGTTTGATATATGATATACATGTATATCAATCAAAGCAGTACAGATTCTATACTATACTGTAAGTCCTATGCACGTGCTCTGTTGCTATCTGATCTTGATATACGCCGGCTATATATTGTATTCTGAGTTGATAAAAGGGTTTAAGTAGAACACCTGCATTATTTATCAGTCATCTTGTAATTAAATACAGGATGTTTTCCATACAAAACTTCCTCTTTGAACAAAGGTATGTAGGATGTTGGCTACCCGAAACCTTCTATTTCAATGGGGTGATATATCTCCCTAATTCTTTGCCAAACAATGCCGTCAGGAAGCGGACTATTGGAAACATTGCTGGAAAAGAATTTCTGGGCATCAACATTTTCCTTTTTTCCAGTATTCTACTCACTCAAAGACAAATAAACATTACCTGTAATCGAAACACATCATAATCAATATGTCAACATTGAAATGGAAGGTTTTCAGATTGATTGATTGAAAGATGTTTTGTACCGGTGTTTTATTTCAGCATTTTATTAGTCATAACACGGCGACAGTCATGTATGTCCTGGTTTCACCACTACTAGACTAGGCTCTGAAGTGTCTTGCCTATGGACAGTGCGTCCAATTAGACTCGAGTCCGGGGGCCTTTACAGTTTTTGCCTAATTTCACAAAACTTCACCATGATTCATCACCTGATTAAGTATGAGTAGTATAGGAGGGTAGACCTCGGACAAAACGCGTTTTGTCCGAGGTCTACCCTCCCTGAGTGCCATTTTGTCCGAGGTCTACCCTCCCTGAGTGCCATTTTTGTCCGAGGTCTACCCTCCCGAGCAGAAAAAATGCCGCATCACTGCAATTTTGGCGTGATTCGGTTTCCGCGACATATGAATACAATAATAAATAGTCCGTTACTAGTCTCGGGAGGGTAGACCTCGGACAAAAGTAGTTCCGGCAGTTGGTTCAGGTAGAAACCCTCGTTGGACTTAGTCTTTTTTTGGAGGGTTGATCTTTCTCTCTCTATTACCGTCGGACTTAGTCTTTTTTCCACAATTGGATTAAAAAGTAGTTCCGACTGATGTAAACAAACGTAAACAAAACGTTTTGATTGGTCGAGACGTTTTCCCGCCAAAATTCGATGGGTTATTTCCCTTTTCAGCTTGGATCAAGCCAAAGGCCTTGTTGGACTTAGTCTTTTTCACAATTGTATTAAAAAAGTAGTTCCACCTAATGTAAACAAACAGTTTGGTTCAGGCGGAGCCTATTGTTGGACTTAGTCTTTTTTCCACGATATGGATTATATTCTCTACTTACGCTGGGCCAGGCAGAGAGCATCGTTGGACTTAGTCTTTTTTCCGTCTTTGTTCGGCTGAGAGCTGTTGTTTCTCTATCACCGTGTTGGACTTAGGCTTTTTCTCTGTCATCGTTGGACTTAGTCTTTTTTCTCCGTCTTTGTTCGTCTTATCCTTTCTCTATCAACGTTTGACTTAGTCTTTTTTCACCACGATATGGGTTATTTTCCCCTCCTCAGCTTGGTTCAGCCAGAGATCATCGTTGGACTTAGGCTTTTTCCGTCTTTGTTCGTCTATCTTTCTCTACAACCGTTGGACTTAGTCTTTTCTTTGGTTCCTAGCAATATGATCTTTAGACATTACCTAACTATATGATCTGAGTGTGGGTTTTTTCCGACATTTCCCGGAAATCACTTCGTCTAGACTTACCCAACCTTAGGTTTTATTCGTCCCTAGTTTTATTCGTCCCTAGTTTTTAATCTGCAAATCTTTTTTAAAATTGTAAAAATTTTTATCCGAAAATTTTTATCCGAAATTTTTAAGCGTAAAAATTTCTTCTATCGCTAAAATTTTCTCTGTAAGATTTTTTGAAAAATTTTTTCTCTGCAAGATTTTTTATTTGAAAAATTTTTTCTATCGATAAAAAGTTTTTCTCTCTGCAAAAAAGTACAACAACACATCTACAAAATTGACAATTGTTAAAGATAGATTTTTTAAGGTTTTGGTTAGTCCTGAAAAGGACTGTTTTTGGAGATTAGACTGTCTTTTTTCCTCGTCTAATGACAGCAACCAAAATTTGCATGACAGATGGGACAACTTCCAGTTCTTCTTGTGATTGTCATTGTACCATCCTTCGTGGTGATCTTTCTCCCGAGTTCAACGTCAACTAATATGAGTTCTGGAGTTGTTGTCTGCATAAACAGCTCAAGTAATTTTTCTCCGAGCTCTCTGTATGGCTGTGTTATCTGCTCTAGATGTCTTTGAACTGCTATGAGTTGTCTTCTTAATACCAACAGATCTTCACCAGCATTTAAATAGTCTTGGAGAGCATCAATTATTTGATGGTTTATCTGTTCCATATTTTGAATTCTTTTTTTCGCTTTGGTTACTTTATGATTTATTCGTCTTACTCGAGAGAACGAGAGTCGAATGACTATAGAAGAAGTTCACTGATTTTATAGCTTGGCAGAGGGATTGACCTACTTTGACTTGGAATTAACGTTAACCAATCGTTAGTTTCGTTACATTTTTTTGGAACTGATACTCTTAGACATTGTAGATAGATCATATAGTACATTATGTTCTATCTACATGCTCTCGCCCACGTTCGCGCTTTTAATTCTAACGTGAAGTAGGTCAATCCCTCTGTCAAGCTATAAAAGAGCCAGCATTTTTATTCTTGTATTAACTCATTTCACGATGAAGTTATCAAAATTCTGCTGTGGGCTGTTTGCCAGCAAGAAGAATAAGAAAGAAATGAAAGAAATGAAAGAAAAATGGGAGCAAGAGGCCATGGAAAAGAAAGAAGACGAGGCAGAAGAAAGGAAGAGCCTAAAGCATAAAGCTCTTCGGGAGTTCTTCGCAAGACGAGGGTATGAGTTTTATACTCGTACCCCAATCGTCAAGATGGGTAATATTTACCCGGACTTATCAGAACTGATACCGCCAACAGAGCATCGCGGTTGGCAGAATAAATTAATGAGAATGTATCCTTCATTGAAATGGTAAAGAATACGTTCTCTTTAATTTTAAAAACAGTCCTTTTCAGGGCTACCCAATACCAAGAAAGTTTTACTTTCTTCAAATTGTCAAAAACAAAAAAAGTCAAGTCCTATATGTTTTTTATATCTTTTATTTAAAACTTTTTTATTTAAAACTTTTGTACAATAATCATCACAATGAAATTTTTATTTAAAACAATAAACTGGTAAAATATATACAATGAAACATTGAACTGTAGAAATATTTGAATCTTTTTTGAAAACAGTTCTTTGAAACAGTTCTTTGAAAATGTTAGCACATTTTTACAGACACGTTTTTCTTTTTTTCTTCGGGATGTCAGGCTCACATTCACTCTTGCGTTTCCTCTTACTGTTTCCATTATTGTGTTCGTCATTGTTATTTTTCAACACAATATCTGGACAGATTTTTGCGCCATGTTTTTTTGTTTTGCAGAAGAAACAGTTCTTCTTTTTCTTTTCTCTTTTCTCGTTGATTTTCTTTTCTTCAGATCCTGAAGATTTCTGAGATATCTGTTCGTTGTTTTGCTCCTCTCCAGACAGCGGAGAGGGTTCATTGTTTTGATCGAGTATAAGAGTATCCTCTGAAGAAAGTTTATTTTTTTGCGAACTTTGTTGCGGCTTATCATGTATTTCTACTTGAATTCTACAGATTTCTGTGTCGTTGATTTCTGTGTTATCATGCTCCATATTTTCGATCTCCTGCTCGATCTGATTTCCTATCAATGAAGTTGTAGTCTGTGACGATTTTGTCTTCCATTTATTCTCGTCTACTTTATAGGATAATAGAGCCCCAACGTATTTCATATGTTGGAATTCTCTCCCGCTTTCCATTGTTGGCGAAATTTTAACATCGTGACTGTAGGGGTCCACGAAGACAGAGACGAATCTCCACATCATTTTTTCTTTTTCTGGACATTGTCTAGCCCAATGTCCTGATCTGTTGCATGTAAAACAGATATTCGTTGTCATATCACTCACTCCATGACGCTTGTCGAATGTTGCTTGATCCAGGACTCTGGTGATACGATAGGTATCTTTTTCTGCAAAATGTTGGTGGGATAGAAATGATCCCACGTAGTTCCCAGTATGGTAGACTTGATATCTTGACGGTATATTGGTGATCTCATAGTCGTGAGTGTATGGGTTAACATACAGGTACATTCTCTTTGGTGTTGTACTTTGTAGCTTGAACCCACTCATTTTTCTACCAGTTGTCCTGTTTGAAATCTTTCCGAAGAATGATGAAGATTTCAGTCGTAACACCTCTTTTTATACACTCTTGGTCTGAAAAAAGATATAAAAAAGCTAGGATTTTTTGAGTTCTGGGACATTACTTGACTTGCAATCGGTCATAAAACCATGTCTAAAAGGTTAGTACCGTATTCAGACAGTACAAGTGACGATGAGACAATTCAGCCGATGCCGAAGAAGAGAAAAAAATTACTACCGGCAAAGAAAAGAAAAAGAATCCTAGTCTATCCAGATAGTAGCAGCAATGGTGAAAGCGATGATGAGAAATTTCCACCCAAAAAGAGAAAAAGTTTACCATTGAAAAAAGAAAACGACGGTGAAGTCAAAAAATCTTTGAAAGAAGAAAACAATGAGAAATTTCCACCGTCAACCAAAAAGAGAAAAAATTTGAAAGAAGATAAAAAATCTTTGAAAGAAGAAAGTCATGCTGGGCTATTTTTACCCAAGAAAGAAGAAAGTGGAGACAAAAAATCTTTGGATATGAAAAGTCTATACACCTTAAAAGAAGTGGGAAAAAAGAAGTCAAGAAAATTCAATACAGATTCCCGTGTGCTGGCGGCGTGCTTTAAGAAATTCGATGAGTTACAACCCCAGCAACTGACTGCCTTATTCGACGATGTTATCCAACAAATCGTTCAAAAGTTAAAGGCTGAATTGAGGGATATGATCAGAATTACCATCAATCACCGTTCATTGGATATGGGGATTCATATACCCTTTCTATATGTGGAGGAGTTGGAGAGTCATACTATATTGGACGAGATTGAAAAAGTTCTACAGTCGAATGAGAAATTCGTCTTGAACGATGGTCACATGACATTCGATATCACACATACGGTACCCCCAAGTGGAAGCGGTAAAAGAGTTAGGGGTACAGAAATATTGGATTCAAAAGTTTTCGCAAAGAAGAAACAATCGATTATTGAAATTAATAATGAAGATCATCTATGTTTTGCAAGAGCTGTTGTTGTGGGGATTTATCACCATGAACGTGAAAACACCCAAGAATGGAATCGAAGATGGGATATCATCAAAAGATCAAACAGACCGCTTCAAAAGATTGAAGCCGAGAAATTGATGAATGAAGCTGGAGTTTCGTCAACACAACCTGTAGGACCTGAAGAATACAAAAAAATTCAAGATTTCTTGTATGAAAAAGACTATGTTATTAAAGTCCATCAACAGCAATCAAGAATGGAAAAAGTGTTTGAACATCCAAAAGTGAAAGATAATAGTAAAATCATACATTTGTACTATCATCAAAAACACTATGACTACATCAAATCCATTACATCATTTCTTGATTGTGGTTATTATTGCGAGTTCTGTGATATACGTTACAGGAATCGGGAAGACCATGTTTGCTCAAAGATCTGTAAAGGTTGCTTTCGTACTGGAAAATGTCCATCGAAATCAAAAGAGTATGTCTGCTCCAAGTGTCATAGATGTTTTTTCAGTGCAGAATGCTTGGAAAAACACAAAACACTTCAAGGTAAAGAGAAGAAGACCATTTGTGAATTAGTGAAACTCTGTTCAAAATGTGGAGGCCAGTTTTTTGTCAGAAAGAAAAATCATGTCTGTAAGGGAAAGAAAAAGTGTCATCTCTGCAAAAAAATAGTTGACTTCTCTCATCGCTGTTTTATTCAGCCTTACCAGAGTAAGATGAAGCATGACAGTGACGATGAGACGAGTTCTTCTGTAGTCAAAAAACCTTTGTTCATTTTCTTTGATTTTGAATGTCAGCAAGATACAGGGATACATATTCCTAATTACTGTATTGCACACCGAACCTGTGCTGAATGTATCGATAAACCACTTGATTTTCATTGTTCCACATGTAGTGAATTCGAAGAAGGAAGAGAAGTTATTTTTCAAGGAAAAGAAACTTTGAGTCAATTCTGTAGCTGGCTCTTTACAAAGCATCATAAAGGAATCATAGCTATTGCCCATAATCTCAAAGGTTATGATGGTCAGTTTATTCTCAATCATATTATCAATGTTGGGATGAAAGAACCAGAACTGACTATGAATGGGAATAATATTTTGAAGTTAGAATTGAATGGTGTGTGTTTGATTGACTCCTTCAGTTTTATGAACTTTGGTCTGGCAAAATTTCCGACTACATTTGGACTTCAAGAAATGAAAAAAGGCTACTTTCCTCACTGGGCAAATACAGACGAATTCTGGGATTACGTTGGGCCATACTTGGATATGTCTTATTACAAACCCGATTCAATGTCTGAAGAGGCTCGATCGAAATTCATAGTCTGGTATAATGACAAAGTTCAAAATGGTGAGGAATTCAATTTTCAAAAAGAGATGGAGATGTACTGTCGATCGGATGTTGATATCCTAAGACGAGGATGTGGTGAATTCAGAAAGTTGTTCATCGAACAGAGTGGAATTTGTCCATTCACAGAGGCGTTTACTATCGCCGGCGCCTGTAACAAGATTTGGCGAAAAGATTATTTACCAAAAAATCAAATAGCCATCATTTCAAGCAAAGACCCGGTCAGACGTCGGTTTTCTATGAAAGCAATACGATGGATTCAAAGTATTGCTAGGGAAAAAGGGATTCATATTCAACACGGTAAAAATGGTGGTGAATTTCAAATAGGAAGATATACTGTAGACGGTTTTCACCGTCAATCAAACACCGTCTATGAATTCCTCGGGGATTTATTTCATGGCTGCCAGACATGTTTCAAGGATCGAAAATATATCAATCCCATCAATGGAAAAACAATGGATGAATTGTACAACAATACCATTGAACGATTAGAAACCATCAAAAGAATGGGATATAACATCGTGACCATATGGGAGCATGAATTCGATACCAAGATGAAGAAGGACAAAGAGTACAAAAAAAACATTGAAAGTCTATATCCGAACTGTGACCCCATCGAACCAAGAGAGGGTCTGGCTGGAGGCAGATGCAATGCAATAAAAATTGCTTATGATGTTGAGGAAAGCAGTGAGAAGGAAATCAAGTATATCGATATCTGCTCTCTGTATCCTTACGTCTGCAAACATAAATTCTATCCTGTAGGTCATCCCACAATCTTGACTGCTGAGAGTATTGATATGAAGAATATTCGTCAGTATGAAGGGCTCATTAAATGCAAAGTTCTACCCCCAATTGATTTGTTTCATCCTGTTCTTCCAGTTCACTGTAACAACAAGATGATGTTTCCACTCTGTATGAAATGTGCACAAGAAAGCTCAAACGTTTGTAACCATAAAAAAGAAGAGAGATCCTTGGTTGGAACTTGGGTTACATTTGAACTGTTCAAAGCTCTCGACTGTGGTTATCAGCTAATGCAAGTGTATGAAATCTGGCATTTCCACTCTGTTTCGGATCAATTCTTTAAAGGCTATGTGGATAATTTCTTGAAAATTAAGCAAGAAGCCAGTGGATATCCCAGTTGGTGTCAGACAGACTCGGAAAAGAATCAATTCATTCGCGAGTATGAGGAAGCTGAAGGGATTCGTCTCGACCCCAAATGTATTCAAAAAAATCCTGGTAAAAGATCGTTTGCTAAGATTATGCTGAACTGTCTTTGGGGGAAATTAGCACAGCGTGAAAACATGAGCAAGACGAAATACATCAGAGAACCATCTAAATATTTTGACTTGATTACCGACCCGAAATATACGGTAAAGCATGTGGAAATTTTTGACAATGAGTGTCCATTCATTTTAGTCAACTATGAAGAAAAGATGGACTTTGTCGAAACACATGCAACAGCCAATGTTATTGTAGCATCCTACGTAACAGCTTATGCAAGGTTGGAACTGTACAGCGTTCTTGAAAGATTGGGGGGTAGAGTTCTATATTTCGATACAGATAGTTGTATGTACATTCATGATCCTGAATTGTGGAACCCTCCCATCATTAACAGTAGGCTAGGAAAATGGACCGATGAAGAGCCTGATTGTAGAATAACTCATTTCAGAGGATTAGGCCCCAAGAATTATGCTTACAAAATGAGAACAAAAGATGGAAAAGAAAAAAGCAAATGTAAAGTCAAGGGAATTACTTTGGATTACAATACAAATCAGATGGTAAATTTCGGCACCTATTCAAAATGTGCTTTAGATCGTACAATAGAAATCAAAGTTCAGTATGACTGTAGAATCAAAAGGCATAAAGACAGAACAGTGACCAGTGAACCACAGACAAAAACCTTTCGCTCTGTATACACCAAAAGAGTGATTGTAAACGATACTGATACTGTTCCCTATGGTCATAAAAGTTTGAGGGTATAAATATCTGTAAGAAACAATATCGTGTTACACTGTTTTGAAGTGAACGATCGAAGTAAGACGCTTTTTAAAAAACAGTGAAAACTATCAAAAAGTGAGAAATCATGTCAGGCGAAAAAGTTTATAGAGATTTTATCCAGCAGCACACGCTCGATAAACAAGTACAGTTGGATATTAAATTCACCTGTGTGAAACTTTGGATAAACAAATTGCATAAGGGAGTTGCAAAAGGAGAAAGATCGTGCAAGTTGTATAGAATGCACAGCTTTATTGTAATGATAGGGGATGATACAGATTTTGATTTTCCTCTCAAAGCTTATTTAGCATTTTGTTTGTTGAAAGACAACTATATTGCTAAACAGATGGATTCCACAACTCGGTGGCAATTCATTATCGTAGGAAGAACAGAAGAAAGTTTTCTGAACGTCCTGAAAATGAAATCAGTTCTGTTTAACTTTTACTTACGCTACAAAAAAGGATCCATTCAAGATGGTGAGGAAATAGTGGATACCATGGAAGGGTATATTCTTTTTGATAGAGATGTCACAGAAGAAATCGTATATTCAACTCTTTCGACAAAAGATATTTCAAAACATGTTTTTCCATTTAGTGGAGTACGTGAATATAGTGAAATGGATAGCAAATTTCCATTGTTTTTGGGTAATGATCAGTTGCACAAAGTTATTGTGGAACATGAAGACAAGTGGAAAAATCGAGGTATCTGTGAATTTGCATTGTAACGATACTGCACTCTATGACCTATAAGATTTGAGGGTATAAATAACTGTAAGGGACAAAACCATATTACACTGGCTTGAAGTGAACAATCAAAGTAAGACGGTTCTATCAAAAAGTGAAAATCATGTCAAGTGAAATGCTACCTTTGCCAATAGAGCTACGTGAAAAAGTTTATAGAGATTTCATCCATCTGCACACACTCGATGAAGGAACACAATTCAACCTTAAATTCAGATGTGTGAAATTTTGGATAGATAAATTGCACAATGGAGTTGCAAAAGGAGAGACATCCTGCAAAATGTATAGCATGCACGACTTTATTGCAATGTTGGTGACTGAGTCAGACTTCGATACCGCCATCAAAGGCTATTTGACAGCTTGTTTGTGGAAAAGTGACTATTTCGCTAAGAAGTTGCAAGCCACAAGCCGATGGCGATTCATTATCATAGGAAGACCAGAAGAAAGTTATTTGAATCTAATGAAAACGAAATCAGACCTGTTTAACTTTTACTTACGGTATACAAAATCAAGAGATAATGCAGAAGGAGTGGATATCATGGAAGGCTATCTCCTATTTGATAGAGATGTCACAGAAAAAATCGTACTTTCAACTCTTTCGGCAAAAGCAGTATTCAAAAACGTCTTTGAAATTAGAGGAACGTGTGAATATAGTGGATTGGACAGTGTATATAGTTTGTTTTTGGGCAATGAACAATTGCACAAAACTGTTGTGGAACATGAAGACAAGTGGAAAAATCGAGGTATCTGTGAATTTGCATTGTAAAAATGTTCTGTCATTGTTGTAGATAAGAACTGCATTGTCAATACTTTGTATATAAAAATGTACCTTCATTGTTTTTTGTATATAAATTGTCTTTATATATATGAAATATAGTGTTAGAACATTTGGTTTGTTTTAAACGTTACTGTTTTTCATGATATTGTTAAGAACTTTTGAATGAATAAAGAAATGATTTTTAAAAAAGGTCGTCTGTTTTGATTTTCTTCCAAAAACTTGAATAAAGAAAAGTTCAGACTTAGAAAAATGTAGCTAGATCATATAGCACGTTATGTTCTATCTACATGCTCTCACCCCCGTTCGTGCTCTTAATTCTGTATCAAAGTAGGTCAATCCCCCTACCAAGCTATAAAATGTTGGCAAAAATTTTCCTATCTTTTATTCTTTCTCTATCTTTTTTATCCTAGTGATATGTCTGTGAGACAGGGTTTTGGCACACCGCCCCAATCTTATTATAGCGGGCAATATTTACGCTATAAGAAGTACTTCAATCATGAGCATTTCATTAGAAAGCATTATTTTGATGCAGAACGATACTTGGATGAATCTCAGCCTAGTTTGTTCTCTAGAAGGTTTTCCGTTTCAGAAATTTATGAAATGGTAAAATCTACTGTAGAACATAGCGATAGTATTAAATTGCAAGGTTTCAACAAGATAATTTTTGAAATGAAATTTCCTGTTGAAATCGGAAAAGATGCAGATGGTAAAGAGGCATATGTTTGTAAAGTCGTCGCCTGCTATGATGGATTTGAGTTGCCGGATGTAGTCAAGTATAAAGATCTTTCTGTCATCACGGCATATCCTGTATAATGGATAAAAAACAATGGTTCTTTTTAAGAACCACTCTCTCCTTCTTTTTAGGATTGAGGGCTCTTTTCAGAGCCAACCAATACCCAGGAAGTCTGCTTCTTCGAATTGTCAAAACAAAACGTATTTCTCAGATCGAAAGACTGATTGCATCAGACTCAAAAAAAAGACTAAGTCCTATCCGAAGAGTCGTCGTTTTTCCCCCAACACCCGCCAAGATCAACCGTTTTTCCCACTCCCGCCATTCCTTTTCTACAAAAGAATATAACAAGTCTGACGATTGGTCTACGTTAATTCTGAGTCAGAAAAAGTAGGTCAATCCCTCCACTAAGTTATAAAATTCAGTGAACTTTTCCTATAACCATTCGACTCTCGTTTCTCTCGAGTAGCACGAATAAGAAATCGTAAAAGTATACCAAGACGAGAAAAATGCTTATATTTTTTCCTTATTGTCCACAGTGTGATAGACCATGTGCAATAGAGTGTGGAAAATGCTTTCATATCCTACAACATCTTGGAGAAAAGCACAATTGTCCAGAACCAGATGAGGGATTCTATGACTATGATGAAGACTATGGTGTAGTGATTTGGTGTTATCATTGCTGTCAAGCTTTCATCGTGGTCCAGTTTGAAGAAGAAGAAGAACATCTCGATCGCAACCAGTGAAGGATGAATCTTCATCAAAAAAACAGCCCTTTTCAGGGCTAACATGCAACAAGAAAGTTCTCTACTTTTCTTCAAATTGTCACTTCAACTCAATTCTGAATTAAGAAATATAACGAAACTAACGATTGGATAACATTAATTCCGAGTCAAAGTAGGTCAATTCCTCTACCATCCTATAAAAGACGGAGCTATTTTTCTTTTTTAATCAGTTTTCCCTCTCAGAGTTCAAAAATGAAGACCCTCGACAAACGGTTCAAATTGTTTGAAGCAGAGCGACGACTTAGAAAGGGGTGCAAACAGATCGAATTGCTTAAAAATCGTCTGAGTGGGATAGAAAAACGATATGATAAGTGTAAAAGCAGAGCCGTGCAGTATAATCTGAAAATTCAACTTTGTTCAATCAAAGGAGTACTCATTATGTATAATGAGTATGTCCAAGCCAAAGTTGAAGAAATCAATGAACTTCGGCGTGAGCTATTCCCCGAAGATTCAGATGAGGAGGTTTAGAGTCCTCGATCTTTTCTCTAGTTTTGAAATTAAGTTAACCGATAGTTAAATTAATTTCATTACAGAGAATAGTGAAAAACAGCCCTTTTCAGGGCTAACATACACCAAGAAAGTTTTATCTCTCTTCAAATTGTCAGACCAAATCAATTCTGATTTTAAGAAAAGGTTAATTTTTACTTCAACTTATCAAAAAAAGACTAAGTTTATCAGAAAACCTTATTCCCTACCACAACGTATAGACTTGTTTTCATCTATCTTTTACTTATTCAAAAGAGAATATAACAAAACTAACGATTGGCTAACGTTAATTCAGAGTCGAGGTAGGTCAATTCATCTGTAAAACGTATAAAGAAAGCCGGTCAAGTTCTCATTTAATCATTTTTACCTCTCAATACTCGAGAATAAAAAAATGTTTTGCATGTTCATGTTTGGATCAGTGGCATATTATTCGATACTGAACTGGTTAGAAGATTGGTTTCGTCGACGGCAGATACGTCATAACCTAGCACTACTTATTATGTTACTTGATGAGTTAGAGGCTGCGAGAGATAGACGAAGAGGTTAAAAAATACAAATCTTCGAAAAACAGTCCTTTTCAGGACTACCAAACGTTAAGAAAAGTTCTATCTTTTCAAATTTTGTCAAGCAAAATTCTGCATAACTCTAAGAAAAATCTCATCCCAAATAATATTTTCTAATATAGTATAGTTCATTCTTTTGCAAGTAAGCAGTATAACTATGTAAAGACCGAAAGATTATCATTTCTGCTTGACTAGAATTCAGTTGTTTTCGTTCAATCATAGGATATGTTACATTCGCAATAGAGCTCAGATCAATCGGTTACCCAGTACCCCAGATTTCTATCATTTCTCTCTGTAAGTGTTATAATCATTCGTGGCTGCTTCCGACCGGGTCCGCGCTCTTAATTCTGTATCAAAGTAGGTCAATCCCCCTACCAACCTATAAAACGTTGACGATATTTCTCTACAATCATTCGGCTCTCGATCTTCGAGTAGTACGAGTAAAAACACACTGTTAACGGGAAAGATGAATCTCAACTTAGCCGATTACAACTTAACCGACTACATCTTAGACAACTCCTTGCCACAGAGTGGAAACAGTGGAGATATTCTAGCGTCAACCATGAATTCGACATTCATTGAGCCAATGGCAGCGCCAGTTAACAAATTCGAGGAAGAGATACGACAGATGATCTCAAAACAAGATGCTACAATAACTCAGATTTTAGAGGAGTTGAAAACATTGAACAGAAACATCGAGACAATATGTCAGCAAAGACAGTCAACTACGCCTGTTATTGTGAAGATTCCGGTGGAGTTCGACTTTGATAAAACCAGCCTTCGAAGACTAACAGACTCCCTTGTATCAGTTGTAAAAAAGAAAGATCAGAAGTCAAAGGAAAATCAGTCGAAGGAAAAGCAACACTCAAAGGAAACACAACCAGAGAAAGATCATCACCCAAAGGAAGAGAAGATAAAAAATAAAAAACGAGAAATAGAGAAAGACGATGATGAACAACTTCACAAAAAACAACGATACGATCCCACCTATGTATCACCGTCAAAAATAGGGCTGGGAAAACATGGGAAAAATATCGACAACTTCAAAGACTTCAAGATCCCAAAGATTCCAAAACTCAAACTCAAAAAGATACCCAAAGAAACAAAGAAAAGTTCTCAATAGAGAAAAAGACAAAAAAAGACAGTTCAATCTCCAAAAAACAGTCCTTTTCAGGACTAACCATTCCCCAAGAAAAATCTATCTTCAACAATTGTCAATAAGTAAGTCAAGTCGCCTCCAGCCGTATAAAAGACGATGATATTTTCAGTAATTAATCATTCGGTTCCCGAATAGATGACAGCTAAAGAAATGATGGGCTATAGTGTACAATTTCTACTTCTCTCGATGACAAAATGGTATCTGACAACCTTTCTACTGGCCATGATGCATGACTCCACTTTACCCATGCATAAAATAAACAAAATAAGAAGGTTAATAGCAGATCGAAGAAGAGTCGTGGAGTGTCCTATCTGTCAGACAAACTTTGGATACTATCATTAGAGGAGGAGGAAAAACAAACTCCAAAACAGCCCTTTTCAGGGCTAACCATTCCCCAAGAAAAGTCTATCTTTCTCAAATTGTCAATATCGCTAAGACCAATAGAAGAGTCTTTTATCTTGGGAACCATATCGTGGAAAAAAGACTAAGTCCAACAATAGGCTCCGCCTGAACCAAACTGTTTGTTTACATTAGGTGGAACTACTTTTTTAATACAATTGTGAAAAAGACTAAGTCCAACAAGGCCTTTGGCTTGATCCAAGCTGAAAAGGGAAATAACCCATCGAATTTTGGCGGGAAAACGTCTCGACCAATCAAAACGTTTTGTTTACGTTTGTTTACATCAGTCGGAACTACTTTTTAATCCAATTGTGGAAAAAAGACTAAGTCCGACGGTAATAGAGAGAGAAAGATCAACCCTCCAAAAAAAGACTAAGTCCAACGAGGGTTTCTACCTGAACCAACTGCCGGAACTACTTTTGTCCGAGGTCTACCCTCCCGAGACTAGTAACGGACTATTTATTATTGTATTCATATGTCGCGGAAACCGAATCACGCCAAAATTGCAGTGATGCGGCATTTTTTCTGCTCGGGAGGGTAGACCTCGGACAAAAATGGCACTCAGGGAGGGTAGACCTCGGACAAAATGGCACTCAGGGAGGGTAGACCTCGGACAAAACGCGTTTTGTCCGAGGTCTACCCTCCTATACTACTAGTATGACGATAGCGGGCAAATCATTAATGAAAAAGAAAGAAAAAATGCAAAAAAAATATTTTCAGTAATATTTCCGTAATGGGCTACGTACCCTCTTGAGGTATTTTATGATTTTGTGCCAGTATTTTACCAAGATGTTTCGCAATATCACGTGACAGAAGGTTGTTAATGTAGAATCCTAATAAAATAAGTACCATTAGAAGTAAATTACAGAGAGAGATCAAAACAGTGGCATTAGGACTACACGGCCTTTTACTACGCATAACAAAAATTTCATTGTCGAATACCGGTTTTGACCGATATACGTCTGGTACGTTTCAAGTCCGTCTCTTTGCATTTCTGTGTTTTTTTTTTTTTTTGCTTTCGTTACAAATTATTGCTAAAATATATTTATTTTATGCAATAATAGCGTTAGTTAACGTTTTTTTTCGGTCGTTTACATTTGCAGAGGTCCTCAAAATGGTTACCATTTTTCGGCCCTCTGCGAATAGTGACGACCTCAAAAACGTGAATTAACCCTATAATATAGTCAAGTCAAATTGTGGGAAGATCCAAAACAAATCGCAACACATTTTTTTTTGTTTTCAACATCCTAAGGGATGCCTTTTTAACATATGTAAAGTAGGACGAAATCGGAAGGTATGAAGTCTGATTTTTTAGAGGTTTTTATATTTGCCTATATTTCGCCATTACAAAGTAAATGTAGCTCACATAATGACTTGTACGTATTATTTATTTATTTTTTTCCAAGATAATAGTAAAGCACAGCATCGTCATACTTAAAGCTGACTACAATGATTTACTTCCAAAGCAATCTTTATTAAGTCAATTTTGTTTTAAAACGGGGTTGATTTACCCCACCCACTAACACAAAGGGAAAAAACAATGCATATACAGTAAACTAGGGCCGGTCAATTTAAGATATTTATCTGGATTTTAGTGTCAAACAAATTTATTTTGGTACATTTATAAAATGAGCAATGTTCTGTGAAACGGAGGCTTGATGCATCAGCGAAAAGTATCGACCCAGGTCAGCCTGCGCAGACCTGGGTCGAAACTTTTCGCTATTGATCAAGCTTCTGTATGTCAAAGGCCCAGTTTACCTTATGATAAAGGCGGTTAGCAGAGAAACCTGATTTCATGGATCCATCGTTATGTAATGACTTGGTTGGTACAATGGATCATGGAGATGCATTAAGCCCCCTTTTGCCAGAGCAAGGCTCAAATGTGTTTTGTGCTATGCATGTGAAAAGAAACTGGAAGGTTAGGTTCAGTTAAATGGTGAAATTTTGGTGTTTAGATGAGACGGTATTTTTCCAAATTGCAACTCCGTCTTATTGTTATGAGATTAGATGTTACGACATCATACCTATTTGAATGCCATTCTACATAAACGATGCATGTTAATGATCATGTGACATTCTCCACGGGTCCTTGTAAACTATTAGCGCAAAAATTGAATTAAAAGTACTTGGAACCCATTTTATTATTTCCAACTAATCAATTAGGCTTTTATATTTATGATACCTCTCGCATGGTCAGCAAGGGAGCTATGAATGGTGCACTGCTAAGAGACAACGTAGAATATGAATATTTCATCCAACCGAAATATCATTCAGTGATCAAAAGGACGCAGTATTGTTTTTGAAGTTCACAAACAAATCGGACAATCTTTCATAACGGTTTTCAAATGTAATAATCAGCTGATGCAGTCGACAGCGGTCCGGTTGGTCCTGATCATAATTTCAACCAAAAATGGTATTGACCCTACCACTTAATCCCTTTTCATAAACTCTTAAATTTAATTGAGTTTCACGAGCGAAAATGGTCTAAAATGCATTCAGATCATTTCTAGAGACGTTATAAATTCAAAGAAAAATCTCGCTGGAGGTCTCCCTAATTACCCTACAAGACAAAAGACACCCTTTTATCGTGTTATCGTGCTCTCTTCCCCTCTCCCGACTTGTGCCTTCGGTGCTCGGAAAGCTCCACAGGCGTTCCATGGCAGTAACACTTTTCAAAAGCCGACGACGTCCTGTGATCTAGTACTAGTTAAGTCCCTGATACCTGATTTGAAATACTGGTAACACCAGCCAGAATCCCATTCATATGTGTTTTTCCGCCTCTGGGTAAATTGAAATAATCATCATTTAGATGTTGTATGATAGCAGTATAGTATTTATTACATTTGGGCCGAGTGACCCCGTTCTTGAGCCCTTATCGTAGTTTTATTGGGGCTATTTTATACTCACGTGATCATTCAATGTTAAAATACAAGAAGATTTATTAATATGGGTTAAATGCCTATTTTAACAGCATTACAGTATTGTGCGGCAGTCAGTACAACGACGAATGCCTTCCTGATAAGTCCGCACTGGTACACAACATTCATCCGAATCCACTGACTGTTTCCTTATATAGTCTTGTAAGTTCAGTGGTGAGAGCAGATTGAATATGACTGCTTCGACTTTCATCGACAGTCAGAAGGAAGGGGAAGAGCCAATTTTCAAACCAGTGCAAGCTAGGGTCTCATGGATTGTAAGCATTGGGTCGCTACTGACTGTACAGAGGCTAAGCAGGAAGATAAAAATATAAGTGTGACTGAGAGGCAATAATTGATTTTTAACCCCCATCCTGCTAAATAAATACTGTAGTCTTTATTGTTCCATTTTTGGATCATTTTATTCATATTTACAAGGTGTTGGTCTGATGCTACCTTACTGACTACCTTACAGAGGCTAAGCAGGAAGACAAAAATATAAATGTGACTGAGAGGCTATAATTGATTGTTAAATCCCATCCTGTTAAATAAATACTGTACTCTTTCATAGCCAACTTTCGCGGACATGCCTTATCAGCAGTCTCGCATACCAATAAATCGATGAAGATAATCAATATCATACGTAAAGATTCGGGAGTTACCGGAGTTTGGCGAACTTAAACCGTGTATCGATAGCCCGGAGCCATCAAAGATAAGAGACACGTAACATTACGTAACAGTAGCCTTGCTTCAAATTTACAGTCCTTGCCTGGACTGTATATCTGAAGTTTTTGTTTTTTCGGATTTCAACCTGAACCCTTTGTCTGTTGAAGGATAGTGTAGATCAAGAATGCACAGAATGTGTAGTCTTATTAGACCGCACAAAATCTTGGTTTTACACGGTCAGGTACGGCAAGATTTTTCTTGCGTAAGAGCATTAAATTTGCAATAACTGAGCTTTATTTGTCGGTTTCTAATATTAATTCATTTTTCAGTTTAAGGGTTAAGTTTTTATTCTCTGAGACAAAACCTGATCCCAGATGTTCGGCCGTTAACCCATTTCCAAACAATCACAAGTTTAAACGAACCTAAGAAAAACAGCTTTTGAAAACGTGGAAAAGGGAGAAATTGTTTGTTACAAGTTATTTCTCCTTTTCCCATAATGTTTTCTAACCTGTCAGAGAATTTAGCTCAACTTTAAATTTGGAAGTGCTAAAGGATATTGTAGATTAATATCAGAATGCACAGAAGCGTGCCCCCCCCCCTTTTTTTTTTTTTTTTTTTGTTTGAGAAATGGGCAACCCTTTTACAAGACGACGAAACTTTGGACTCGACCAGATTGAAATCAGTTGAAGACAACAGATTTCATGATTGCAAGCATTTTCTCCTTTCCCCTCAATTTCCAAAAACTTTCTACCTCAGATTCATTGAAACTCGGTATTGTGTGGTAAAGGGTGAAACTGCTCAGAGCGACTAAATGCACATTTTGCCGAAAATGCAGATCAATAATAAACTACACAAAAGAAGCAACCTGATCTTCAAACCTAATCCGTCCGTATACACTTTTGCTGACAATGTAGACCAATGACAGGCTACACAAGCAGTCTGACCTTGAACCTAACTGATCCTATGCGTCAAATTTCTCTTAGTTAAAAAATTCTTTATATTACAACTTTATCAGGTTGCTGAATTCAGCAGAAAATTCAGCGTTGTAGGAAGTACCGGTTTAAACTTTTTGCAAGAAAAAATAATTTACGTACCAATTAAAACATGGTTTTACAATACTGGGAGGAAGGCTTTTTGAAAATGTGCGAAAAGGGGAAAATGCTTGTAATCGACAATGTCTCATTTTCTCACAATGTTTTCTAGCTTTTCAAAAACAAGTTTCATTTTGACTCACATTTGTCGTCTTTAATGCTTTTGATTAAAAAAAAAAAAAAAAAACAAATGAAATTTTGTCGTGTGATATGTAGAGTAAAAGGTTATATCTAGATGGGATAATTTAGTCACTATTTCAAAATTTTACTGTGTGTGTGTGTAGTTTGATCGTTTTAATTTATACAGTTTACACCTTCTATGATTATGATAAGGATGGGGAAGGAGGTGAAAAGAAAATTCATAGATAGCACATACTGGTATATTAATTTTGAATACTGCTTAGAACCGTGAGAGTACATGATGGTTTCATACACACGAAAAGTTACAGATTCAGCATATGAGAAACTGTTCACTTTAAACTTGGTTTTGATCGAAAACTATTCACTTAAACTTGGTTTTGATTAAAAAAAAAAAAAAAAAAAAAATAGAAAAGAAAATGTCTTGCTCCGAATACTCCATAGACTGTGTGGCGATTTCTATTTGGCAAAGCTTAAAAATTACTCATTGAACGATGTCGCATTTTCTCACAATGTATACTACTATCTATAGTTCTATCCAAATGTTATCATTTTAGGCAAGTCTAAAAAGCTGCATACCATGGAAAGGGTGAATACGATATACCCAAAAGTAGTATAGGTAACTAGACTGGGTCAACCGACCCAGTCTAGTTACCCTGAGGGAAATTTTGACCCAGAGTACCTACCCTGGGTAGGTACCCTGGGTCAAATTCCGGTCGATTTGGAAAAAATTGGGACGATTTGGGTAAAAAATGGCATTTTTTGGCATTTTTGCTTCCCCCCCTCCGGAAGGTACCCTGGGTCAAATGGCATTTTTGCTTCCCCCCCTCCGGAAGGTACTCTGGGCCAAATTCCTGGATCAGAAGTCATTGACAATTTGAAAGATAAATCTTTCATGGTAGATGGTTAGCCCTGAAAAGGGCTGTTTTGTTTGGAGACTGTGTTTTTTCTCTCTACTGACAGCTTTTCTTCGTTCTTCTTGGGGTTTTTGGGATTTTGAAGCCATCGAAATTATCAATGTTTTTCCCGTATTTGCCCTGGCCTGTCAGTATCGGTGAAGATCTCTTTTGGTCAACATGTCGGTTGTGGAGATGGCTATCGTTTTCCTCTGATTTTCGTTTTGTTGTTCTTCTCGGTTGATTTTGTTTTGGTTGTTTTTCTTTCTTCACAACAGCTACGATAGAGTCCACTAACTTGTGAAGATTTGTCTTATCGAAGTCAAACTCCACAGGAATCTTTACTGGAACTGATGAAATGCTCTGACTTTGATAGCGTAGTGTCTCAATGTTTTTCCATAACCGTTCGGTGTTTGTGTTTAAAGTTTTAATCTCCTCCAAATGTTTGTTGAATGTTTCCAGTTCTTTTAAGATTCGAGACAACATAGAATCTTGTTTCGAATTTAACTGTTTCGCCTCTTCGTAAATGTTATCCAATACAGTCGTCGGAATGATGTTTGCTGAATTCATAGCCGATGAGAGAATGTCTCCATTGTTTTCCACTGGTAGGAAAGCATCTAAGTTGAAATCGTTTAAGTTGTATTCCATATTGATTTTTAACTTCCGAAATATTCGAGAGCTATGAGTCAAAATGATGAATGTATGGGAAAAAATCGGTGTTTTTATAGCTTGACAGAGGGATTGACCTACTTGGACTTGGAATTAACGTTAACCAATCGTTAGTTTCCTTACATTTTTTGGATTTGATACTCTTAGACGTTATAGATAGATCATATAGTACGTTATGTTCTGTCTACATGCTCTCGCCCATGTTCGCGCTTTTAATTCTAACGCAAAGTAGGTCAATCCCTCTGTCAAGCTATAAAAGAGACAGCATTTTTTATTCTTTTATTAACTCATTTCACGATGAAGTTTTCGAAATTTTGCTGTGGGTTGTTTGCTGGCAGGAAGAATAAGAAAGAAATGAAGGAGAAATGGGAGCAAGAGCTCATGGAAAAGAAAGAAGACGAGGTAGAAGAAAGGAAGAGACTAAAGCATAAAGCTCTTCGGGAGTTCTTCGCCAGGAGAGGGTATGAGTTTTATACGCGTACCCCAATCGTTAAGATGGGTAATATTTATCCGGACCTGTCAGAGTTGATACCGCCAACAGAACATCGCGGTTGGCAAAATAAATTAATGAGAATGTATCCTTCATTGAAATGGTAAAGTATACGTTCTCTTTAATTTTAAAACAGCCCTTTTCAGGGCTACCCAATACCAAGAAAAGAACTTTTTCAAATTGTCAAAAAACAAAAAAGTCAAGTCCTTTATGTTTTTATTTAAAACTTTTTATTTTAGAACTTTTTATTTTAGAACTTTTTGTACAATATTCATTACAATGAAACTTTGAACTGTAAAAACAAAATGAATGAAAAAAACTTTTTTCTTCGGAATGTCATAGAACTTTGAACTGTAAAAAGACAGAATGAATGAAAAACTTTTTTCACTTAGGCTGTTTTTCTTTTTTTCTTTGGAATGTCAGATTCACATTTACTCTTACGTTTTTTTCCCCTTTCATTGTTTTTTAATACCATATCTGGACACATTTCATTCCCGTGTTTTGTCGATTTGCAAAAGAAACAGTTGTTTTTTTTGCTTTGTCGTTTTTTCTTCTTTTCGTTATTTTGACGTTTTTCCTCTGGTCTTTTTTCTATCAACACTAAATCTTTTGGTTCTTCCTTCCCGTTTGAACAATCCGACTCTACAGAAAATTCGTTTTTTGTGCAATCTATGAGATTTTGTTTGTCCAGATTTTTCCGTAAAGTCTCTAATTTATCTGCTATTTTGCAGATCTCTGAATCCTTGATAGCCGTGTTGTCGCTCTGCATGTCTATGGTCTGAGTTTCAACGGATGATGTATCCTGTGGTGAACTTTTTTTCCATGTATTTTCATTGCTGAATGATTTGCAGAATGAATTTACTACCCCGACGTATTTCATATGTTGAGAGTCCCAATCCATTTCCTTTATTGGATGAATTTCGACATCGTGGGTGTGGGTGTTCACGAAGACAAAAACATTTTCTCCAGTCTGCTTTTCTTTTTCTGGACATTGTTTGGCCCAATGCCCTGTTTTGTTGCACGTAAAACAAATATTTGTTCTCACGCCATCCATCCCATATCGTTTGTCGAATGTCGCTTGATCCAGGATTCTGGTGATACGATAGACACCTTTTTCTGCAGAATGTTGGTGGGATAGAAATGATCCCACATAGTTTCCAGTATGGTAGACTTGATATCGTGGTGGTATATTGGTGATCTCATAGTCGTGAGTGTATGGGTTAACATACAGATACACTCTCTTTGGTGCTGTACTTTTTAGCTTGAACTCGCTCATTTTCTTTTATCAACTGTCCTGTTTGAAATCTTTCTGAAGAATGATGAGATTTTCACAGTCGATGTCTCTATTTATACACTACTGTAAGGAAAGAGTCTATAAATTGTTAGGTTTTTCTCGGCTCCTTCATTTTGTCTTCTCAGCCAGAGCTGAAACGATGGCTAAAAGAAAAAGAATAGTAGATTATTCAGACAGTGAAAGTGACGATGAGTCATTTCCACCAAAAAAGAAAAAATCTTTACCGTTGAAAGAAGAAAGTGATAGTGACGATGAGTCATTTCCACCAAAAAAGAAAAAAACTGTACCATTGAAAGAAGAAAGTGACAGTGAAGATGATATCTTTTCACCAAATATGTTCGTGGATAAAAAAGAAGAAAACAGCAGCTCTACTTTGGATATGAAAAGTCTATATGACTTAATAGAAAGGGGAAAAAAGAAGTCAAGAAAATTTAGAACAGAATCACATGTATTATCAGTGAGTTTTAAGAAATTTGAAGAATTATCACCCCAGAGACTGCTTGGATTATTTGACGATGTTACCCATGAAATCATTCGAAAGTTAGATGCAAACCCGACAGATATGATTAGAATTACCATCGATCATCCTTCATTGGAGATGGGGATTCATATTCCCTTTTTAGCTACAGAACAGCTGCAAGGTGAAACTATATTGAATGAAATTGAACGAGTTTTACAGTCGAATACAGATTTTGTCTTGAACGACGGATCCATGACATTTGACATTACACATACAATACCTCCATGTGGTAGCGGGAAAGTGAAATATAATTCGTCGGAATTGGATTCAAAGTTTTTTGCCAAGAAGAAACAATCGGTTATTCAAATTAACAATCGTGATCAATTATGTTTTGCAAGAGCTGTTGTTGTGGGAATTTGCTACCATGAACGTGAAAACAACGAAGTGTGGAATAGGAGATGGAATATTATTCGTCGTTCAGACCGTGCTCTTCAAAAGATTGAAGCTGAAAAATTGATGAATGAAGCTGGAGTTTTACCAACACAGTCTGTAGGAATTGATGAATTCAAAAAAATTCAATTGTTTTTGTATGAAAAAGACTATGTCATTAAAGTTCACGACCAGCATTCCAAAACGAGGAAAATATTTGAACATCCAGAAGTGAAAGACAATAGTAAGATCATACATTTATACTTTCATCAAAACCATTATGACTACATCAAGTCCATCAAAGGTTTTTTTTGTTGTACAAATTATTGTGAGTTCTGTGATGTGGGTTATAACGCTCGGGAAAATCATGCTTGCTCAAAAATCTGCAAAGGTTGTTATCGTGCTGGAAAATGTCCATCAGAATCCAAAGAGTATGTCTGCACCAAGTGTCATAGACGATTTTTTAGTGTTTTATGCTTTGAAAATCACAGAAATGTTCAAGGTAAAGAAAAGAAATCCATTTGTGAATTAGTGAAACTTTGTTCAAAATGTGGTGCACAGTATTTTACCAGAAAGGGAAATCATGTCTGTAAGGGAAAGAAAAAGTGTCATCTCTGCAAGAAGATAGTTGACTTTTCTCATCGGTGTTTTATTCAGCCTTACCAGAGTAAGATGAAACACGACAGCGATGATGAGACGAGTTCTTCTCTAGTCAAAAAAACACAGTTCATTTTCTTTGATTTTGAATGCAAACAAGATACAGGGGTGCACATCCCGAATTATTGTATAGCACATAGAGCATGTGATGATTGTATCGATAAACCACTTGATTTTCATTGTTCTACATGCAGTGAATTTGAAGAGGGTAGGGAAGTTATTTTTCAAGGAGAAGAAACTTTGAGTCAATTTTGCAAGTGGCTCTTTTCAAAACATCACAAAGGAGTCACAGCTATGGCTCATAATTTAAAAGGTTATGATGGGCAGTTCATTCTTAACTATATTGTCAAAGTTGGGTTAAAAGTTCCAAAATTGATCATGAATGGAAACAATATTATGAAGTTAGAATTGAATGGTGTGCGTCTGATCGATTCCTTCAATTTCATGAACTTTGGGCTGGCGAAATTTCCAGCCACATTTGGTCTTCAAGAAATGAAAAAAGGTTACTTTCCTCACTGGGCAAATACAGATGAATTTTGGAGTTATATTGGACCATACTTGGATATGTCTTATTACAAACCCGACTCAATGTCTGAAGAGGGTAGGTCGAAATTCATAGTCTGGTATAATGACAAAGTTCAAAAGGGTGAGGAATTCAATTTTCAAAAAGAGATGGAATCGTACTGTAGGTCAGATGTCGATATCCTAAGACGGGGATGTGCTGAATTCAGAAAGCTGTTTATCGAACAGGGTGGTATTTGTCCATTTTTAGAGGCAATTACCATCGCCGATGCCTGTAACAAAGTCTGGCGAAGCAAATATTTACCACGAAATCAAATCGCTATCATTTCAAGTAAAGATTCGTCCAGACGTCGTTTTTCTATGAAAGCGATACGTTGGATTCAAAGCGTAGCTCGGGAAAAAGGTATTCATATTCGCCATGCAAAAAATGGTGGGGAAGTTCAAATCGGAAGATATACTGTAGATGGTTTTCACCGTCAATCAAACACGGTCTATGAATTCCTTGGGGATTTGTATCATGGTTGTCCTGTATGTTATACAGATCGAAAACAGATCAATCCCATCAACGGGAGACCCATGGGTGAATTGTACGATCATACTTTTAAACGTATAGGAGATATCAAAGAAATGGGGTATAACGTCGTGACCATTTGGGAACACGAATTCGATGCTAAGATGAAGGATAAAGAGTACAAAAAACTCATTGAAAAGCTATATCCACATTTGGACCCCATCGACCCGAGGGAGGGATTGTCTGGGGGAAGATGTAATGCCATAAAAATTAGCTATGATGTTGATGAAAAAAGCAAGAAGGAAATCAAGTACATTGATATCTGTTCTCTGTACCCTTATGTTTGTAAACATAAATCCTATCCTGTGGGCCAACCAGAAATTTTGACTAGTGAGAATATTGAGATGAACAATATTCGTCAGTATGAGGGCTTAATCAAATGCAAAGTTTTACCTCCAACTGATTTGTTTCACCCCGTTCTCCCAGTTCACTGTAACAATAAAATGATGTTTCCACTCTGTATGAAATGTGCAGAAGAAAGTTCAAACATTTGTATCCACGGTGAAGAAGAGAGGGCTTTGGTCGGAACTTGGGTTACCTTTGAATTATTCAAAGCTCTTGACTGTGGCTATCGGCTAATACAAGTGTATGAAATCTGGCATTTCAATTCTGTTTCGAATCAGTTCTTTAAAGGCTATGTGGATAATTTCTTGAAAATTAAGCAAGAAGCCAGTGGTTACCCAAATTGGTGTCAATCAGACTCGGAAAAAGATCAATTCGTTTGTGAATATGAGAAGGCAGAAGGGGTTCGTCTCGATCCAAGTTGTATTCAAAAAAATCCTGGGAGAAGATCGTTTGCTAAGATTATGTTGAACTGTCTTTGGGGAAAATTAGCCCAGCGTGAAAAATTGACTCAGACGGAATACATCAGTGATCCGTCTAAATATTTCGAATTAGTCACCAACCCCAATTTCATTGTAAAGCATGTAGAAATCTTTGACGAGGACTGTCCATTCATCTTGGTTAACTATGAATCAAAATTGGAACATATTGATACCCACGCTACAGCCAACGTGATAGTAGGGTCTTACGTAACAGCTTATGCAAGGTTGGAATTGTACGCCGTTCTTGAAAAGTTAAAAGATAGAGTTCTGTATTTCGATACAGATAGTTGTATGTACATTCATGATCCTGCATTATGGAATCCTCCCATTATTAACAGTAGGTTAGGAAAATGGACTGATGAAGAGCCTGACTGTAAAATTACCCAATTCAGAGGACTTGGGCCTAAAAATTATGCTTATAAGATGAAAACAAAAGATGGAGAAGAGATAAGTAAATGTAAAGTGAAGGGAATTACTTTGGATTACAATACCAAGCAGGTGGTGAATTTCGATACCTATTCAAAATGTGCTTTGGATCGTACGATAGAAATTAAAATTCAGTATGATTGTAAAATTAAAAGACATAGAGATAGAACGGTGACCAGCGAAGCGCAGACAAAAACGTTTCGCTCTGTATACACCAAAAGAGTTATTGTAAATGCTACTGACACTGTGCCCTATGGTTATAAAAGTCTGAGAAAATAAATTTCTATAGCGCATTGTTTTGTGGTAAACAGATAAAGTAAGACGGAAAAATATTAGGCGTTTGGTGAAAAATGGCAACTGTGTTACCGTTACCCATTGAGCTACGTGAAAAAGTTTATGGAGAATTTGTTCGACAACACACGCTCGATGAAGGAACACAGTTTAAGCTTAAATTCAGATGTGTGCAATTTTGGATAGATAAATTGCACAAGGGAGTTGCAAAAGGAGAGACATCTTGTAAATTGTATAGCATGCACGACTTTATTACAATGCTGATAACTGAGTCAAACTTCGATACCCCTATCAAAGGGTATTTAACAGCTTGTTTGTGGAAAAGTGACTATTTCACTAAACAGTTGCAAGCCACAAGTCGATGGCGATTCATTATCATAGGAAGACCAGAAGAAAGTTATCTGAATCTACTGAAAATGAAATCAGTCCTGTTTAACTTTTACTTACGGTATACAAAATCAAGAGATAATGCAGAAGGAGTGGATATCATGGAAGGGTATCTCCTATTTGGTAGAGATGTCACAGAAAAAATCGTACTTTCAACTCTTTCGTCAAAAGCAGTATTCAAAAACGTCTTCGAAATTAGAGGAACGTGTGAATATAGTGGTTTGGACAGTGTATATAGTTTGTTTTTGGGCAATGAACAATTGCACAAAACTGTTGTGGAACATGAAGACAAGTGGAAAAATCGAGGTATCTGTGAATTTGCATTGTAAAAAATGTTTATTGTAAGAAATGTTTTTCATTGTTCACCTCTGTTCAATACAAAATGTTTTTTTCATTGTTCACCTCTGTTCAATAAAAATGCTTTTATTTTCATTGATATTGTCATTTTATCAATAGCCTTTAACGAGAAAAGTAAAAAAAATATGGATGTACAATCCATATTATTTCAACACCCTTGTAATATTTTCATCACAGGACCGAGTGGATGCGGAAAAACAGAGTTCGTTCATAAATTAATTGACTATCGAGAAGACTTGTTCAACATCGTTCCTGAAAGAGTTGTTTGGTGTTACAAAGAATGGCAGCATGCTTACAATCTTATGCAAGAAAAGTTCAATTCACAGTTCAAATTGATAAAATTCGTGGAGGGAATTCCTGACGATGAAAACGAAATTGTCAGTGATGTATCTATTCCACATTTAATTGTCTTTGATGATATGTTGGGTGAAAAAGATGAGGAAAAAATTAAACTTTGGTTTACAAGAAAAGGACACCATCGTAATGCAAGTGTGATTTACATCACGCAAAATATGTTTCAGCAGTCGAAATCGAGTCGAACCATTAGTCTTAATTCCAGATATATGATTTTATTTCGAAATGAACGAGATAAGAATCAGATTAAAACACTAGCTCACCAAATGCAAGCCCCACATTTGTTACCTGCTTATGAAGATGCTACATCGACGGATCATGGTTATTTAGTCATAGATTTTCATTCACAAACAAAAAAAGAATTAAGACTACGAGCAGATATATTTCATCGTTGGCGTACACAAGGAGGTGTAAGAGGACCCATTATTTATTCTCCTGCTTAAAAACTTTATGCAAAATTTTTGCTTAAAAGAGAATAACATTTTGAACATAAATCATTTTTATGATTCACACCCGTGAGTAAACATGGCTTTACCATCCACACCGAGTTCGGTTTTAGCTGCTTTGCGAAATTTAAGCCAACAAACCGATAGACATGAAAGAGAAGCTGTGTTAAAAGCAGGATTAAAAGAAATTTTAAAATGGTTTACGTTGGCTGCGCAAAACATCATTGAAAATAAAATCAAATTACCAAAACAAACCACAATGTACATGGCAAAACATAGAACAGATATTGAACGGTTAGCAGATCCATCCATAGACGAGGAAAGTAAACGTAAAATCATTTTAAAACCTGGAGGGGGAGGGTTTCTAGGTGGTGTTATTATCAGAAGCTTACTGAGATGGGATGGAGTAAAAACCATCAGAAAATTTGGAGTTGAAAGACAAACTCGAAAACGTGTTCCACGAAAACGTGCACCGCAAAAGAAAAAATCTCCAAAAAAGAAAAAATCTCCAAGAAAGCGTGCTCCGCAAAAGAAGAAGTCTCCAAAGAAAAAATCTCCAAAGAAAAAATCTCAAAAGAAAAAATCTCCGAAAAAGCGTGCTCCACCAAAGAAGCATGCTCCAATTACGATTGATGAAAGATTTGTTACTACCCGAAAACGAACCCCTGTAGCAAGTACCATTTCAGAACATCAACAATATCCAAAATCTAGAGAGGAAATACTTGGTGAAAGAATGCGGAATTACCAAAGAAAGTATTCAAGATTTATATTACCAGGCAAAAAAATAGCGTTTCAAAGAATTCCATCCGTCGCTTGGTCTCCAAATACATTGGCTAAACATAAAAAAGGATTAAGAAAATATAGACGGATGATAGAAGATATGCTACGATATAACCTCGGTACAGGAAGATATAAACTTGACGAAAAAAAACAGATGCTTGACCTTGGGAAAGGAAGATCCGTTCCTGTGGATTCGTCCATGGCTAGCGCTGACACATTGGTTGATGCTCTCTATTCACAGTTTTCTTAAAAAAGTAATTCTGACTGTAAAAGACAGTATGTTAAAAAGTTTTCTTTTGAAAAACAGTATGTTAAAAAACAGTATGTTAAAAACAGTATGTTAAAAACAGTATGTTAAAAAACATCAGGTATAAATGATAGCGACATGGACGTTGTATTATCATTTAATCCGATATCGAGTTAAAGTCAACATGAAAAGGAAAACGCCTCTGATAAAAAAACATGGTTCAATGGTTATGGCCATGATGCAGGCTACACCAAAAATACGTAAAAAACTTGTAAAAGATTCATCACCAGAAGTGATAAGATGTATATCGGAATGTTGTCATAACGTTTTAAAAGGCAATGTACATTTATCATCAGCTCAGAAGAAGAAATTGTATTCAAGCCGACAACATATCAGACGTTTAGCTTCGAAATCGGCTTCTGTAAAAAATAAAAAACAAATATTAAATCAAAAAGGTGGATTTCTTTCATTACTTGCACCTGCATTATTACCATTGTTAGGAAAAGCCGTTATCGGAGGAATAGGAGGGGCACTTAAAGCCTTATAGATAAAAAAAATCTTGTAGATAAAAAAATCTTGAAAAATCTTGTAGATAAAATCTTGTAGATAAAAAATCATGTCTGTTAAAAAAATGGTTATCGTACCTTATCAGGTTTTAGAAAATATGAATCGTTGGAAAGACGAGCAATATCATAAACCTCGTTTACCCCCCAATCCGCAAGTTGTGGATGCAGCACATCTTCGGCAGGATATGGGTCATATTTTACAAAGCACTGATTTGTCAGAAACAGAAAAGGCTCAAAGGTATGGTGAAACTTTGTTTAAGTTACAAAATTCGCTTCAAAAAGCAAGACCAACTTTGTTCAACTCACTTCCAACGACAAAAAGTGATGATAGTATACAGAAATCAGCATCTGTTACCTTGCATGATCAAATTTTGCAAAGCGTACCAAAAACCATGAAAAGAAAAGCTGAGTTACTTTTGAGTATGATAAAAGATAACAATAATTTAACTTGGGACGAACAAGGAGTTGTATCATACAAAGGTGTACGCATTCATGGTTCCAATATCATCGATCTTATCAATGATACAATTCGTCAGAGAAAAGGTACTGAACCTAGAGGATGGAAAACTTTTTCAAAGGCATTACACGAAAGCAATATACCGCGAGAAGTTATTGGTAACTCAAATAGATGGAGATGGATGCAAAAAGCTCAAGATAAATCACTGACTAAATCAGTGAGTGAAGATGAAGAATCCTACGGCGGATCCGATCACTTATTTCACACGCCAAAAAGCGTACAAAAAAGTGCAAGGAAATCGCTTACAAGAAGTGTTAAAAAATCTGCAAAAAGAATAAAAGAATCATCTCCATACATGAAACCCGAAGAAAGAGAAAGACTGAGGCAATTCTATACTAAAGAGTTGTTAACTCCACCAAAATCTATAAAAAAGACCCCTAGCCGTAAAACGCTTCAGTCATGGGAATCCTGGTAAAGCCTAAACTTGATTACAAACTTGATTACGTGTTAAGAAAATTGTTTTATGATCCCAAAAGTACTGTCGCATTTACTGGAATAAAGCAATTGTATCACGCTGCAAAATCTGTTTTGAAAGGAATAAGATACAAAGATGTTCAAGAGTGGTTACGAGGTGAATCCACCTATACCTTACATAAACCAATTCGTCGTCGTTTCAAAAGACGAAAAACTATTGTAAGTGGTATAGACTATCAATGGCAGGCTGATTTGGCTGACATGCAACATTTAGCAAGACAAAATGATAACAAGAAATATTTACTTTGTATAATTGACGTGTTTTCAAGATTTTCATGGGTTATCCCTATTCCAAATAAGATGGGAAAAACTTTAATTCGAGCATTTCAATCTATTGTTCAGAAATCAAATCGAAAACCTTTGTCACTTCAAACAGATAAAGGTTCGGAATTTAAAAACAGACTGTTTCAGCAATACTTGAAAAAGAATCAGATTCATTTCTTTACCACTGAAAATCCAGAGACGAAAGCAAGTATTGTTGAAAGATTTCAACGAACTTTAAAAACGAGAATGTGGAAATACTTTACGTACAAGAAAACAAGACGTTACATTGACGTATTGAATTCTTTAGTTAAGAATTACAATCATACTTTTCACAGAAGTATCAAAACATCTCCTGCAATGGTAACAAAATCAAATGAGGCAGAAATTTCGAAAAATCTGTATCCACGTTTATCGACAATTGCAATGACAAAAAAGCCAAAATTCAAAATTGGAGATCGTGTTCGTATCAATAAAACGAAACGTACATTTGATAAAGGTTATTTACCAAATTGGACTCAAGAAATATTTGAAATCACTCATGTTAACAAGACATTTTCACCTATCACCTATAAAATAAAAGATTTAGAGGGTGAACAAATTTTGGGGACTTATTATGAATACGAACTTCAATTGATAAAAGATGATGAAATTTATGAAATTGATTCAGTTCTTGATAGACGTACAAGACGTGAGGGTAAAAAAATAATCAAAGAAATAAAAGTCAATTGGAAAGGTTATCCAAAAAAATTTCAAAGTTGGATACCAGAATCGCATTTGGTATCTTGATCGGGAAAATAAAAAGACAATACAATTATGATAAATTCGCAGTCAAACATTGAGACTGGGACAGAAAGTGTCGATAGTGTTAGTACTAAAAATTACAACTGCTGTGGAAATCGTGTTCCAAAGAATCAGTTTACGTATATTTCACAGATATTAGTCATTTACGCAATTATTGCAACCTCGATAGTACATTTAAGTATTCAAAGTCAAGATCGTGAATTGTGGTTGATACTGTTAAGCAGTTCACTCGGGTATATTCTTCCATCTCCAGGGCTAAAATTCACAAAGTCTGGACAAAAAACAACTAGTGGGGGTGATTTCGTTGACAGTAAAAAATACTAAATCAAAAAATTTAAAAAATGAATTCGTTTTATCTTACTCTACCTAGCGATAGTTCCATAAACCTTTATCCAAACAATACACAGTGCTGTTTTAAAGTTCATTTACCAAAAACAATTCATATTGACAGGGAAAATTGGGAAGTTGCATTAGTTCATCTTATTACCCCCTCTCAGTTTTTAAACATAACTGAAGAAGAAGCAAAGTTCGAAATTATAACTGCAGATGTTAATTTATACAATGCAGCAGCAGCGGTAGATAAAAGAAGAGATAATATGAAGATAATCCCAATAAAACGAAATGCAAAAGGTGAAGCAGTAAAATGGTCAATTGGATTTTATTTTTCACCGGGTAGTTACACTTCAGCAAAACATGTTATAGAGGTAATGGAAGATTTGATTCAAAATAACCTAAGTGAAATCTTTCAGAAGCATTCAATCGGGGTGTCTATTAGCTATTCAACCTCAAGCAAACGACCGAAATTGGCATTCACAAATATAACAAGAACCGGATTCAAATTTCATCCACAGCTGTTTTTAAAACTGGGAGGATCACCAGAATTCAAAAATGAGATAATTTTTTCGAGTAGAAATATTTTAGAGGTATTTAAATACAGTCCTAACATTGATGCTGGGTACAATCATCTGTTTGTTTATTCAGATGTTGCTGAACACACTATAGTGGGTGATACATTGGCTCCCATACTTCGTGTTCTTCCGTTCAAACCAAGCATATCAGATGAAAATAATTATGAAGCCCAACATATCAACCATGAAATTACATTACCGCATTATGTCCCCGTTTCGAAATCTGATTTCGATACTATTCACATTCAAATAACAGGGGATTCTGGTATACCGTTTCATTTTATTATTGGTAAGACAATCGTCAAGTTACATTTCAGACAGAAAAATAAAAATATTTGACAAATATTTAAATAAATATTTGACCAAAAAAATGCTACCAGTTTATCGCGGCGAAAAACATCAGTATGGGTACGGACTAGGTTCCCTATTTAGATCAGCACTTAAAACAGTGACTCCATTGCTTAAACCCTTGGTCAAATCTGGGTTGAATGCTGTAAAAAAAGAAGGAATCAGACAAGGATTAGGTGCGGCAAGAGATATCCTTTTACGTGGTGAAAACCCCAAAAAAGTTGTAATTTCAAGGGGAAAACAAGCCATTCATGATCTAGCACAACAGTTAATACCGGGGATAAATAAAAGAAAATCACAAAAGTCACGTCATTCATCTTCTCGATCTCGCAAGGGCAAGATCATTAATAAAAGACAAAGAAATCATTACAGTAGATCAAGGACTCTCGATATATTTGATTGATATATATTATATATATATATTATATAAAAATGATGCAAAACGGATCCTGTGAATGCAGTAAATCAGAACTCAATGTTCTTTCTGTACCACCTACAATGACAACAATGCAAGAAAGTCAATGGGTTGAACATTTTCCAATAGCATCCTTGACAAGCAATTCGCCGATAGAATTCATCATACCACCTCAAACCGAACATTGGACAGATTTGTCACAATCGTATTTGTATATCAAATTCAAAATCGTTAAAGCTGACGGTACTAATTTAGAAGTCGGTTCAAATGTGGCACCTGTAAACAATTTCCTGCATAGTATGTTTAGCAGCGTCGATTTGTATCTAAATAATAAACTAATCAGCAGTAATTCAGATACCTATCCGTACAGAGCATATATCGAAAATCTTTTGTCCTATAATGCTGACAGCAAGACTACGTTTTTGAAAGCTGGTGCACTTTGGATTGAAGACACCAGTGGGCAATTTGAAACACTCAACCATGATGCGGGAAATACTGGACTAGTAAACAGAATCGGTGTAATCGGACTAAGCAGAACTGCAGAGCTTTTCGGACGATTGCATCTTGATCTATTTCAGCAAGAAAAATATTTACCTAATGGAGTTGAAATCAGACTTAGATTAAACAGATCCTCACCAAACTTTTGCCTTACAGGAGGTACTGCTGCACCAGATGCAAAAATTGTAATGGAAACAGTCAGTCTTCATGTACGAAATATTGAATTGTTGCCTGTTGTTGCAAATGATCTAAATCATCTCATAGCTCAGCAAAACATGAAAATTCCTATCCGTAGGGTAGAAGTAAAGACGTTTACTATCGGTAATGGACTTCAGTCTAAAATTGAAGATCATTTGTTTCAAGGCCAGCTTCCAAAACGTGTTTTCATTGCAATGGTAACAAATGCTGCTTATAATGGGGCTTATGCTAACAATCCATTTTTCTTTCAACACTTTAATCTGTCAAAAATAGATGTATCATGTAATGGACACAGTATTCATAACAGACCCTTTGAGCCTGACTTTGAAAATGGGTTGTATTTGAAATCATATTTGTCTATGTATCAGGCTGTCTCAGCCTTAGGACTCAATAAATCATTTGATATTGCTAAAGAAGACTATGTTGGTGGATACTGTTTGTGGGGGTACGATTTGACACCCGATCAAGGCAGTGAAGAAGGACAACTTCATCCTATAAAAACTGGAAGTCTTCGCATTGAGCTTCAATTCGCGCAAGCCTTGGCAACAGTGATCAACGTTATTGTCTTTGCTGAATTTGACAATCAGATTGAAATCAACAGTTTGAGAGAAATCATCACAGATTATTAATCCTGAAAAAATCAACAGAAAAAGTTAGCTTTCACAAAAAAACAGTCCTTATCAGGACTAATCAACTTTTGAAAGATATATCGAAAAAACAGTCCCTTTCAGGACTAATCAACTTTTGAAAGATATATCAGAAAAAACAGTCCTTTTCAGGACTAATAAACAATGTCGGGAGTCAGATTTGCTATTTCACTGAGAAAAGAAGCAGAAAAAGTGAAATATTCCACCTCAGAGTGTCTTTCTACTCGGAAAAATGACATTCACAACAGCTTTGAAAAACATATGATTAAAGAACTACAAAATCTAATAGCCAGTGAAGTTCGCAACGAGTGTTACGGATGTCAAGTGGATCATCCCAGTCAAATACAGCATGAACTATGTTTATTCAAGGATAGACAAGAACATACAGATATGTTCATAGAACAAGCCATGAAGGAATTAAATCCATACAGAATCATGAAAAAATGGTATCCTGAACTCATAGAAATGAAACTCGATGGAACTGACTATGTGGAAGCCTACAGATTTTGGCGAAATATAAAACAAAACATTCTATCTGATATCACGGAGTCGTTCTTAAAATATTGGTGTGACAAAGTAAAACAAGCCTGGAAAAGTGATTAGAAAAATGTATACTTCTGAAATTCAATACATATTGGATCATGGAACATGGATAAAAAATCTACAGGCAAAAGTCTGTGCAAAAGATCAGTTACCTCGACAAAAACCCAATCATGTGAAAGCCTACATTGTGAACACAGAGAAATCAACCGGTTCAGGAGAACACTGGGTGGCCGTGATATTTGACAATAATGGCAATGTACTATACTTTGATCCCTACGGCCTACCACCACTTGAGCCAGAAATTATTAACTTTTTAGACAATCATTCTTATTCGTGGAGATACAATCGACAAACTCTTCAGAGTCTACAGGGTAAAGTTTGCGGAATTTACTGTATCTTCGCATTGGATGCTGTTGCTAGAGGATATAATATACAGAAATATCTTCAACAGAAATTTCTCTCAACGGAACACCATCGAAACGATCGAAATGTATCATTGTGGTTTAATCAATACTATGGAAATCTATACAAGAAAATTTCAGAGACTTCTCCCCACAAACAGTGAAAAAAACATTTTCAAAAAATGATTTTTATTGTTAACAGTTTATTGATATTATGTTCATTTTTTGTCTTTTTAAGTTTATTGTAAATATGTTCATTGTTTCAGTTCTGTTCAATAAAAAAGTTCAAAAAAGCAGTCGAGTTTTTTCATTCTGTTTTTCCCAAAAAGACTCAAATCTGCTTACATTTTTCCCCATGCTACGAGTCATAACTTTTTTACTATATTAGCATGAAAACGTAGTTTGGGAAAAAATGTATATGCTTTCCACCAGGTCCGCGCTCTTATTTTTCAATCCTCCTGTTATCGTATAAAGAAAGCCTGATATTTCCCAATACATTCATCATTCGACTCTCAGCTCTTGACCAGTTCGGGTGTTAAAAATCAATATGGAGCAGAACAATATGGAGGAAATCAACCATCAACTGCGTGAGACTCTCAAAGACTATCTAGATGCCGGTCAGCAGATATTGCTGCTAAACACTCAACCCGTACAACTACACCGTATATCACAACCGTACAAAGTTCTCGGTGAAAGATTAGTTCAGCTATTCTTAAAGACAACACCTGATATTATTTTAGTTGATGTCAAATTTGGGAGAAAGATAACTTTCAATAACGGAGTAGTGACGATCACAAAAAGAGTTGGAGTATGTCCCATCTGCCAGGCGAATTTCGGTTGTTGTCATTAGAAGTTGAAAAAATCACAACCACTAAAAAACAAAACAGCCCTTTTCAGGGCTAACCATGTACCAAGAAAAGATCTTTCTTTCAAAATTGTCAAATCAAATTGTCAAACAGAAAAAGTCATAGTCAGAAAAACACAAGATAATCAAACTCTAGTTTTTTCTGTCCCGAACAAGAAATTGTAACAAAGCTATGGATTGGACAACGTTAATTCGGAGTTAAAAACATGAGACAAGTAGGTCAATCCATGCTGTGAACTATATAAGCGCGATGTTTTTTCTCACAAAAAACATAAATACTTCAGCATGGTTCAGATTCTTCTCTGCCCTCACTGTGCAAGCAGATGTCAGATAGAGTGTGGAAAATGCTTTACACTCCTGGACTATCTTGGACAGAAGCATAATTGTCCAGATCCAGATGAAGGATTTTTTGATGATGATGAGGGATCTACAGTTTGCTGTGAATTCTGCGGATGTGAAATCATCCCAGTAATTCACCCAGAAGAATTGTAGATCTTGACAATTCATTAAATCTTTCTAAAAAGCCCTTTTCAGGGCTAACCATTTACCATGAAAAGATCTTTCTTTCAAAATTGTCAACTAAAACTCAAAACACTAAAGAAAAAATGTAACAAAATATGCATCAGTCAACATTTACCAAATGTAAACACTAAAAAACTCCCATTTACTACTCAACTATCGTAGAGATAAGGCGATATTCACAATGTTTGGATTGACAATTATCCTCGCATTCCTATACTGGCTAGAAGAAAGAAAACGTATCAGATGTATCAAATATGAAGTGGAGCGTCTGATACAGATCCCATATCCAGCGGAAAATATGGATAGAGAAAAGAGAGGCTAAAAAGTGTATTTTACACAAAAAACAGCCCTTTTCAGGGCTAACCATGTACCAAGAAAAGAACTTTTTTCAAATTGTCAAGGCTTTTCTCTCAGAAGCATTAAACTCAGAAAAAGTCCTAGTCAGAAAAAACACAAGATAATCAAACTCTAGTTTTTTCTGTCCCGAACAAGAAATTGTAACAAAGCTATGGATTGGTCAACGTTAATTCGGAGTCAAAAAAACATGAAACGCTGAAGCGGGAAAATATAGGAGAAAATGACGTCATGAGACAAGTCAATCCTCCTGAAAAGCTATAAAAGCCGACTCTATTTCATCATTTTCATTTCACGATGGAAGATCTTAGAAAGACCGTGAAAAATCTGATGAGAGTGACAGAGACCCTCCATCTGAAGCTAGAGAAAATGGATAGGCAGCTGGCGGAGATGACTAGAGAGAAGAAGAAGGAGTTTGTCATTCCGACAACAGAATGTTGGGATGACGATGACGAGCCACCGTTCTCGTTGAAGTTCAACTTAGACGAAAGGCAGATAAGAAGGGTTAGAAGGCGAGCGGCGAGCAGCTGTCCGGCCTGTGGGAAAGTTGGAGGTTGTGCATAAAAACACAGTCTCCAAACAAAACAGCCCTTTTCAGGGCTAACCATCTACCATGAAAGATTTATCTTTCAAATTGTCAATGACTTCTGATCCAGGAATTTGACCCAGAGTACCTTCCGGAGGGGGGGAAGCAAAAATGCCATTTGACCCAGGGTACCTTCCGGAGGGGGGGAAGCAAAAATGCCAAAAAATGCCATTTTTTACCCAAATCGTCCCAATTTTTTCCAAATCGACCGGAATTTGACCCAGGGTACCTACCCAGGGTAGGTACTCTGGGTCAAAATTTCCCTCAGGGTAACTAGACTGGGTCGGTTGACCCAGTCTAGTTACCTATACTACTCCCAAATGATGCTTCTTTTTCAGGTAAAATCTAAGTCCAACTATGTATTGAATTATAATTTGGTACATAAAAAAGGTACAAATTATTATTATAACACGAGGTTGAACTCTGTCAACGCATTATCATGTTTACAGGGATCAATATCCCTTTCATTGCATCTGAACTGAGAACAAAATATGCTCAAGACGAAACAGAAAGTAATTTAAAAGCAGATTATTCACCATCGAATAAGCCATGGAAAAGAAAGGGCCTTATTGCCTATGCGAAAAGCGTCCTGTCCGATTAGCGCTAACTGATTCGAGTCGACACTCTCCGTGTACAGGGATGATAAAGATAAAAAAAAGGTTTTCCCCCAAAAAAGCTATGTTTGACGCAGACAATGTACATATACATGGATACCACTAGAAGGAAGTTCATACCAAGAGATAGCTGACCATTGTTTCGACGATGGTTATATCGGAAAGCAGCAAGTGGCTTGGGTAGAATATTTTGCGAAGTACTGGTAAAGGAAAACTCTGAAAAGCATGGATAGGTGTACTGTCCGTCGCGATATGACTGAAATAATCTTGAAAATGGCGTTAAACACCATACAATCAATCAATCAAACCGAGATGGACTTTTTGCAAAGTTTGATTTCTTTTATACGCTTTTAAACACGTTTTCTAATTCTAAACCTCAGCACTAGCCATATGATAGGCTGAGATGTTTTGTTGCAGCCAGTCATGTAAGTAGTATAAAAATTTAGAAATCCTAGAACAGTTTTAGTCTAGAGACATATTTATATGCAGTATTCATCATTCGTACTGCTTAAATAACACAATCTCATGACACTGATGTATAGTGCAGCAGCTAATTTTATAAGACACGAGTACAGGACATTCGGCATACCTCGGGTGATCCGGTGATTAAAATCCCTCGGCTGTATCACGTAGCTTGATATGCACCTACACGGTACATTTCGCACGTTTCCGGAAGCACACCGTTTTATCGTTATTGAAATTGTAAGGCTCCTCTTAAAAAGAAAACATGAGTCAATTTTCATATCGTTATCTTTCTAACAATATTTCAGTCGGCAAACAGTTTGTACATTCAATTATTAGCTTGGTTTATCTATTTCCGTTGGGAGCTTTCATTGACAGATCGATAGATGTGAATAACTCCATCGTGGTTGTTCATGTCGTTGCTAAGCGATTTACAGGGGCGCCGCCATGTTTAAGATCATGTGATGGGTAGTTCAAAATGGAAGCCGCCTTAATACGGACGAGGTTAGATGTAGGTATGGAATCGGCCGAGTTGTGACGAGTGGGGTACAGGAGAAATCGTTTCTATTACTCCTTTTACCCCATTATAGTCATAGTATGTGTCAGTTTTAATCTATTAGTACAGTTTTTTGCGATTCTTTTTTTTTAAGGTTTGCGTTGTTTTAAATATGGACGTATCTACTGTTTAATCTATTACTGGACTGTTACGAACTAACTATTAATACATATAATACAAAAGAAAAATATTTGAAACTAGGCTAATCCGTACGAGTGATGTAAAGAGAAAAAACAACATTTTGGACAAAGTAAGAGATAACTTGCTAGAAATTAGTGCGCCGGTTTCCCCAATTTTTCCAAAGCAATCAACTGCAGAGTCGTTAGAAGTTGTATTTGTACAGTAGCAGGTTAAATTTCTTAGTTACCGTTTACCGAATGACAAAATTTTAGACTTGTCTAAAGTGAAATCATTTTCATAAGACAAATAAAATGTGGTACAAATATGGAATTTGTCTTTAAAAGGGGTCAAAAGGGGAAAATGCTGTTAATCAGCATTTTTACCTTTTCCCTCAATGTTCTCAAAAGCCTTCTACCCCAGAATCGTTAAAATTCGGGATTGTGAGCTAAAGGTTTAACTATAACTTTTCCCCACAGAGAAATTTCAAAACGACACTTTTTCCCCGCTATGTTTCATGAGTCTACAAGAACTTACAGGTACTTATCGCGAATTTCGGTCGCGATGGAAGCATAACAGCTAACCTGCAAGCTTCAATATGATGTGACAGGTCAGGAAACAGTTTTAAAGTAGCCAGGAAACAAGAATATGTGAAATGTCGCCATAACATACCTTTGATATGGCATTAATCACCACACACTTGAATCTAAAAGCTGAAGAGTGGAAAGGGGTTGCAATTTCTAACTTTGAATCTTGATAGTTTTAAATCGAGTCTAAACATTCTCATAAATATCAAATTAGATCTGTAAAATACATGATGTCTTAGGGATACTGTCATGATCAAACAACCCGGGTGTATACTTTTGGTCGACAAATTATGTACATACATGTATGTATCCTAAAGATAGCAGGGGTCCGTCTGACGATAACACTACGTAACACAGTAAAGATACCCGATAGGCAGCTTATCTAACAGCGAGACTCGGCTATCATCGGGAAACTCCGGCACAATCCGAACAATCACGAAAAAAGTAAAAACTATGATAGGGCCATTAAAAAACTGTAAAAAGGACCAAAAGTTTATCTTTTTAAATGACTAAAATATATACCAACTTAAAGGGAAATAAATGGGCTTTCTTCTGACCTCACCTGGGAAAATTTTGGCATTTCAACACAAGAAAAGAAAATTCAACAAATATTTCATTTTTTAACTTCGGAAAATGCAATCTCCCACTATATTCTATATAAACCATACCTGCAATTTTAAAGTTAAAAAAGGACCAAAAGTTTCTTTTATGATACCTATAAAACTTAGTTCATTTGAAAGAGGATAAATTGAATTTTCTTACTTCACTTGGGAAAATTTTCAATTCTGAAAATTGATGAAGTTATAAACGTTTATCTACCAGGGCCCTTCATAATTCAATATAAAAAATTATAGGTAAAATGGGCAGATATCGATTTTTACATGTCCGCGAAAGATGGCTATGTTTGTACCTATTTTGGACCAGTTTATTCATATTTACAAGGTGTTGGTCTGATGCTATAAATTTTAAGCGAACAGTGCAATTAAACATGATTCCGCGGATGTGCAGTTTTATTTTGGTCTTCACATCCTAGGTCACGATAAACAGGATACGAGTCAACATTGTTTACAACTGTATTAAATTGATTACATGTCGAACCTCGTTTATCCGGACACGTCTGTTTCCTGGGAATATTTCCGGATAAGCCGTATTTCCAGATCAACGAACTGGGATTGCCATCCCTTCCATGTTGGGTAGGGGTAGGTGTAGGAGTCCTGCGTGGTCCAGTGGTAAAGCGTAGGACTCGTGACGTGGAGGCCCCTGATTCGAGTCTCACTGGATCAATTGAGCTTTTGGTGGGAGTTTCCTTGGGCAATATACTTCAGAGCCCTAGCCTAGTACTGGTGAAACCAAGGAAATACATGAATAAGTGAGCTGTCGCCGTGATACGACTGAAATAATGTTGAAAATCGGCGTAAAACACCAATCAATCATTCAATCAATCAATCAATCAATCCATGTTTGGGTACCCTCCATGTTAATAAGGGACACCGTGCACTGTAAGAATTACAATAGCGTATGTTTTTCAATGCACTTGTATACATGTTATTCCGAAATAAACAGTAAAATTTGTTCAGACTTTACCCATCGCTCATAGCCATTTACTTGTTACAGTTAAGAGAATACCGTGAAAAAAAATCGGCTTGTTTATCTTATTGAAAAAGAAAGAGCGTAAAATAAAAACATATTAAATGGATGATATAGCGATTGAATACTTTCTGGGAATCACTTTTTTATTAACTTCCCATGCTTTTTAGCGGATTTGTGTAGCAAGTCCGCCTTTTTTATCGATCTGACTGGAACCAAATAGTGTCATGTATGCATAACTCTACACATTCTACTTCCAGTTTTTGCTTATACACCTCAGCCTGGCTACAAAGTCGTTGCAATTGGTACTCTGCACGTATATTCAGTCCCATATCTAACACGAGATGAAAATTGCGTTAGACTGTTGCCTTCGCTTATCTGTCCGCTAAAGCGAACCCTCAGGTCCTAAACAGTAAAATCGGAGTTGAAGGGCTGACTAACTCTGGTTCTCATTGTCCTTGCTTGTTGCACTTAGTAATTTGATAAGCATGGGCTAGGATTACATTCAATAGAAACTGGACTTTCAGACTGGATCTTTTCATATGAAAATACAAAATTCTCTTAGTGAAGTTTAGTGAAGGCTGCCAATGGCTGTACGTTACCGACTGAGCTTAGAATAGGAACGGGTCTCTTTTACCGTATTAATACTATGATCCATTCTGAGCATGTTAACCACAGAACTTATTTGCCATTTTACTGCTATGTTGAGAAAACAGAAACCTAGCAACTTGTTAAGTATTTTCTTTATTTTTTATTATTATTATTATTTTTTTTTTTTTTTTTTTTTAGCTTTCGTACCCCATTAGAAACAAAAACAAAAAAAAAAAAAAAAAAAAAAAAATGATAGATTCAAACACCAGCCAACAAGCTATATAAAAGGTTTCGTTAAAGAATACATGCAGAATATGCCATCATCTTCTATTACGCCAATTTACCAAAATTAAATAGTGTTCTACCTTAGTTACAATTCTATTTTTAGCACAAGATCATAACAAAATTCTATTACCTTTTGCATAGTTTAATCTACTGAATACCTAAACCACGCTTTTCTCCTTCCTCGATCTGATTATCAAAATACAGAAAATACTGATCGACTAGCGAATTCAATGTAAAATAAGTGGCCTTGGTAAAGATAAAACGTACCTGGTCCATACACGATTGAGCTAAAAATTGTCAGATCTGGTTATTATGTCTGAACCGGACCGACCTGGTCAAATGCGGTGATTTAGTCAGAACCGGCCCAAGTTTTAAAATTCATTTTTCTACCAGTATTTAATATTTGAACCGACCGTGCAATGACAGATCGTCATCTACATAAAACATTCTATACTTTTGAATTGTATGATTTAAATGTAAATGTACATTTTACATCCACATTGTTTACTCTTGGCCACTATGGGGTCTTTTATTCGTGCAATGAAGAACTCAACGATCCGATGATCTGGCGTTTCTATACTTTCCAGAGTTCAATTTTACATGAACTTTCCATGATGAAAAACATAGGAATGAAAGGGGTTGCGTTGGGATATGTATAGATGAGCGTACTTTTTAGGGAACACTTACTTAATTTACATATAATCAAACATGTTGTACTTTATCAATGGCATCTTGTTTTGTCCATGACTTTGGGAGTAGGCATCGTTAAAATTGGAGTAGCAGAAATTTTGTAGTTCATGTCAACATTGTTATTTATAGCAGGAATACAATTTATAACAAACAATTATTTTCCTCGGGATAGTTATTGGCGACTTAGGATGTTTTGTTTGCATTTGGATCTAAATTACTTTTGATATATCTGAATATGCTAGCTTATGACCTATTTTTGTTTTTAGTCTCAAGTGCTTAAATAACATCATTTATTATTTTTTATTTTCTACCAGTTATTAATCACTCTCAAGTTATTGCTATGAAGTTAATGTCATTCGATATTCGTGTCATACTAAATGCTAGTCCTCTCTAAACACTTTTATAAACCTATGGACATATCTCTTGTGTTTTCTTTTTATTGCTACTTTTTTTTCTACATTAGTCTACTTTACTTGTATTTTTTCTTTAAAATCAGCTGGGACTCGAGGATTTTATATGTCTATCATACTTATATGTCAGTTCAAGATCCTGTATTCGCGTTCAGGCTCATCTATAGACGTTAATTTAACTGATCCACCCTAGGTACATGTATTGCAATTTGGCTCGCGGCTATTGGAGTGTTGTTTTGTGCTGGTGTATGCAGAATTGACAAAAGGCTGTTCTGGACCAAAACTCAACCTCTTTTAACCTTCCATAACTTTGACTGGATGTTTTCTATTCTTTTGAATCTTTATTTAGAATTTTAAAATTCATCTTTCGTTTCTGGCTTCATTATTACTTCCCCTATCAGGAGATATAGAACTGAATCCTGGTTCCTTCTCTTGTTTTCCAGGCGCAGACAACGACTCTCTCTCTCTTTCTCTCTCTCTCTCTCTCTCTCTTGTGTGCATCTGAATATATGCAGCATCAGAAACAAGTTTCAATCCATAGTAGTTTCAATAATGAGACGTTTGCGGTGCTTCCTTTCTTATTTGGACCTTTTGTTATGCTGTATTTATTTTAGCTTTGAGTACTGGGGGAGACTCCTGTATAACCCTAAATACAGTAAGACGTCCGTTCCATCAATTTATTCTTTCTTGGTTGAAGTCATCAAACGCATGACTTCTTCCTGAAATGGTCGCATCTTATACCATTTTAGACTCAAGCAATATTAACCTATGAATTATAGTTTTATAACAACAGCAACCAACGAAATTTCTGTTTAAGTCAACTAATTAAGCATAGTGACATTGCAATTGCAATGCAGTGAAAGCGGTTACTTTCGTAGGTTGAGAAAGAAGCCACTGGATTAAGAATACAAATAGTACAAAGTACGGAAAAACAACATAGGTATAAATGGATATTGACTCTGAACCCCCCCTCCCTCCCCCCCCCCAAAAAAAAAATGACTGGAGAAAGGATGTATGCAGGCTTAACTTGATCACAAGTCAAAGATGTCACAAGCCCTTTATCCATGAATTCCTCCTTAACAAACCATCTGCAAACTGAAATCTTAAGCCTCTTTGGGCATCTTTAGCCTGATTACTTGAAAACATTACCAATTTACTTCATACAGATGTTTCAAAACCTTAGCAAAAGTGAAATATAAAATCAAGCATAGGTAATGAACATACAATATAATAACAATTGAAAGTAGAATTCTCTTTCATTAAAACTGTAAATTATTTTCTTGCATTGACGACTACAATCTTACAGCATTCTTTGACTGTAATTTTTACTGCGCCACCCCGCCTCTAATTTTACTTTATTCCTATAAATCTTGGGGTAGGGCTTCTGAAACCATTACGGAAAAAGGAGAAAAGGTTGATTAAAAGCATTTTCTCTTTTTCAACAATGTTTTCTACTCTTTTAAAATTTAAATTTATCATTTGAATCTCATTTCTTTTGTAGTCTCAAACCACTTTCAATTTGGACTCATTTATACCTTTGTCGTCTGGTAAAGAATGAAGGCAATCATTTTAATAATCAATGACTACAGCGGTTAAAACAGATTCGGTTTTGTTTTCTACTTTTTTGCACATTAATTGTTTTTATGGGTCTATACACTATCTCCTACATTAAACTAACGTATTGTATATTTATATATGATAACCATTTAAAATTGTTGAATAGTTTTACATAATCAGCTTTCTATTCAAATCCCTCAAATTGCAAAAAAAAAATAAATAAATAAATAAAATAAAATAAAATGCCGAAAATATTCGTTAAACCTCAAGCCCTGACTTTGTTTATTAAGTGTTTGACTTTCTGGTTTCACGTTTAAACCATATTGCGCATGTGCTGTAAATTCTGCTTGCGTAAAACAAGCCTATCGGGAAGTTTACATATACATGTATAAAACTTACCCCAACAACAGTTAGCCCTTTTAAAACGACAAATTCTCGAATATCCAAATTAACAAAAAATTGCAGACGACGATATGTTTTTTTTTTTTTGAATATAAGAGAGGTTGCATAATTACGCAGACGGCATTGTCAGAAAATTAGAAATTACTCCTTACGAGGATTTTCCACATTTCCCATACAGGTTTAAACATTTTTATATAACAGACGGGCTAAGGTGTCTCTGGAAACTCTGTACATAAATGTTAAATGGTGAACCGTAACGAATAGTATAACTCAAAATCGAGCCCCGGTAGTTCCGTCGGTAGCGTAAAGGACACGAGAACAGGGGTCACTGGTTCGATCCTCGGCTCAGCCAATATCTTTCCGATGGTTCATTCCTGTCTCACCGCTGATTGTTTCGACGATAGTTATGAGGGAAAACTGCCAGCGGCTTGGAAAGACTATTGTGTGGAATACTGGTAAAAGAAACTGCAGGAAAGCATGGATATGTGCACTGGCTGAGGCGATATCACTGCAATAATGTTGGAAACGGCGTTAAACACCATACAATCAACATTTATCAAAACCAGATTCGCAAGTGCAGTCCTATCTTGGATCTACACTGGCACTTTCTTAAGATACATTTTAGTAAAAACAACCTTTAAATGACAGTGTAAAGCTTTAGTCTGGGCAAATCTGTTTGATGTAGCGGTCTGAAGATAAAGATACATGTGTATATAGAACGAGAGAGAAGATGAATTAACTAAATAAAACGTTCATCGGAACATCTTCAGACTCTTTCTGCAACAAATATAAAAGCTCCTTCTCTTCTATGGCTGAAAAAACAAGCCGATTGTAAAAACCAAAGTTTTTTTCTATACGTCAGCGGTATTTTTGGAGGAAATATATCTCTTTATCGGACAGTGTAGATCCAAGATCAGACTGCACAGAACGTGTAGTCTGATCTTAATCTACGCTGTCTGCAAAAGGTCAGTCAGGCGCGCTTAGTAAATGAAGAAAGAAAAGATGGACCTCACAAAGAAATTGCATCAGACAACAACAATCTACTGAACAGTTGTATCATAATTGTTCTATAATGTTTCTGTTTTTTCCACCATGTATAAACGGTTAAAGTAAACTGATACTTTTCGTCGTTTTATAGTTGAGTATCCTGAATTTTGACCTAATTCTTCGTATTGATAGACTAAAAAAGAATAGTAACTTTCTATTGTTCAAAAATGTGAGTATGGTTATTCTACAGTTCCTTACAGACCTAGTTTCGGGCAAATATATGAAAACAATAAAAAAAAAAAAAAAAAAAGCATTGCTTAGTAGCCACCAGTAGTATTTTTTTCAATTATTGCCCTATAACTCTTGAATTTTCGTCTACATGGAATTTCTTTCCTTTTTCCAATGATGATTTGGTTGATTAATTGAGTGAATGGTGTTTTACGCCGCTTTCAACATTATTTCAGTCATATCACGGCGACAACTCACATATTCATGCATTTCATGGGTTTTACCAGTATTAGGCTGAAGTGTCTTGCCCAAGGACACCCCATCGAAAAACTCAGAGGATCAGGTGAGGTTCGAGTGCGGGACCTCCAGGTTACGAGTCCTACACTTTACCACTGAGCCACGCAGGACCCCACCATGATTTGGATTAACATATGATCCCTATAAGATATTTCTAAATGAAAATTCCATCATTTCCAATAATAAGCAAAAGTAATGAGGTATACTAGGTTATTGCTGGTGAGGTACCTTTTTATCTCTCTACATATTGTATCACAAAAGACTTTCAATATCAATATTTCAGTATTGCTATTGCAGCCAGCCTGTTTATATGATATTTCTTGTTTGTATTGTTTTCGATACAAGATAGAAATACAAACAGAGCACAATCTATTTACGTGGAAGGGAAACGTGAACAAAAAAGACAAGGATAGTTAAACGATAGATGAACCATGCTCGGTAAACAGAGGGTTGAATGTATTTGCAACAGCTATGGACCCAGATCAGCCTACGCAGTCCGCACAGGCTCATCTGTGTCGAAACTGCATGTATTTGATATTTGTAAATTTTCTGCACGTCAAAGGACCATTCTAGGTCATGATTCAGTTGCTTGTTGTATAAAATAGATTTTATGGATCCCTAATTATATGATGACTTGCTTCGTATAATGTATTACAGAAATCCATTTAACCCCCGTTTGCCAGAGCCTGTCTCATTGATAAATTCAGAATTCATCGTTGAATATAGGTACTTCAGGTATTAGCAAGGTTCCGGTTGACCCAGACTACAAACGGAATTCCCTTTATTTTCTTGTCATATCTGTGCCGCGTGACCAATACAGAAAATGGGGAAATTTAGTCACACGTTGGATAAATCGGTGACAAGTACAAAAAAATGGCCCTATAAAAACATATCAGTCTACCTTTCAAGGTACAGTGATATTCTATCTCCACATATAGGTCTAGTTTGCATAATCCTTGACTCTAACATTTGAAGACAGTTGAAAACATTTGCAGAAGACTAAATAAATGTGGCTCAGAAATTGATTTTTTTTTTGATAAGGTAGACAACATTGTGGGACAGAAGAAAATACTATTTACCAGGAATTTTCTTTTTCCCACAATGTTTTCAAATGCTTATTTTTAGGGTCGTTGAAGAACGGGGTTGTGTGGTAAAGGGTTTAACTGCTTGATGCGACATAATGCCCTTCATCACATCGTGTAGACTGCAGTCAGGGCACTGCTATGTGGTTGGGTTTATTTCTTTCACTGCTTGACGCGTAGACTGCGATCAGGGCCCCGAGTCTCTTATTTTACTCAATTCTAATGGTCCCAGGTTTTGACTTAAGTTCACTTTGCTAATCGAGATGCATCTCAGTAATATAATTAACAGACTCTAGTAACGCTCTGAAATCCTGAGTTGATACTACTTTTCAGACTCAACTTGGCAAAATAAAAAGTCTTAATTCAATCAACAGACTTAATTACATTATTTTATTAAGTTGAGTCTAAAACGTTGTGTCAACACAGGACTTGAGAATGTTACTGAGGTTTTTTTTTTTTTTAATGTTAGTGATATGCGTCTGTAATAACAAAATCAGCTCAGGTCAGAAAACGAGTCTGTTGGTGGATCTGAGTAAAGTAGTGAAAGCAGGCCCTGACCGGATAAAAGATATATCCTTCTACTTTTCGATGATATGTAATGTTATTTCTCCTCAAATCGTTCATTCTGCAGATACAGTCCCAAATATGAAAACAAAAATTGCGTCGCTAGTGTATAAAAGGCCATTCTTCGCTGAAATCCATTTATTTTTATGTACTGTATGTTCCGATAGTCAATATAGACAGATTTCGGGACACTTTTCCCATTTTGTTAATGCAGTGCAGTGCCATTTTGATTGTCGGCGGTTTCAGTGATAGATATGTAACTACGTCCTTAGTCTAGTCAATTTAATTTAAAAAGAAATCACTTCTTTAACGGGCAATTTTTGTCGGGTAGCATAATGCAGTTGCAAAATATGCTAACTGACAAAATAAATCCCTGACAACACACATGCACAAGGAATAAGGTCTTTACTAACTACGTCGAGTAATTTCAAAAATAAACTACACACACGTAATGACAACTATTTTCAATAAAACACATTTTCCCGCATTGATAATGTATTTCTACTGATAGACTTAACCGAGACGATTCGTTATATTTCAAATAAATGTTTCTAGTACCTTCGATCGAGAAACTCACTGGAAACGTATTATTTAACAGATAGGCCTCCGTAACAAACGACAAGATAATAGAAGGTACCGCCAGTCCCAGCTTTGTTCTGGTGCAACTTAAAAACTACATGAATAAACAAGCTAGCTCCGTGCTATGATTGAAGCTGTTGAAAGTTATAGAAAAAACATTCAAACTAAACATAACTCACATTATATAACCCTTAACCTGCCAAACCTGGACGCTCAGTCGACAACGCTCAGCACCTGAAACTTTAAAGGGTTGGTGGCTCGATTTTTTCCAAATATTGATTCTATTGCTTGCGACAGGATTCTCCTAAAACGTTCTGTGTATCAAATTCCAAAGGAAACTACATGTATATAGGTTTTCATTTTGTCAACAAACTTCAGCAATGATCCATCCCTGAATCAAGTTGGGTGATAGATTGCAAATTGTCGGAAAAGAAGAAAGGCAAATGTAAATACAGTGGTATTTCATTAATGGGCTACGTAGCATCTGAAGATTTTTTTTTTATCTCTTGCGGCAGAATTTCACAAAGGGGCGCAGAGATGTCATGTGATCAAAAACACGCGCTGGTTGTATCGGATCGTATTCAAATATTTGCAATGACGCCGTATTTGATCTCATAAAAATAGAGTGAGTTACTGATTGCACAGCGAGCAACCCATTAAATGAACACTAAATTTGTAACTTTTTGCTGATTGTTTGAATGGTGTTTTATGCCGCTTTCAACATTATTTCAGTCATATCAAGTCAACAGCTTACGTGAGTAGTAAAGGAGGGTAGACCTCGGACAGCGTCCGAGGTCTACCCTCCAGAGTCCCGGACACGCCCCTTTTTGTCCGAGGTCTACCCTCCCAGAGTGCCATTTTGTCCGAGGTCTACCCTCCCGGGAGGAAAAAAAGCCGCATCACCGAAGAATTTGGCGGTAAATCGGCTTCCGCGCGTAGAAATACAATTAAAAATAGTGCGTCACTAGGTTCGGGAGGGTAGACCTCGGACAAAAAGTAGTTCCGGCAGCCTGTTCAGGCAGAGACCCTCGTTGGACTTAGTCTTTTTTTTGGAGAGTTGTTCTTTGTCTCTATTACCCGTCGGACTTAGTCTTTTTTCCACAATTGGATTAAAAGTAGTTCCGACTGATGTAAACAAACGTAAACAAGCGTTTTGATTGGTCGAGACGATTTCCCGCCAAAAATTGAAATGAAAACGTGTGACACCACAGACTGTCTCGGGGTGAAAGAAGGTGTGCCACCATCTTCACTTGGTTTGATCTTTCTCTCTATCACCGTGTCGGACTTAGTCTTTTTTCACAATTGGATTAAAAAAGTAGTTCCGGCTAATGTAAAACAATCTGGCTCAGGTAGATAGCTCAGACTGGTTCAGGCAGAGACCATCGTTGGGTTTAGGCTTTTCTCTGTCATCGCTGGACTTAGTCTTTTTTCCATCTTTGTTCTGCTGAGAGCTGTTCTTTTTTCTCTATCACCGTGGGACTTAGTCTTTTTTTCACGATATGGTTCCAAAGACAAAAGACTCTTCTATTGGTTTTAGCGATATTGACAATTGTTGAAGATAGATTTTCTATGGTTTGATTAGTCCTGAAAAGGACTGTTTTTTGAGATTAAACTATCTTTTTTTGTCTTTTTCTGTGTCTTTTTTGGCTTTTTTTTGTTGTGTTTTTTCCTCTATTGAGAACTTTTCTTTGTTTCTTTGGGTGTCTTTTTGAGTTTGAGTTTTGGAACCTTTGGGATCTTGAAGTCTTTGAAGTTGTCGATGTTTTTTCCATGTTTTCCCAACCCTATTTTTGTCGGTGATACATAGGTGGGATCGTATCGTTGTTTTTTGTGAAGTTGCTCATCATTGTCTTTCTCTATTTCTCGTTTTTTATTTTTTATCTTCTCTTCCTTTGGTTGACGATCTTTCTCTAGCTGTGATTCCTTTGAGTGTTGCTTTTCCTTCGACTGATTTTCCTTTGACTGATTTTCCTTTGACTTCTGATCTTTCTTTTTTACAACTGTTACGAGGGAATCTGTTAGTCTTCGAAGGCTGGTTTTATCAAAGTCGAACTCCACCGGAATCTTCACAATAACAGGTGTAGTTGACTGTCTTTGCTGACATATTGTCTCGATGTTTCTGTTCAATGTTTTCAGCTCCTCTAAAATCTGAGTTATTGTAGCATCTTGTTTTGATATCATCTGTCGCATTTCTTCCTCGAATTTGTTAACTGGTGCTGTCATTGGTTCAATGAAAGTCGAATTCATGGCTGACGCTAGAATATCTCCACTGTTTCCACTCTGTGGCAAGGAGTTATCTAAGATGTAGTCGGCTAAGTTGTAATCGGCTAAGCTGAGATTCATCTTTCCGTTAACAGTATGTTTTTTACTCGCACTACTCGAAGATCGAGAGTCGAATGATTGTAGAGAAATATCGTCAACGTTTTATAGGTTGGTAGGGGGATTGACCTACTTTGATACAGAATTAAGAGCGCGGACCCGGTCGGAAGCACCCACGAATGATTATAACACTTAGAGAGAGAAATGATAGAAATCTGGGGTACTGGCTAACCGATTGATCTGAGCTCTATTGTGAATGTAACATATCCTATGATTGAACGAAAACAGCTAAATTCTAATCAGGCAGAAATGATATTCTTTCGATTTTTTACATAGTTATATTGCTTACTTGCAAAAGGATGAACTACACTATATTAGGAAATATTATTTGGGCTGAAATTTTTCTTAGAGCTATGTAGAATTTTGTTTGACAAAAATTTGAAAAGATAGAATTTCTTAACGTTTGGTAGTCCTGAAAAGGACTGTTTTTGCGAAGATTTGTATTTTTAACCTCTTCGTCTATCTCTCGCAGCCTCGAACTCATTAATTAGCATGAAAAGTAGTGCTATCTCATGACGTATTTGTCGTCGACGAAACCAATCTTCTACCCAGTTCAGTATTAAGTAATATGCCACTGATCCAAACATGAACATACAAAACATTTTTATTCTCGAGTATTGAGAGGTAAAAATGATTAAATGAGAACTTGGCCGGCTTTCTTTATACGTTTTTTACAGATGAATTGACCTACTTCGACTCAGAATTAAGGTTAGCCAATCGTTAGTTTCGTTATATTCTCTTTGAATAAGTAAAAGATAGATGAAAACAAGTCTATACGTTCCGGTAGGGATCAAGGCTTTCTGATGAACTTAGTCTTTTTTTGACAAGTTGAAGTAAAAATTAACCTTTTCTTGAAATCAGAATTGACTTGGCCTGACAATTTGAAGAGAAAGATAAAACTTTCTTGGTGTATGTTAGCCCTGAAAAGGGCTGTTTTTCACTATTCTCTGTAATGAAATTAAGTTAACGATCGGTTAACATAATTTCAAAACTAGAGAAAAGATCGAGGACTCTAAACCTCCTCATCTGAATCTTCGGGGAATAGCTCACGCCGAAGTTCATTGATTTCTTCAACTTTGGATTGGACATACTCATTATACATAATGAGTACTCCTTTGATTGAACAAAGTTGAATTTTCAGATTATACTGCACTGCTCTGCTTTTACACTTATCATATCGTTTTTCTATCCCACTCAGACGATTTTTAAGCAATTCGATCTGTTTGCATCCCTTTCTAAGTCGTCGCTCTGCTTCAAACAGTTTGAACCGTTTGTCGAGGGTCTTCATTTTTGAGCTCTGAGAGGGAAAACTGATTAAAAAAGAAAAATAGCCCCGTCTTTTATAGGGTGGTAGAGGAATTGACCTACTTTGACTCGGAATTAATGTTATCCAATCGTTAGTTTCGTTATATTTCTTAATTCAGAATTGAGTTGAACTGACAATTTGAAGAAAAGTAGAAAAACTTTCTTGTTGCATGTTAGCCCTGAAAAGGGCTGTTTTTTGATGAAGATTCATCCTTCACTGGTTGCGATCGAGTTGTTCTTCTTCTTCTTCAAACTGTACCACAATGAAAGCTTGACAGCAATGATGACACCAAATCACTACACCATAGTCTTCATCATAGTCATAGAATCCCTCATCTGGTTCTGGACAATTGTGCTTTTCTCCAAGATGGTGTAGGATATGAAAGCATTTTCCACACTCTATTGCACATGGTCTATCACACTGCGGACAATAAGGAAAAAATATAAGCATTTTTCTCGTCTTGGTATACTTTTACGATTTCTTATTCGTGCTACTCGAGAGAAACGAGAGTCGAATGGTTATAGGAAAAGTTCACTGAATTTTTATAACTTAGTGGAGGGATTGACCTACTTTTTCTGACTCAGAATTAACGTAGACCAATCGTCAGACTCGTTATATTCTTTTTTTAGTAGAAAAGGAATGGTGGAAGTGGGAAAAAACGGTTGATCTTGGCGGGTGTGGGGAAAAACGATGATTCTTCGGATAGGACTTTGTCTTTTTTTGAGTCTGATGCAACCATTCTTTCGATCTGAGAAATACGTTTGTGAAAATTGACAATTCGAAGAAGCAGACTTCCTGGGTATTGGTTGGCTCTGAAAAGAGCCCTCAATCCTAAAAGAAGGAGAGAGTGGTTCTTAAAAAGAACCATTGTTTTTATCCATTATACAGGATATGCCGTGATGACAGAAAGATCTTTATACTTGACTACATCCGGCAACTCAAATCCATCATAGCAGGCGACGACTTTACAAACATACGCTTCTTTACCGTCTGCATCTTTCCCAATTTCAACAGGAAATTTCATTTCAAAAATTATCTTGTTGAAACCTTGCAATTTAATACTATCACTATGTTCTACAGTAGATTTTACCATTTCATAAATTTCTGAAACGGAAAATCTTCTAGAGAACAAACTAGGCTGAGATTCATCCAAGTATCGTTCTGCATCAAAATAATGTTTTCTAATGAAATGCTCATAATTGAAGTACTTCTTATAGCGTAAATATTGCCCGCTATAATAAGATTGAGGCGGAGTACCAAAACCCTGTCTCACGGACATATCGCTAGGATAAAAAGATAGAGAAAGAATAAAAGATAGGAAAATTTCTGTCAACATTTTATAGCTTGGTAGGGGGATTGACCTACTTTGATACAGAATTAAGAGCACGAACGGGGGCGAGAGCATGTAGATAGAACATAACGTACTATATGATCTCACATAGAATGTGATGATCTAGCTACATTTTTCTAAGTGTGAACTTTTTTGGGGAAGAAAATCAAAACAGACGACCTTTTTAATCATTTCTTTATTCATTCAAAAGTTCTTAACAATATCATGAAAAACAGTAACGTTTAAAACAAACCAAATGTTCTAACACTATATTTTATATATACAAAGACATTTTATATACAAAAACAATGAAGGTACATTTTATATACAAAGCACTGACAATACAGTTCTTATTTACAACAATGATAGAACATTTTTACAATGCGAATTCACAGATACCTCGATTTTTCCACTTGTCTTCATGTTCCACAACAGTTTTGTGCAATTGTTCATTGCCCAAAAACAAACTATATACACTGTCCAATCCACTATATTCACACGTTCCTCTAATTTCAAAGACGTTTTTGAATACTGCTTTTGCCGAAAGAGTTGAAAGTACGATTTTTTCTGTGACATCTCTATCAAATAGGAGATAGCCTTCCATGATATCCACTCCTTCTGCATTATCTCTTGATTTTGTATACCGTAAGTAAAAGTTAAACAGGTCTGATTTCGTTTTCATTAGATTCAAATAACTTTCTTCTGGTCTTCCTATGATAATGAATCGCCATCGACTTGTGGCTTGCAACTTCTTAGCGAAATAGTCACTTTTCCACAAACAAGCTGTCAAATAGCCTTTGATGGTGGTATCGAAATCTGACTCAGTCACCAACATTGCAATAAAGTCGTGCATGCTATACATTTTGCAGGATGTCTCTCCTTTTGCAACTCCCTTGTGCAATTTATCTATCCAAAATTTCACACAGCTGAATTTAAGGTTGAATTGTGTTCGTTCATCGAGTGTGTGCAGATGGATGAAATCTCTATAAACTTTTTCACGTAGTTCTATTGGCAAAGGCAGCATTTCACTTGACATGATTTCCACTTTTCGATAGAACCGTCTTACTTTGATTGTTCACTTCAAGCCAGTGTAACATGGTGTTGTCCCTTACAGTTATTTATACCCTCAAATCTTATAGGTCATAGAGTGCAGTATCGTTACAATGCAAATTCACAGATACCTCGATTTTTCCACTTGTCTTCATGTTCCACAATAACTTTGTGCAACTGATCATTACCCAAAAACAATGGAAATTTGCTATCCATTTCACTATATTCACGTACTCCACTAAATGGAAAAACATGTTTTGAAATATCTTTTGTCGAAAGAGTTGAATATACGATTTCTTCTGTGACATCTCTATCAAAAAGAATATACCCTTCCATGGTATCCACTATTTCCTCACCGTCTTGAATGGATCCTTTTTTGTAGCGTAAGTAAAAGTTAAACAGAACCGATTTCATTTTCAGGACGTTCAGAAAACTTTCTTCTGTTCTTCCTACGATAATGAATTGCCACCGACTTGTGGAATCCATCTGTTTAGCAATATAGTTGTCTTTCAACAAACAAAATGCTAAATAAGCTTTGAGGGGAAAATCGAAATCTGTATCATCCCCTATCATTACAATAAAACTGTGTATACCATACAACTTGCACGATCTTTCTCCTTTTGCAACTCCCTTATGCAATTTGTTTATCCAAAGTTTCACACAGCCGAATTTAATATCCAACTGTACTTGTTTATCGAGCGTGTGCTGCTGGATAAAATCTCTATAAACTTTTTCACGTAGTTCTATCGGTAAAGGTAGCATTTCGGTTGACATGGTTTTTTCACTTTTTGATAGTTCTCACTGTTTTTTAAAAACGTCTTACTTCGATCGCTCACTTCAAAACAGTGTAACACGATATTGTTTCTTACAGATATTTATACCCTTAAACTTTTATGACCATAGGGAACAGTATCAGTATCGTTTACAATCACTCTTTTGGTGTATACAGAGCGAAAGGTTTTTGTCTGTGGTTCACTGGTCACTGTTCTGTCTTTATGCCTTTTGATTCTACAGTCATACTGAACTTTGATTTCTATTGTACGATCCAAAGCACATTTTGAATAGGTGTCGAAATTTACCATCTGATTTGTATTGTAATCCAAAGTAATTCCCTTGACTTTACATTTGCTTTTTTCTTTTCCATCTTTTGTTCTCATTTTGTAAGCGTAATTCTTGGGGCCTAATCCTCTGAAATGAGTTATTCTACAATCAGGTTCTTCATCGGTCCATTTTCCTAGCCTACTGTTAATGATGGGAGGATTCCACAATTCAGGATCATGAATGTACATACAACTATCTGTATCGAAATACAGAACTCTATCCCCCAATCTTTCAAGAACACTGTACAGTTCCAACCTTGCATAAGCTGTTACGTAGGATGCTACAATAACATTGGCTGTTGCATGCGTTTCGACAAAGTCCATCTTTTCTTCATAGTTGACCAAAATGAATGGACACTCGTTGTCAAAAATTTCCACATGCTTTACCGTATATTTCGGGTCGGTAATCAAGTCAAAATATTTAGATGGTTCTCTGATGTATTTCGTCTTGCTCATGTTTTCACGCTGTGCTAATTTCCCCCAAAGGCAGTTCAGCATAATCTTAGCAAACGATCTTTTACCAGGATTTTTTTGAATACATTTGGGGTCGAGACGAATCCCTTCAGCTTCCTCATACTCGCGAATGAATTGATTCTTTTCCGAGTCTGTCTGACACCAACTGGGATATCCACTGGCTTCTTGCTTAATTTTCAAGAAATTGTCCACATAGCCTTTAAAGAATTGATCCGAAACAGAGTGGAAATGCCAGATTTCATACACTTGCATTAGCTGATAACCACAGTCGAGAGCTTTGAATAGTTCAAATGTAACCCAAGTTCCAACCAAGGATCTCTCTTCTTTTTCATGGTTACAAACGTTTGAGCTTTCTTGTGCACATTTCATACAGAGTGGAAACATCATCTTGTTGTTACAGTGAACTGGAAGAACAGGATGAAACGAATCAATTGGGGGTAGAACTTTGCATTTAATGAGTCCTTCATACTGACGAATATTCTTCATATCAATACTCTCAGCAGTCAAGATTGTTGGATGGCCTACAGGATAGAATTTATGTTTGCAGACGTAAGGATATAGAGAGCAAATGTCGATATACTTGATTTCCTTCTCACTACTTTTCTCAACATCATAGGCAATTTTTATTGCATTGCATCTACCTCCAGCCAGGCCCTCTCTTGGTTCGATGGGGTCGCAGTTCGGGTATAGACTTTCAATGGTTTTTTTGTATTCTTTGTCCTTCTTCATCTTGGTATCGAATTCATGCTCCCATATGGTCACGATGTTATATCCCATTCTTTTGATGTTTTCTAATCGTTCAATGGTACTGTTGTACAATTCATCCATTGTTTTTCCATTGATGGGATTGATATATTTCCGATCCTTGAAACATGTCTGGCAACCATGAAATAAATCCCCGAGGAATTCATAGACAGTCTTTGATTGACGGTGAAATCCGTCTACAGTGTATCTCCCTATTCGAAATTCACCACCATTTTTGGCATGTTGAATATGAATCCCTTTTTCCCTAGCAATGCTTTGAATCCACCGTATTGCTTTCATAGAAAACCGGCGTCTGACTGGATCTTTGCTTGAAATGATGGCTATCTGATTTTTTGGTAAATAATCTTTTCTCCAAATCTTGTTACAGGCTCCAGCTATGGTAAACGACTCTGTGAATGGACAAATCCCACTCTGTTCGATGAACAACTTTCTGAATTCACCACATCCTCGTCTTAGGATATCAACATCCGAACGACAGTACATCTCCATCTCTTTTTGAAAATTGAATTCCTCACCATTTTGAACTTTGTCATTATACCAGACTATGAATTTCGATCGAGCCTCTTCAGACATTGAATCGGGTTTGTAATAAGACATATCCAAGTATGGTCCAACGTAATCCCAGAATTCGTCTGTATTTGCCCAGTGAGGAAAGTAACCTTTTTTCATTTCGTGAAGACCAAATGTAGTCGGGAATTTCGCCAACCCAAAGTTCATGAAACTGAAGGAGTCAATCAAACACACACCATTCAGTTCTAACTTCAAAATATTATTTCCATTCATGGTCAGTTCTGGTTCTTTCATCCCAACGTTGATAATATGATTGAGAATAAATTGACCATCATAACCTTTGAGATTATGGGCAATAGCTATGATTCCTTTATGATGCTTTGTAAAGAGCCAGCTACAAAATTGACTCAAAGTTTCTTTTCCTTGAAAAATAACTTCTCTTCCTTCTTCGAATTTACTACATGTGGAACAATGAAAATCAAGTGGTTTATCGATACATTCAGCACAGGCTCGGTGTGCAATACAGTAATTCGGAATATGTATCCCTGTATCTTGCTGGCATTCAAAATCAAAGAAAATGAACAAAGGCTTTTTGGCTACAGAAGCACTCGTCTCATCGTCACTGTCGTGCTTCATCTTACTCTGGTAAGGTTGAATAAAACAGCGATGAGAGAAGTCAACTATTTTCTTGCAGAGATGACACTTTTTCTTTCCCTTACAGACATGATTTTTCTTTCTGACAAAAAACTGACCTTCACATTTCGAACAGAGTTTCACTAATTCACAAATGGTTTTCTTCTCTTTACCTTGAAGTGTTTTGTGTTTTTCCAAGCATTCTGCACTGAAAAAACATCTATGACACTTGGAACAGACATACTCTTTTGATTCCGATGGACATTTTCCAGCACGAAAGCAACCTTTACAGATCTTTGAGCAAGCATGGTCTTCCCGATTCCTGTAACGCATATCACAGAACTCGCAATAATAACCACAATCAAAAAATGATGTAATGGATTTGATGTAGTCATAGTGTTTTTGATGAAAGTACAAATGTATGATTTTACTATTGTCTTTCACTTCTGGATGTTCAAACACTTTCTCCAATTTTGATTGCTGTTGATGGACTTTAATAACATAGTCTTTTTCATACAAGAAATCTTGAATTCGTTTGTATTCTTCAGGCCCTACAGGTTGCGTCGATGAAACTCCAGCTTCATTCATCAATTTCTCGGCTTCAGTCTTTTGAAGTGATCTGTTTGATCTTTTGATGATATCCCATCTTCGATTCCATTCTTGGGTGTTTTCACGTTCATGGTGATAAAGCCCCACAACAACAGCTCTTGCAAAACATAGATGATCTTCATTATTAATTTCAATAATCGATTGTTTCTTCTTTGCGAAAACTTTTGAATCCAATATTTCTGTGCCCCTAACTCTTTTACCACTTCCACTTGGGGGTATCGTATGTGTGATATCGAATGTCATGCGACCATCGTTCAAGACGAATTCCTCATTTGACTGTAGAACTTTTTCAATCTCGTCCAATATAGTATGACTCTCCAACTCCTCCACATATAGAAAGGGAATATGAATCCCCATATCCAATGAACGGTGATTGATGGTAATTCTGATCATATCCCTCGATTCAGCCTTTAACTTTTGAACGATTTGTTGGATAACATCGTCGAATAAGGCAGTCAGTTGCTGTGGTTGTAACTCATCGAATTTCTTAAAAGACGCCTCCAGCACACGGGAATCTGTATTGAATTTTCTTGACTTCTTTTTTCCCACTTCTTTTAAGGCATATAGACTTTTCATATCCAAAGATTTTTTGTCTCCACTTTCTTCTTTCAAAGATTTTCTGTCTTCTTCTTTCAAAGATTTCCTGTCTTCTTCTTTCAAAGATTTTTTGTCTTTACTTTTTCCTTCCTTGGGTAAAAATAACCCAGCATGAGTTTCTTCTTTCAAAGATTTTTTATCTTCTTCTTTCAAATTTTTTCTCTTTTTGGTTGACGGTGGGAATTTCTCATCGTTTTCTTCTTTCAAAGATTTTTTGTCTTCACCATCACTTTCTTCTTTCAATGGTGAACTTTTTCTCTTTTTGGGTGAAAATTTCTCATCATCGGTTTCATCATTACTGCTACTGTCTGGGTAGACTAGGATTCTTTTTCTTTTTTTTGCCGGCAGTAGTTTTTTTCTCTTTTTCGGAATGGTCTGAATTGTCTCATCGTCACTTGTACTGTCTGAATAAGGTACTAGTCTTTTAGACATTGTTTTATGGCTGATGATAAGTCAGACAATGATGCAAAACTCAAAAAAACCTAGCTTTTTTATATCTTTTTCAGACCAAACGTGTATAAAAAGAGGTGTTACGACTGAAATCTTCATCATTCTTCGGAAAGATTTCAAACAGGACAACTGGTAGAAAAATGAGTGGGTTCAAGCTACAAAGTACAACACCAAAGAGAATGTACCTGTATGTTAACCCATACACTCACGATTATGAGATCACCAATATACCGTCAAGATATCAAGTCTACCATACTGGGAACTACGTGGGATCATTTCTATCCCACCAACATTTTGCAGAAAAAGATGTCTATCGTATCACCAGAGTCCTGGATCAAGCAACATTTGACAAACGCCATGGGGTGAGTGATATGACAACGAATATCTGTTTTACATGCAACAGATCAGGACATTGGGCTAGACAATGTCCAGAAAAAGAAAAACTGATGTGGAGATTCGTCTCCGTCTTCGTGGACCCCTACAGTCACGATGTTAAAATTTCACCAACAATGGAAACCGGGAGAGAATTCCAACATATGAAATACGTTGGGGCTCTATTATCCTATAAAGTAGACGAGAATAAATGGAAGACAAGATCGTCACAGACTACAACTTCATCGACTGAAAATCAGATCGAGCAGGAGATCGAAAATATGGAGCATGATAACACAGAAATCAACGACACAGAAATCTGTAGAATTCAAGTAGAAATACATGATAAGCCGCAACAAAGTTCCCCAAAAAATAAACTTTCTTCAGAGGATACTCTTATACTCGATCAAAACAACGAACGCTCTTCACTGTCTGGAGAGGGGCAAAACAACGAACAGAGGTCTCAAAAATCTTCAGGATCTGAAGAAAAGGAAATCAACGAGAAAAGAGAAAAGAAAAAGAAGAACTGTTTCTTCTGCAAAACAAAAAAACATGGTGCAAAAATCTGTCCAGATATTGTGTTGAAAAATAACAATGACGAACACAATGATGGAAACAGTAAGAGGAAACGCAAGAGTGAATGTGAGCCTGACATTCCGAAGAAAAAAAGAAAAACGTGTCTGTAAAAACATTTCTTCAAAGAACTGTTTCAAAGAACTGTTTTCAAAAAAACGATTCAAATATTTCTACAGTTCAATGTTTCATTGTATATATTTTACCAGTTCAATGTTTTCATTGTAATGATTATTGTACAAAAGTTTTAAATAAAAAGTTTTAAATAAAAGATATAAAAAACATATAGGCCTTGACTTTTTTTTGTTTTTTGACAATTTGAAGAAAGTAAAAAACTTTCTTGGTATTGGGTAGCCCTGAAAAGGACTGTTTTTTAAAATTAAAGAGAACGTATTCTTCACCATTTCAATGAAGGATACATTCTCATTAATTTATTCTGCCAACCGCGATGCTCTGTTGGCGGTATCAGTTCTGATAAGTCCGGGTAAATATTACCCATCTTAACGATTGGGGTACGAGTATAAAACTCATACCCTCGTCTTGCAAAGAACTCCCGAAGAGCTTTATGCTTTAGACTCTTCCTTTCTTCTGCCTCGTCTTCTTTCTTTTCCATGGCCTCTTGCTCCCATTTTTCTTTCATTTCTTTCTTATTCTTCTTGCTGTCAAACAGCCCACAGCAGAATTTCGATAACTTCATCGTGAAATGAGTTAATACAAGAATAAAAAATGCTGGCTCTTTTATAGCTTGACAGAGGGATTGACCTACTTCACGTTAGAATTAAAAGCGCGAACGTGGGCGAGAGCATGTAGATAGAACATAACGTACTATATGATCTATCTACAATGTCTAAGAGTATCAGCTCCAAAAAAATGTAACGAAACTAACAATTGGTTGACGTTAATTCCAAGTCAAAGTAGGTCAATCCCTCTACCAAGCTATAAAATCAGTGAACTTCTTCTATAGTCATTCGACTCTCGTTCTCTCGAGTAAGACGAATAAATTATAAAGTACACCAAAGCGAAAAAAAGAGTTCAAAATATGGAACAGATAAACCATCGAATAATTGATGCTCTCCAAGACTATTTAAATGCTGGTGAAGATCTGTTGGTATTAAGAAGGCAACTCATAGCAGTTCAAAGACACCTAGAGCAGATAACACAGCCATACAGAGAGCTCGGAGAAAAATTACTTGAGCTGTTTATGCAGACAACAACTCCAGAGCTCATATTAGTTGACGTTGAACTCGGGAGAAAGATCACCACGAAGGATGGGACAATGACAATCACAAGAAGAACTGGAAGTTGTCCCATCTGTCATGCAAATTTTGGTTGCTGTCATTAGACGAGGAAAAAAGACAGTCTAATCTCCAAAAACAGTCCTTTTCAGGACTAACCAAAACCTTAGAAAAACCTATCTTTAACAATTGTCAATTTTGCAGATGTGTTGTTGTGCTTTTTTGCAGAGAAAAACTTTTTAGTGATAGAAAAACTTTTTTCAAATAAAAAACCTTGCAGAGAGAAAAAAGTTTTTATCGATAGAAAATTTTTTTTTCAAAAAATCTTACAGAGAAAATTTCAGCAATAGAAAAAACTTTATGCTTAAAAATTTTTTATCATAGAAAAATTTTTAAGTGTAAAAAATTTCGGATAAAAATTTTTTACAATTTAAAAAAGTTTTGCAGATTAAAAACTAGGGACGAATAAAACTAGGGACGAATAAAATCTAAGATCGGGTAAGTCTAGACGAACTGATTTCCGGGAAATGTCGGAAAAAAACCCACACTCAGATCATATAGTTAGGCAATGTCTAAAGATCATACTGCTAGGAGTCAAAGAAAAGACTAAGTCCAACGGTAATAGAGAAAGATTGAGGCGAACAAAGACGGAAAAAAGACTAAGTCCAACGATACTCTCTGCCTGAACCAGCATGAGGAGGGGAAAATAACCCATATCGTGGAAAAAAGACTAAGTCCAACGGTGCTAGAGAAAGATGGAAACGAATAAAGAGGACATCTACTTCCGATGCGGCTCCAGGCCTAGGTTCGGGAGGGTAGACCTCGGACAAAATGGCACTCTGGGAGGGTACATAAAGACGGAAAAAGACTAAGTTCAACGATGATCTCTGCCTGAACCATCGTGAGGAGGGAGTATAACCTATATCGTGGAAAAAGACTAAGTCCAACGATAATAGAGAAAGATTGAGGCGAACAAAGTCGGAAAAAAGACTAAGTCCAACGATACTCTTTGCCTGACCCAGCGTAAGTAGGGGATATAGTCCATATCGTGGAAAAAAGACTAAGTTCAACGGCGATAGAGAAAGTCTGAGGCGAACGAAGACGGAGAAAAAAAGACTAAGTCCGACGGTACTCTCTGACTGAACCAGCATGAGAAGGGAATATAACCCATATCGTGGAAAAAAGACTAAGTCCAACACGGTGATAGAGAAAGATCAAACAGAGTGAAGATGGTGGCACACCTTCTTTTTCGAACCAACTTTTGTGGTGTCACACATTTTCAATTCAAATTCTTGGCGGGAAAACGTCTCGACCAATCAAAATGCAGAATCAACCCGAACAAAACATGGTGTCATACTATTCTTTGGTAGGAATTCCACTTCCGGTTTCCTCTTTTGTTTTTTACATTTTTGCAGTGGTGTGATGTGGGGGGGCAGAAAAAGTGGACATCTACTTCCGGTACGGCTCCAGGCCTAGGTTCGGGAGGGTAGACCTCGGACAAAATGGCACTCAGGGAGGGTATACCTCGGACAAAATGGCACTCAGGGAGGGTAGACCTCGGACAAAAACGGGCTTGTCCGAGGTCTACCCTCCTTTACTACTTACGTGTTCATGTCTTTTCTGGGTTTTAGCAGTACTAGACCAGGGCCCTAATGTGTGTTGCCCAATAACACTCCCATGAAAAGCCTATTGGATCCAGTGAGGCTCGAATTCAGGGTCTCCAAGTCACAGGCTCGAATCCGGGGTCTTTAGGTCACGAGTTCTACTATTTACCACTGAGAAACGTAAGACAATTCGTTTTACTGAATAATACTGTCCCGTTCCTTTACGTTTCCCGGGAAAAGTATGTTTAATACTAGTATTTATGTTGTCAAAAGTAATAATTTTAATCCGATAACACTGTACCGTTTATTATTTTTATTTTGTTATCCTTCAGTTGGTCACATGACCAGAGAAGTGCGCACTGCACACTGTTATTAACTTTACATGATCATCTCAATGAAATGAATGAAAGTATCGTCAGCGAAAATTGTCGCTGGATGATAACTATGTTTTTTCATTAGTTTCCGCCCGAATAAACACTATTTGTTTCTAGTTAAATCACAAAAAAGAGAACTATTTGTAATCAGCTTCCTGCGACACAACGTTTTTCTGCGAGTAAACTTCATGCATATGACGTAATTCATAGAATTCATGATGCCATTATTGCAGAGCTCTGCATTATACAGTATACAGACCAAAAATTTACACAACGGTTCTTCACTTTAACTCATGGTGAAAAAGATGTCGATGTGTGCATTTTTCGGGCAAAATATTTAATTAAGCTGGATATGGATTGGAAATGAGAAACAGGATGAAGAGAATAGATGACTGGTGTCTTGTATATCTAGATTCCTACAACTTGCTCGATAAACTTTCCCAATTTAAGACACCAACCATCTTCTCTGTTTATCAGTGGTTAATTTTTTGTTTCATTTGAATCCAGAAACATAGAAAGAAAGCACTATTTTCAAGTATTTGTATAATAATATAAAACTACATTTTTCTTGCTCAATAAGAGCAAATCGCTTTCTTAGCAATCTGATGATGGAAGAGAGTTTTAAAGAAGTCGTTTATATCCATAACAATATGTCTAAAACTGTTTAAATTTCAATTTATTGCTAAAAAGTCCCTTTCGTTGAAAGAAACCTGGTTTGTCACAAGATGTGATCACGGAAAAACTTCGACATGTAGCAACAACATGGATCATTTTTTTTTTTTTTTTTTGAAACTATTAGCAAAAAAAAAAAAAAAAAAGCATGACAGCGTTGAAAAACAAATTGGGGACGGGGGGGGGGAGGTTCTTTGAGTGAGAGTTATGAAATTGAATTATAAATTTTATATTCATACAGCTTCAGTTGGCACCTGTAGGCAGTATTCAAACCTAAAACTGTCTAAATATGGCTTTTTACGCCCTTGCAGTCCAAAGCGTTGGAAAACATTGTCTGAAAAGAAGAAATCTATTGAAACAAGTGACAGGTACTTTTCCATCAAATATTCTATAATATTGATTAAAGATAATTTCCCTTCAAGGGTTTGTTCCGTGTGTTTATAGAAGTTTTTCATATGTAAAAAAATAAGTTGAAAGGCAATGGGTTAAGTATGAAATTGATAAAAGCATAGTCATTTAGTTACTTATCCGAGGTTAGAATATTACTTTTATCTTGTTAAGACCAAACCCAAATTGTAGATCAGACTGCATGTTTATGCAGTCTGATCTTAATCTACACTGGCTGCAAAAGCAACTATGGTTGTGAAAAGCAGTTTATGGGTTAAAGTTTTGAAAGGGTGTTTTAAAGGGAAGCTAATTAGTTTTTATGTTGTAAATTAAAATTTCATGTAAATTACCGATAAATACAAGTGAGCCACGTTCTGTTAAAAGGGGGCTTAATGCGTTTGCGAAAAATATCGACCAAGGTCACACTGCGCAGTCTGCGCAGGCTGAGATGGGTCGAAATATTTCGCTATTGGTCAGTTTTCTGTATGCCCAAGGACCAGTCTACCTCATGATTCAGTCGGTTGCTAAAAATTATGGATCCATAATTATATGATGATTTGCATGACATATTTCATCACGGAGATACCTTAAGCCCCCTTTTGTCAGAACATAGCTCTAGTATATTTTAGTTTTTCTTGCAATCGTATAAACTTGATTAAATCTATATTCAATAAAAATGTGAACTTTTCGATACTAAACTAGATGGATGGCCGTTTTGCAATGGTAACTACGTCTATTTTCATTACATCGCAATGAGTTCTTTCTTCGCGAAACTCTGTCACGAAATCTGAAAACAGATAAAGAGGCCACGTACCAGGCAAAGAAAATAACGTTATTTTTTCTGCTAATGATTTGCCTGCTATCGGCTTACTTAATACAGTGATAAATCATTTTTTTTTTTTAACTTTTATGAGATTGTAAAATCTGAATAGCTCCCTTTAAGAGTTCAGTCAAAATTTTCAGTCCAAGACCGAAAAGTTGCTGTTGTTCCGAATGGGTACGCAAAGTGGATAGTGAAAGATAAAATGTCTGCACAAAGCGTACAGTCTGATCTTGATCTACAGATGAATCAGTAACAGAAAGTTGTGAAAAGAGAGTTAAGGATTAAATATATTGTTAAATGTGGACCATCCTTCGAGATCTCATTTTCATGTAAAGCTAGCCAGTACCTAGAAATGGGATTTATTTGAAGCTGTATATTATAATATAATTATTGTAAACAAAACATACCTTAAATCGTACATTTACGACGAGTGATAAGGTCTTAACTTATCCATTTTTATCCTGTCACCTCCTATAAATTCCGTCGTATAACAGGGGGTCATATAAACTTGGTGATATACGGTCACTTGACCACGTGACTAGGTTTATTATGTCAGTTGGTCACGTGATCAAGGTTTATTAGGCTAGTTGGTCATGTGACCAGCCGGAACTCCTTTTTTAGGTGCCGGTACACGAAATCAATATTTCAAAGTAAAATTATCGCTTAAAATTCGATGCACATGTTGAATTTTCTTATTATTTAAAATAAATTATAATTCTCCGCCACAACATTCTTCCGAGGGTTTACGTCACGTTTATGACGTAGTCAATATTATTCATGACGTCATTATTACAGCTGCATACCAAAAGCGCTTTGCTCAGTTCGCCATACAAGTGTATTTTTTTCATAGTGCGAAAGATGTCAATACGTGCCTTAATTTCGAGCGAAATATTCTATATAGTCGGATTTATGTTTGTAAATGTGTAACAGGATAAACAGAATAGTGTCGTGAAAAATTTGAAGAACAAACAGTAGTGTCTTTGATTCCAGGAAATTTTGTCAGGCTCGGCTCGGGAATTTTATGGTATCAGTACCATAAGATATTGAATAAAAGGTACAGTCTTTGTATCATGTCTGTTTTTTGTTTTGTTTTGTTCATTTACAGTGCGTGACAGGATAAATAGAATAGATGGTTGGTGTCTTGGATGGTTTAAGTTTATCGGGCTCGGCTCCGGAATTTATCCGGTTCGCCTTCGGCTCACCAGATAAATTCCTCCGCCTTGCTCGATAAATTTAACCCATCCAAGACACCAACCATCTATTCTCTATATCCATCCTTTCGTTGACATAGCGACTACAATGATATTCAAAAATACCTTTAGTTCCAGTTGCACGTAAAGTGCTCTCAGCATTTTCACATACATCACGGCAACAGCTCACTCATTCATGTGTGAGCTACGGAAGACCCTGTAATAGGAAGCAAAGAAAACAAAACAAGAACAGGAATTTAATTGCAAGAAGTTAGCTAAGGGTCCATTCAATTTACATATTTGAATTGAAATAGAAACCCTATATCCTAAAATACAGCTCCCTCTACACTTAGCAATTAACCCTTATCCTGCTAAATAAAACACTTTCGAGCCGATAGTAAAAACCAAAGTTGTCCTTTTTCGCAGGTATTTTTGGAAGAAAGACATCTCATTGTTCGACAGTGTAGATCCAAGATAGGACTGCACGTTCTGTGCAGTCTGATCTTGATCTACGATGTCTGCGAAGGGTCAGTGAGCCGTACTTACATATGTAGCAGCCTATGGGTTAAGAAAACTCGCAAAATATGTCAACCGAAATGAAGTTTTGGTGTGTTTGATTATTGTACAGATCGGAACTTACGTTCAAAGACTGTGCATGCCAGTAACAGCCGATACCTGTTGAAAGACACTATAGTAAGGAAAAATGGCCGTTCAACAGCGATAAATACTGAGATTCGACCAAAGTTCGATCAAGGTACATTATATATCCGGACCCCCTTTTCACAGGACGTGACACATTAATTTATGCCATTAAGGTAAAAGCCTACCGCGGTGTATGTTTGCCAATTAAAAATAAAATATCGCAAATTCTGTGTTGTTTAACCGTCATCTGAACTTTCAACTTAATTTATAGGGGGTTACTAAGACAAAAAACGCGTAATATTTAGTAAAGGAACTGTACCATGTCAGACTGTAAATAATGACAAGATATCTGTTCTAATATTACGTATATCTTACGTAGCAGTAGGCGTTTAAGGTCAATATGATGAAAAAAACTAAGAGAGATCAATTTACTGTACTTTCTTTTACCTCTGAGTACATACAGATACGCAAATACACTTTTGCTGTATCAGGGGACGTAACCAATCTGCTACGGATATAAATTGGCAACCTGTTATCGATCTTTGTATCCACATGTTGTCGACCAGCATATCTTTATATTTTCTTTCGTTCAACCTGGACAAATATAAAAGCATCTATGTTCTGCTGTTGGACGTAATATAGAATAATAACGCAAGTCAGTAATTGGAGTAGCGGCATAGACCACGCATTGTACTCGACAGATATATTATTAAGGCTATCCAAAAACGAAATAAAACCGCCATTCAAAGAATTATCTGAATTTACCCTCTACCACAAAACAATCCTAGTGTTAACGACAGCAGAAATAGGGTCTCTCGGGCAACCTAGTAGCCAATAGATCGTAAAATACCTTATTTTACAGTCAACTACTATGGGGCTATTTAGTAATAGCGAGCAGCGCACAAGAGGCGTCGCGGAGCGACGCCTCGCGTAGGCGAGAGCTTATTGGTAGAGATGGTGTCAAAAATGTATATACCTGATGCCTTGGAAAAAGTGGTGGACCGGAAGATCATTTTTACAAATTCAAATATGGCGGACGGAAGTGACGTAAAAGACTGGTTCTAAGAGCGTTTCTACCCTATAATTTCTGACAACCTTGTTGATCACGTGATTTGAAACAGCGTTCCAGTCTACAAATGAGACCCTCGCGAGATCTGGACAATCCGGGGTTTTCCGTATCTGTCCGATGTACGGATATTTCCGAATACATATCTTAACGTTACGCGAATTAATAAGGAGCAGAAAACCATTTCGGGTGAGCCAAACGATCTTTTCTATAAAGTTTTTTCGCGCTCTTGCCAATAAAAACTTCGTTCATATTTCATTATGACGGTTTCCCTAATTTTTAAAGTATTTTATTTTTGTGAAGAATGCAAAGCAACTCGGCCTGTATTTAACTCGTCCCCAGGTCAACTCGGCCAGGGCAAAGTAAGTTTATCTTTGTGGATAGTGCCGGAAAGTCGATTTTCATCTAGATCTAGGATTTAAAGGTTTTTTTTTTTTTTACTTTTTTTCTCTGTTAGGAGCAAAAGGGTATAGGTCTAATTGGCCCATTTAAAGCAGGGATTCTTTTTTAATCATTATTTTTTTAAAAGAGTAAAACTCTTCCTTTTTTCAATCTCGGTATGTTTCTTTCTTTCTGCTGTGAATTAGCTGCCAAATTAATACTCTGTCAGAATTTCTTTTTACGTTTTTGATATTGTAGATATAAATTTCAAATTGACTGCATAGAACATGAATTCTTGTTCAGCTTGTTATTCTGTAAAATAGGATCTACATTGTTGGACTAGTGGAAATTCTGAGATGTTTTTGCTAAAACATTTTTAAATTTTGGATATCTGTCTTTTCTACAGACTGTTTTTTTTTTTTGTGTCTTTTTCATTTTTTTCCAACCTATTCTCCAATGTAGAGGTTACAGCTGGGTAAAACTTGAATTTGAGCAAAGAATTTTGTTCAAAGTATTTGCTAGTTGGTAAGATACATACATCACCAAGAAATGATACTGTACTCTCAGCGTGGCAAAGGTGAGAGAAAAAAAGGCACCACCAAAATTGTCAGCACCAGGGCTCAAACTCATTACCTGTACAATGATGACTTGAAATAATCCTAATGATCCAATTTATGGTATCTGTCAGCCATGCAAAAATGTATTCAGGACTATCCTGTTACACGATAAGTCAAGAACTTTTCGAAAAAAAAAAAAAAAAAAAATGGGATGTTCCTTTATGTATTTTTTCTTGAAATAATATCTTGGTCTAAACCCTTTTATTTTGCTGAATAATATTGCTTATTAGTTTTTGAAACGATATTTTTAACTTCCCAAAGCAAAATCTGCTGTTATGCCTTTTTAGCATTCCTGATTTTACTCAGCTTTCAACAAATTTAATTTTATTACATCCCAGCAAAACCGTCAGCTGCATAAACGTTAAAAAGTACTACTATGATGATTTGATTGTTCAAAAAAGATTTGTGGCAAAGAAACGACAAGGACTTGAAAGCCATTGAAATATCTTTTCTGCAGATTTGTTTTTGTAGGTTTTGTATCCCTGGCGTGATCTGCGTCTATATGCTCAGGGCAAAGGGTTTGTTATCAGGAAATCCTGTTTCAACCCCTGAGTGCACTGTCAGTCATGTGGTAGTATCTTTGGGCAAGGCACCATAGCCACAGGCTAGCACTCATTGAAATTTTGCTATGATATAATTAATAACAATAAATAAGCTGAATTGCTGTGAAAAAAAAACATAAAACTCCATTTAAACAAATATGTACAAACTTAAATCTCTGAAAATTCTCAGTCTTTACTTTTTCCTTTGATCCATGCAAGTAAACTAACATGTTGTTCATAACTTTAATTAAGAAATGCTGTGTTTTCAAAACATGACTAAATAGTCATGATCTCATTTCAAATACCAATGTCAGATAACAATTTGAAAAAAAGGTCCATAATTTTTAACCAGCCTCTTTTGTCCCTATCATTTTTGAAACTAGGACTTTTTGTATTGATTGATTGGTGTTCTTCTCTCCATTCAAAATCATTTCAGTCCGACTGTCAAACTGACGGATCAGTTATTTTACAAGTAGTCCATGCTTTGGATGTACCTTGCATTGCCTGAAGGCACTCCCAATCCAATAAAGGTAAAACATTATCTTGGATGAGGTTGGAACCTTATTACTAATTCAAGTACTTAACCACCCAAGACGACTCAAAACTCTTTGAAGGGTGCCATTTTGACCCAGAATCTGAATGTTTACAAAACTTTTAAGTCATTCTCTGACTTTGACTAATTTTAAAAACCCGCCTGTTTGCCGTGGGTGGAGACTCGTAAGCAGGAAAAGAGGGTCCTGGTAGTTGAGGGGAGCCCAGGGATCTCCAGCTCTCCAACACACTGCTTTGGCCTCGGCTTCTGTGTAAACGAGAGCCTAGATGGGCCCGGTCTGGCGCAATCGGCTGGTCGCTTTTAGATTTGGGCACGACTTTTCTTGTTCAAACTTGGTTAAAGTAACGGTAATGTTTTTGAAAAATAATGACTGCATGCATTTGAGAAGTTTTATCAGTAGTGCACGTATTCTCTACAGCTCTTTCATAGATTTGAATCAATTTATACATTGCTACCTTGTTCAACTTACTGTTTTAAGTTGTTTTACATGGTTTTAGTCCCTAGTCTAATGTAGGCTCATGGGCTAATTGGGTGGCGGGGATTCTGGGGTTGGGGCACCAGCTTCCATGGATGTTCTCTGATTCCCAGAAATAGGCCATGCCTGCTGGAGGTCGCTCCTCTTTATCTATGTTGCCCGAGTATATCATCTGGGTAACCCTGGCATGGGGAGCTGGAATGCCGCTCCACTATACATGCCCCCTTGTTGGGCTCCATGGAGGGATGACGAAATTTATGAATTTAAACATGGAACAACAAACCAAAAAACGAACACGCGGCCAAATGGATATGAACTCGGACAACGAACAATCACCTTCTTTTCCTCGATTTTTAATCATTGAATCGACCAAAACAGATCAACCTTTGACGAAACTGTCACCCTTCGTCATAGAGAAAGTTTGAGTTCCTCTAGTAGGATCGCCGAAGTCTGTTAAAAAGTTAAACTCTGGTTCACTTCTGGTTGAAGTCGAGAAAGCGAAACATGCTCAAAACTTGTTGAAACTATCTCGCTTTTTTTAAATCCTTGCCAAATCTTACCCCCACACCTCTTTAAATACATCTAGGGGAATCATCCGATGTCTGGATCTTGCAGGTGTGACAGAAGAAGAAATACTTTCCAATCTGGCAGACCAGAATGTAACTGCAGCTCGACGAATCACGGTTTTCAGAGATAATGTTAAAAGGAGTACTAATACCATTATTTTGACATTCAACACCTCTATTCTACCAAAATGCCTCAAAGTCGGATATCTGAAAGTGCCTGTGGAGTTATACATATCTAACCCGCTTCAGTGTTATGCTTGTTTCAAGTACGGATACCATGAGAAAAAATGCAGGTTGCATGGAGAAGATGAACTCTGCAGACGTTGTGGGGTTACTGTAATTAATCACCCATAGCGAAAACATATGCACCAACGCTATGAAATGTGTAAACTTGGTGAAAATCATCCCTCTACCTCTAGGTCATGCAAAATTTGGAAAAGGGAAAAAGAGATTGTTCCAGTCAAATATAAAGAGGGCTTATCATTCCCTGAAGCCAGAAAAATTGTCAAATCTCGTCACAATCTCTCCTTTTCCACCGTACTGAAATCTATTAAAACAAGTTCGGTCGAGCTCAAAGATGCTCAAACCCAGACAGTTGATACATCAACACAAACGGATACACCACAGAAACAAACGCTTACAAATGTGAAACAATCTCAGAAACCTGTAGTGAACAAAAAAACAGAGAAAACTGCCCCTAAGAGTCCAACCAAATCTCCTAAAAAGGTCCTCTCAGACCGTCTTCCAAAGGGGTCTGATGACCAAATTCTTCAGCATAACCACTTCCAGTGTCTCGATGATGACGACATGGAGGCGGATGCTAATCATGCAGAACCACCAAATACAAATAAGCAAGGTCGCATTATCAAATTAAATAATAAGAAATGAATCAATACATACTTCTTTTGTTCTATGGTATCTTTTTTACTCTAACTCTAGCAATGAATAATAATATTCTGCAATGGAATTCTCGTAGCATTAAAGCAAACATCGAGGAATTAAACCTTTTAATCAATGAACAAAAACCAGTAGCAATTTGTTTACAGGAGACATTTCTTAAAGACTCCGACAAGTTTACTTTAAAGCACCACTCTTGTTACTTTAAACACTATGGTGGCAATGACAAAGCTGCAGGAGGTGTTGCCGTTCTTGTGAATAATGGTGTTCCTCACCATTTTGTCAAGCTTGAAACTACATTACAAGCTGTCGCGGTAAACATTTCTCTAAACAAAACCTTTACTTTGTGCTTTGTTTATCTTCCACCTGGATCGCCAATTAATGTCAAGAAACTTGATGATCTAATAGACCAATTGCCGAAGCCTTTTATTTTAATGGGAGATTTTAATTCCCACCATACTTTATGGGGATCTACAGAAATAAATAACAAGAGTAAAATCATTGAAGAATTTATTACGAAACACGACCTTGTTCTGCTTAATGATCAGTCTTCAACCTATCTTCATCCCGCTACTGGTTCTTACTCCGTTTTAGACCTTTCTATATGTAGCCCTGGAATTTTTCCAGACTTTAACTGGAAGGTTTGTGATGACCTTCATGGAAGTGATCACTTCCCGATCCAGATATCGGAAGTAGGACCTTCAGTGCAACAACGTCCAGAACGTTGGAAACTCCACAAGGCTAACTGGGAACACTTCAAGGTCCATTGCGAACGATCAATTTATTCCAGTGCTTTTGATGGCTGTGAAAATCCTGCAGATCTTTTCACTTCCTTACTTTATTTGGCTGCTGAAAAATCAATTCCTCGGACATCGACAAATCCGAAGCATCCAAGCAAGCCATGCTTTAACGATGATTGCAAAAATGCTATAGCTGAGCGAAAGTCTGTTCTCAGACAATTTAATGTGAGACCAACTCAGGAAAATCTTTCAAAGTTCAAAATTGCACGTGCAAAAGTGCGACGAACTATCAAGCAAAGTAAACGTGCGTCTTGGCGACAGTACGTTTCTGGATTAAATTCTAGATCGTCTGTCAAAAAGACATGGGATATGATAAGAAAAATTAATGGGAAAAGCTCCTCGTTAAATGTCGGGCACTTAAATTCGGATGATGGTGTTGTCACATCCAAAGCAGATATTGCCAATGTATTGGCTGAAACTTTCGCAGAGAAGTCGTCTTCCTGAAACTATACGACAACATTTCGAAAATTCCAAGACATCAAAGGAAAAAAAAAAAAAAAAAAAAACTAAACTGAATTTCAAGTCAAATAATACAGAGCATTACAATAAGGATTTTACTTTGAAAGAACTCAAAAGGGCTCTAAAGAAATGTCATGATACTGCTGTTGGGTGTGATGACATCCATTATCAGTATCTAAAACATTTACCATTTCGATCCCTTGAATGTTTACTGAGTATATTTAACCAAGTCTGGCATACTGGTACTCTCCCAGATTCCTGGAAGGAAGCAATGCAGAAACCGCCTTGTTTGGTTTCTAGAGAAAAACAAACTTATTGCTACCGCCCAGTGCGGCTTTCGTAAACAAAGAGGCACTATTGACCACTTAGTTCGCTTTGAAACTTTTATTCGCGAAGCTTTTATTAAAAAGGAACATGTTGTTTCTGTATTTTTCGATCTAGAGAGTGCGTATGATACCACATGGAAGTATGGAATCATGAACGACCTCCATGATTTTGGTATAAGAGGTCGCCTTGCTTAACGCCAGTTTAGAGTCCGAGTAGAAAATACTTACTCCAACCCCCATGAATGGGCGTTCCTCAGGGAAGCATTCATTCCGTTACACTCTTCAGTGTCAAAATAAACAATATTGTTAAGTCTGTTTGTCCTGGTGTGGAATGTTTTTTGTATGTTGACGACTTCTGCATTTGCTATAGGTCTAAGCATATGCATACCATTGAATGGCAATTACAACAAGTTTTAAACAACTTAGCTAAATGGTCAGAAGAAAATGGGTTTAAATTTTCACAAACCAAGACCAAATGCATGCATTTCTGCCAGTCAAGAAAGTTTCATCTGGACCCAGAACTTTATTTTGATGATGTACAAACTGAAGTCGTCCATGAATTCAAATTGTCAGGTCTTTTATTTGACTCTAAGCTGTCATTTATTCCTCATATCAATTACCTTAGCAATAAATGCCAAAAAGCTTTTAATCTTTTACGTGTTGTCTCCAGTATGGACTGGGGAGCCGACAAAAAGGTCCTCTTGAGACTTTATAGAACGCTTGTCCGTTCTAAGTCTACGGCTGCATTGGATATGGCTCAGCGCGGCAATCGTACCTTCGGAAATTGGATTCTATCCATAACCAAGGTTTACGCTTGGCACTTGGCGCCTTTAGAACATCTCCTATCAATAGCTTGTATGCTGAGGCAAATGAACCATCTTTAAATTTACAAAGGAAGAAACTTTCCTCGCAGTATTACTTAAAATTAAAGTCAAATCCCGACAACCCTACGCATACAGTAGTATTTAAACCGCTCTACAAGGATGAATTTCGAAAAAGAGAAAAAGTCATACTATCTTTTGGTCTACGCTGTGAAGCAGATATGAGTTGTCTTGATTGCGATCTTGAGGTTGTAGCGCAACATAAAATCTCTGAAGTTCCTTTATGGACTTCTAAAAGTCCAACCTATATATACAATATTGCTTCTGACAAGAAAGCTACAACGGATCCAATGATTTTTAAAAATAAATTTCTCGAAATAAAAGAACAATACTGCCTTTAACGAGAAGAGATATATACAGATGGTTCTAAAGATGGAAGCAAAGTTGCTGCGGCTGCCGTGCTGGACGGCGAAATATACAAATTTCGGCTTCGTAATCAATCTTCTATTTTTTTCCGCGGAGCTAAAGGCGATCGACCTTGCTCTCAACCATATTCAAGAAGACGCTTACTGGCGCTATATTATCTTCACTGATTCGCTATCTGCCATGCAAGCACTTGAGAGTGAGAAAACTGAGAGCCCATTAATTGTAAGTCTCCTCGAAAAATTATCCGGAATCTGTGAAAAAGCCGATATTGTTTTTTGTTGGCTCCCTAGCCATATCGGTATCAGTGGCAATGAGGAGGGAGATAAAGCTGCCAAGGAGGCATTGTCACTGGAGGTTTTGCCTTTCAGAATTCCTTTTAATGATTTTAAACCATTAATAAATGATTTTATTCAAAATGTATGGCAGCAATCCTGAAATGACCCAGTAAACCAATATAACAAGTTGTTTACAGTAAAGCCAGCACTTGGCGAGTGGCTTCCGGGATCACGGACAAGTCGCCGTGAAGAAATTATTTTGGCCCGTCTTCACATTTGTCATACATATATGACGCATTCGAATCTCCTCAAAGGAGAAGAGGAACCACAATGTATTCCCTGCAATATGTCTCTAACTATTAGACACATACTTACAGATTATGTAGACGTTGTGCCTGTAAGTGACAGGTTTATTCAAGTCGACAGTTTGAGCACTTTATTTGATACCGTAAGGTTCGAATGTATTTTTAAGTTCTTGAAAGAGGTAAATCTCTATAAAAAGATATAATTTTAGGTTCTATTGACCATCCGTATTTTTAGGCTGTATGTCACTTACGTCATTTATTCGTTTAGTGTTTACACAGCTGAGATTTTAATTTTTGTCCGTAACTTTACAGTATGATCAGTTAAACGATTTTCATTAGATGTTAGTGCGCCCAATATGACCTTTGGTGTCGACGGGCCTTAAAACTTCATTCATTCATTCCTATCCATACTTTCGTGGAGTTTCTTTCACTCCGTACTTTTCTTACCAAGCCAACAGCTACTTTCCGATAATTATAACCATCAATGAAACTATGATCAGCGGTGAGAGGGGAATGAATCCTCTCACGATCTTTATCAGCGATCCTCTGAAACAAATTTGCTGAATCGGGGATTCGGACTAGCGACCTCTTGTTTCCAGCTCTGTAGCCTACAGTACCGACTGGCCTACTGGGTGCGACAGGAAAGGGTATGGAGTTGAGTGAACCATGGGTGAGGTTGAATGAACCATGGTTCATTCATACCCAACCTACCCCTACCACTTGTTTTGATCATGAGTGAAAAAAATACTGCGCTATGTGGAAACACAAGTATTATAAAATATCAGCCACAATTTGGTGGTCATTCAGATATACTTGTTTGTATATATGCACAAAGAATCTTCATAAAAGAAGACAAAAATTGAAAAATCTCAAAAAATACTCTCCGACCCCAAATATCAATTTTCTATGATAAAACAAACAACTAGCGTACAAAGACAGCGATACTGCCGTGAACGATTGATTCGACTCACGCGCCGAGGAAACTCTAATCTGTGACGACGTTAAAAACGTATTGTAGAAATTATTCAACCCGCGAGTCGTTCCACCCCAGTCTCCCCTACTCAACTCAGTCAAATTTTTGACCACATTTCTTTGAAACTTGCAGGGATTGTTTCAAGATACAACTCTAAATTTACTCGTTTTCAGGCAGTTTTTAGCCTATTTCATCCTCATTTTATGAAATTATCATTCTTGAATCTTCATGCCAAATGTTGTCCCTGATGGCTAAACGACGGCACATATTACGACCAATGGAAAAATGCATTTTATGTTTTGAGGCTTCAAAGCAATCGATGTGGTCGTGTCCGGTTGTTAAGGACCACAAAATTCCTTTGTGTGTGTGTGTGTGTGTGTGTGTGTGTGTGTGTGTGTTTTTTTATCCCTTACACCATACTTATTGGTAATTTATATATGTTTTACACAGCTGAGCCATTCTACACACTTTCAGGTTTTAACGCTTTTTTCTCTCTCCAACTGCAAGGATATATCTTTAATACAATGAGTACTTAAACCATACCAAATTTGAATGGATTCCAAACGATTAATTTTGTGAAATTGTACTGTGATTATTTCACTATTTGTACAATTCACCATGCCTACTTTTTTATGCTGTCTATGTTGGTTCAAGACAAATTGCAACACTACCCTTTTTTGTTTGTTTCTTTTTTTTCCTTTTTGCATCATGAATGAGGTATGCTATAAAATAAACGAAAGCACTGCCAGCAGAGCGATTCAGGCCCTCAAGTTTTATTTCTGAACTTAGTAATGCAAAAGGTGACAAATGATAAACAGCTATGTACGAGAGGTGTTCAGTTAATTATGAACCAGTTTTAAACACAACTTTATTATTTACTCACATACATTTTATTGCAACAGATGCTCAATCCGGGATCCATGGCAATAGTAAATCATGTACCTTCTAGGCCAGCTTTCTATAGTCCGGTTTATGCATGATTGCTCAAGTTTCTTCCATTCGTCTTTAAGAGCCTTTTTAAGACCAGTCATGGTATAGACTGCATTTTTGTAGCCTAGGTTTCAGTATGCTCCAAATACCAAAATCCATGGGAGCTGCATCTGGGCTTTTTGGCATCCATTGTGCAGGAGCTATATAATTTGTGCTTGTTGAGGAAATCAATGGTCACTTTCGCAGTGTGACTGGAAGCCGAGTCTTGATGGAACACCATATCATTTTCTCTTCCAGGAAAAAGGCGTGGAACATCTTTTTTTCAGAAATGGCTTTAGAACCTTGTCTATGTAATAGTTTGCATCGACTTTCATCCCTTTATTGATAAAAACCAAAGATGTCTTGCCGTAGAACCTAACACCAGCCCAAACCATAAATCCAGGTGCAAGTGCATCTCGTTTTACAAACTTCAAATTTTTTTAGGGCTGTCTCATTAGAACGAACGTAGCAAACACGACGTTGACTATAACTACCGCCCTTATAAAACATAGCCTCGTCAGTAGTGACCACGTTTTTCCATTTTCCACACTTAAGACGGAGATATAGATGCAAAGATCGAGCACGTCGTTTCAAAATTTGGGCCTCACTAAGCCTATGAACACGGCATTTTTTTCCTGAGTTTGGCTTTCAGAATTTTGGCTATAATTCTGTTTACAGTGCCGAGAGATACTCCACTCTTGGCTGCCATTTCTCTTTGTGTGGGAGGGTTCACCAATTTAATCATATTACGGATTTTCCGTACGACGTCAACAGTAGCTGCTGTACGACGTTTGGTAAAAGTTCCACTTTTACCTGTTCTGCGTTTGTTATTTCTAATAACACCTTTACCATGCTGAATGCGATGAGCAGTAGCGATAGAAACATTGTGTCCCATCTGTTTTACTTGTTTCACAATGCTTCTGTAGGACATTTTTTTGTTTCAGAAACCCTAAAATGATGCCATCAACTAAATCATTTATTTTTGGTCTAACCATATTGAATTTCGAGTTCAAATTTGATGAACTTGCACATGATATACTGTTTTACATGAATTAATCACTTTGCACGAGGTTTTATGAGCTTAAAGATATTGCAGGTGTATTTTCATAGTGTTTCATTATAAATTGAACACCTCTGGTATTTGTCAGAAAAGTGGTAACTTGCAGCAGGAAAGGAAGGAAAATTGCCTTTACTGCAGCAGGTCTTTTAATTCAAGTTCAATCAAGTGAACTAACGATGGGATAAGGATGATTCAAAACAGTGGTCTGCTAAAGCAGTTAGTTATTTAATACAGTTGATCAGAAAAGGACCCAGTGTATTTGTACTATTTTTTTTTAAATGTTTCCCTGAAGGAATCATATACCTTTTACCTCCTGTAGACCACCTATTGTCTTGAAGCAGACAATTGCTACCAATAATGTGTCAAACATCGTGGCAACAAGATAAATTGCTTTCAATAAGCATTTTCAGTTTTGTCACTGTAGTTTAACTTACATATATGTATTACAGCTTTAACTCTTTACCTCACAACAATATTTTAGACTTGTTTAAAACTTCAGATTTAAAGCATTTTCAGACGAAATAAAAAATGTGACTCAAAAACTGATATTCGCTTGTGGAAGGGTGGAAAACGTAGTGGGGAAAGGAGAAAATGCTGGTTACCAACATTTTCTCCTTTTTCCGTTATGTTTTCGAAATCCTTCTCCCTTAAAATTTAACAGGAATGTTACGAGTTATCTGCTTCAATAAGTCACTTACGGCCTTCTTAATCTAAGGTATTGATTTGTGAATGCTGACTTGTACTTTGAAAGGCAGATTTTGTAACAAAATTAAAAAAAAATCAAACTAAACAATAGCTTTATATATTTGTAATATTTAATGCATGTTTGAATGAATTACTTTTATAAAATTGAATGCTTTTGACTACAAAAAAAAAAAAAAAAAGATATTTACAAGAATAAATACAAACATTAAATAGAAACTGTTTCATTCTTTCTTTATATTAAATCAAACAAACTTATGCTCCATTGACCTGCAAGAAAAAAAGGAATGGAAAGCATGGAAACGGAGAAAATGCTGATCACCAGCTTTTCCTCATTTGCCAAACATTTTGTTTTTATTTAACCCTTTACCAAACAATCCCTCGATTTGACGACCCTAACAAAAATGCTTTAGAAAACATAGCTAGTGACCAGCATTTTCTCCTTCTGCCACAATGTTTTCCAACCTTTCAAATATAAACTTCAATTTTTCAGTCACGTTTGTTGTCTGCAAAAGCTGTCAATTAAGAAAAACCTAAAATAATGTCGCCTGGTAAAGAGGTAATCCTTCAACACACACAGTCCGGAGTTTTAACCACCCTGAGAAACACGATTTTTTGAAAACATTGTGGGAGAAGGAGAAAATGCTGGTAACCAGCATTTTCTCCTTTTCCCGCAATGTTTTCTACCTTATCAAAGGCAGAAATCATTGTTGAAGCTACAATCAAGTTGTAGTCTGCGAATGCTTTCAATTTGGTTGAATTTAAAATTCTGTTATTTGGTAAAGAGTTAAAAGACAAATTATATCATTTAAGTCTCATTTACATTGTTGCTCCATCAATCTGGACGAGTTGAAGAATTTGTCGTTTGTTGTAAGCATGTAAACAATAATAAACAACTATATTATATATCATTTATTGACCAAAGTAGCAAAACGTTAAATGGCACTTATAGCACTCAGCTTTCAGGGTCTTACGAACATGAAAGTTCACAACAAATGCATAGCTCAAATATAAACCGCTCCGGCTGGAATTCGAACCCGTGCGGCAAATACCCTCGTATGTCGAGGTTTAGAAGATCAATACACTAACCACTGAGCTAAAGAGAATTCTCCCTAACGCAGTTGTCAGGTATCGAGTTCATATGGGAAGAAGCTATGCTGTAAGGAAGGAGTGATCTCCTGTAACAAGGGTGAGGCAAAAGTTTTAAGATGTGAAGCCACCATTGGGTTCTACCACAAGGACACAATTTATGTAACTTTGAAACAGGACCTTCATTCTTGACCAGACAATCCCGTGTCTTAACAACCCCGAGGAAGGATGGTTTTTTTGAAACATTGTGAGAAAAACAGAAAATGCGGTATATAGCAATTTTTTCTTTTCCAAATATGTTTCCTGACCTTTCAAAGACAAATCCCATCTTCAGGGCTACATTCGTCATCTGCAAATGTTTTCACCATTGCTTCGTCTCGAGTTTGTCATCTTGAAAGAGGTAAAATAAGGTGACATAGTACTATCCACCATTATCACTATAAACCCTAGATTTTCAAACAGGACGAATTGTTAAAACTGTCCTCACACAGGTCTTTATTAACCATATCGAGGAAGGGCCATTCTTACCAAAGAAGCATAATTTGATTGACTGATTGATTGATTGCATCGTGTTTACCTACGCTTTCAACATTATTTCAGTCATATTGCGGCGGCCAATGCACCTACATGTATCCATGCTTTTTTGGAGTTTCTTTTATCATTACTCTGCACGATATTCTTTCCAAGCCACTGGCTGCTTTCCAACATAGCCATCGTCAAAACAATGGTCAGCAGTGAGAGAGGAATGAATCCTGTCACAATGACTATCATCAATGCTCCGAAAGAAATTGGCCAAGCCGTACATCATTTGAATATTCTTAGGAAAAAAGTATGATAGTATACGTCAGAAACTAGCATTTTAGGACATTGCTTTTATATAAAACTCTATCAAAGACAGTTTCTAACCAAAGGGACACAATATGAAGAAATATGATTAAAATAAACATTAGTAAACTTAGGTTTATAGAATTATAACACATATACAAGAGGAAGAGTGAGCAAGCATAAGAGCTCATCTTCAGGCCATCATTATCAAGGTGAGCTTTACGCTTTACCACGCAATCCCTAGTTTGAACGACCCAGATAAAATGGGCTTCTGAAAACACTGTGGGAAAAGGAGAAAATGCTGGTAGCTAGCATACTCTCTTTTTCCCACAATGTTTTCTACTCTTGTACATAGAAATCTCATCAATTCAACCACATTAAATTTGTCATCTGCAATGCTTTTAATATGGACAAGTTTAAATTAACTCGTAAGGCAGAGGGTTAAATCCAAGATCAAACTTGCAGAGAAAAAACTAATTATATCAGTACAGTTAATCAAGAAAACATTTTGATAAATTACTAATGTTTACACACAACTCAACTTTTAATGCCAAAAGGGTCTCCGAACCCCATCTGAGTATTTACTCGCCAAGTTAAAAAAATTGAAAAACTAAATCTATACAAATTTAACAACATCATCATTACTAAAACAAGAAACCTAATAATTCAAGTGTAATGCTTATTCACAGACACCACAATACAAAAATATGGACGTGTCTTAACTGAAAGGAATTACTGACGACAAATTCAGTACGAGTCAAAGAACGAAGTTTATTTTTAAAAGTGTAGAGAACATGGAAAAAGAATAAAATGCTACCTATCAGCATTTTATTTTTTCCCACTGTTTTCAAAAGTACTCTTCCTTGGGTCCTTTAGAGTCATGATCGTTTAGCAAAGGCTTCGTTGTCAGACTGGTAAGTAAATGATACATATGAGCCATGCTCTGTGAAAAGGGCACTTAATGCATCTGCAAAAAGTATCAACCCAGGTCAGCCTGCGCAGTCCGCGCAGGCTGACCTGGGCTGAAAATTTTTGCGATTTGTCAATGTTCTCATGTCAAAAGGACCAGTTTACCCCAAGATACAGAAGTTTATTAGACAAAATGAACTTAATGTATCAATAGTTACGTGATTACTTTCTTGGTGTAATGCATCATGGGATGCCTAAAGCCCCTTTTGCCAGAGCATGGCTCATTTATGTTTTTAATAAGTACACAAACTCCATGCTCTTGACTCAATTTTAAGGCTGAAAGGACAGGACTGTCTCTCAAAACCTTGGAAAATGTATATCAATGAGAAGACTGCATGTTCTTTTACCAGTGCTTTACACAATTTTCTTTCCAAGTCACTTGTTGCTTTCCGACATAGCCATTGTCAGGCAATGACAAAGAGAGAGAGGGAGGGAGAGAGAGAGATGAATAAATCTTATTTCAATGACTATCACCAACGAGCAATTGGCTGAGCTAGGGATTCGATCCAGTGACCCCCTATTCTCAGCAAACATTCCGACCATAGTTTTGGCTTGACTATTTACTAGGTACGGTTCTCATTCTTACTTATTTGTAGATTGTTTAACCTTTCTGCATTTAGCAGCCAGTGTAGAATAATATCAGGCTGTAAAAAAGTGCAGTATGCTGTATGGTGATCTCAATTCTAACAGATCAGAATCTGTATTTGCCAACCATTCTTACGATCAATCTTAGTCTTATTCTCCAAGGTTTTCTAAATTTGAAAGAAACACAACTTCTGATTGGCTAAACCATTTTGTTTAGCCAATCAAAACTTGTGTTACCTTCAAATTTAGAAATTCTGGAAAATAAGACATACAATGCATTAAGAATGGTTGGTGAATAGGATGTATTGTTTGTCAGTTCCTATCTATACAGAGCTCCTGATAGTGAGAGTGATTTTGATTTCAAAATTGAAAATATTATTACTCTCCACTAAACCCTTTGTTATGGGTACTCATTACAATCCTCTCATCGAGACAATTCTAATGAGTACCCACAACATAGGGTTTGGAGGAGAAATAATGGATTTAGAATACCATCACTCCCTTTCATCTGGATCTCTGCTACAGATGTGTTAAACTTACTGTGGTACAATTACAGTATAAGATAAGCCTTTCTAATAATCAGAATTCTCAATTAACACTTTTACTAAATGACAACATTTCAGACTAAACATAATTGAAAGTATTTGCAGATGACAAATAAAGCGTGACCAAAAAACTAAAATCTGACTTTAGAAGGGTAGAAAACCTTTTGTGGAAAGGAGAATATACGAGTTACCCTACATGTACCGGCTTTTTCTCCTTTCCCCATAATTTTTCAAAGGCCCTTATCCTCAAGGTTATTTAAACCCAAGATCATGTGGTACAAGGTTAACAAAATGGAGAAAACATGAAAAATATTGCAATTCCAACACTGGTTTGGCAATAATATGATACAAAATAGAAGAAGGTAATTTTATCTTTCTAACACACACACACAAACACACACACACACACACACACACACAAAGTGCACATCAGCAGGAGGTGCTTTTTCAGGGAAATTCTAAAATTCTAAGTTAAAAAAAAAAAAAAAAAAACTGTGTCAGAAGAGTGGTAAAACTGACCCACTCTTCTGGTATTGGTTCCCCTTTTGACAGTAAACAACTAACCCAGGTTTGAAGTAAATATCTTCAGTAATAACAAAGATATCAGAAACTGTCAAAGGTTTAACTCAACAACGACACAGACCACCACAGGACTATGACAAAACCTCGTTGTTTTCTTCTAGAAGAGCCCAGGTAAAAATGAACTGAACTCTGGGAAAACAGGTTTTAATAAATCTATGCCATGAATTATACCATGCAATTTGTCCCATAATGTAGAGACGTCTAAAATCCGACTAAACCATGAGGTTACATGGTCCTTTAATTTGCAGAAAATTTACCAATAGCAAAAAGGTTTGACACAGGTCAGCCTTTGCGTACTGCGCTGGCTGACTTGAGTCAACAATTTTTGCAAATGCATGAAACAACCTTTTCACAGAGCATACTCACATGGGTTTTTACAGACAAGAAGCCTGAGTATTTCCAAGAACACTTACTTCAATAAATCGTTTGAGTCATACTCTGGCAAAAGGAGGCTTAATGCATCTCCTGGGTGTATTATACCATGCAAGTCATCACATTATTATGAATTTATAAAATCTATTTTGTCTAACAACCAACTAAATCTTGAGATAGACTGGTCGTTGGACATGCTGAAAATTCACCAAAAGCATAGTTTTGACACAGTTCAGCCTACGTGGACTGCTCAGGCTGACCTGGGTCTATACTCTTTGCAGATGCATTAAGCCCCTTTTTTAACAGAGCAGAGCTCATATAGAAATTCTGAAAAACTTTACACATAAAGAAAATAACAAGGTAAAACAATAACAAACTGCTATGGAACAGCAAATTCTAGATAATTCAAGTAAGCCAAATTTGAATTACCTGAATAGAATAACGTGAGTAGAACAAACTAATCAACTCCAATCATAGGCACTTCTTCTTTTTGACAAATTTCCCCCGTTAAACCTTTACCAACCAATCCCAACTGTAAACAACCCTGAGGAAGAAGGCTTTTGAAACCATTGTGTGAAAAGGAGAAAATGCTGGTAACCAGCATATTTTCCTTTTCCCCCTATATTTTCTATCTATTCAAGGACAAATACTATCATTTAACCCTTTACCATTTGAGAAAAAAATAAGACTAGCCAAAACTGAAAGCATTTTTAGATGAAAAAAGAACTGTTTATCAAATGATGAGCTTTGTTTTTGAAAGGGTAGAAAACATTGTGGGGAAAACGAGAGAATGTTGATTACCAGCATGTCCTCCTTTTCCCTTAATGTTTTCAAATGTCTTCTTTCTCAGGGAAGCCAAAACTCAGGCTTGTGTTGTATATGGTTAAAAAAAATATTTGAAATGCCCTTTGTAAATTTCTTCCACATGTTCAAGTGTAAAATGTCATGTGAAGGGTTAAAATATATGAGCCATGCTCTGTTTAAAGGGGGCTTAATACATCTCCGTGATACATTGTATCAAGGAGGACATCACAAATTAGAGATCCAAAACAGCCGCTTTGTTTAACAACTGACTAAATCATGAGGTAGACTGGTCCTTGGACATACAGAAAATTGACAAATAGTGATACGTTTTGACCCAGGTCAGCCTGCGTGGACTGCACAGGCTGACATGGGTCGATACTCTTCGCAAATGCATTAAGCCCCCTTTTCACAGACATGGCTCATATATTTAAGATGAGTTGTCCAACAGAATTATATACCAAACACGAGCTCAGTCATTTGCTGATATTTTTAACATATTTCTAAACTGTAATGGAGAAAGTTGTTAATTTTCTCATATTTTGGGCAATTTATTTTCAGTGTGGTACTTAGAACCACACATTCCCAAAATGTTTTCTACTGTTTCAGAGACAAATCCCAACATATTATGAAGACTCTATTTGTCCTCTGCTATTGCTTTCATTGTGGTCGAGTTTAAAATTTGTTGAGTGTTAAAAGCGTAACTCTTTGCCATGTAATCCTGGGATTTAACGATATGGAGGCCTTTTGAAGACATTCTGGAATAGGAGAAAATGCTGTTACCACTATTTTCTTCATCTCTAACAATGTTTTCTTCAGTGTCAAAAGCAATCCTCTGTTTGAGCCACATTAAATCTGTCATTTGTAAATGCCTATGATTTGGACAAGTCTAGAATTTTGTCATATGGTGAAGGGTAAACCAATGATACTCTTGCAATATTCTAACTTGCATTACTGCCTTCAAAACAGACGACAAAATTGTAAAATCCATACAAAGGAAACATGGTTAGGGAGCAAAAACAAGCGATCACATTTTTATCTCACTTGTTACTGGGTTTTCAAACACACCAAATTTCTAACACCAGTTTCAAACAGGTAAAAGATTATGTTTTGGAAACACTAGGAGACAGATATCTTGTGAGTATATTTACAAATATTAAAACAACACTACATTTGGTTTTGTAGTAGCCCTGCACTGCTCAGTCCATGTGTAAAAATTGTTAAATAAGAGGTCAATTCTCAGTTGAGAGAGTGCCCTTCGCAAAGGTACTTTAGGGTTCCTAGACTGCTCAGTTATGTGTAGGAATTGTTAACTCAGAGGTTAATTCCCCCTGAGTGCCCTTCAGAAAGGTACTGTAGTGGTCCTGCATAGCTCAGTTCATGTGTAGGAATTGTTAACTTCGAGGTCAATTCTCACTTGGGGGAGTGCCCGTCGGAAACGTACTGTAGTGGTCCTGCATTGCTCAGTACATGTGTAGGAATTATGAACTCAGAGGTCAATTCCCTCTGAGTGCCCTTCAGAAAGGTACTGAAGTGGTCCTGCATAGCTCAGTTCATGTGTAGGAATTGTTCACTTAGAGGTCAATTCTCACTTGGGGGAGTGCCCTTCAGAAAGATACTGTAGTGGTCCTGCATTGCTTAGTACATGTGTAGGAATTATTAACTCAGAAGTCAATTCTCACTTGGTGGAGTGCCCTTCAGGAAGGTACTGTAGTGTCCTGCATTGCTCAGTACATGTGTAGGAATTGTTAACTTTGAGGTCGATTCTCACTTGGGGGAGTGCCCTTTAGAAAGGTACTGTAGCGGTCCCGCATTGCTCAGTACATGTGTAGGAATTGTAAACTCAAAGATCAATCCCCCTGAGTGCCCTTCAGAAAGGTACTGAAGTGGTCCTGCATAGCTCAGTTCATGTGTAGGAATTGTTAACTTAGAGGTCAATTCTCACTTGGTGGCGTGCCCTTCAGAAAGGTACTGTAATGGCCCTGCACTGCTCTGTACATATGTAGGAATTGTTAACTTTGAGGTCGATTCTCACTTTAGGGAGTGCCCTTTAGAAAAGTAACGGAGTGGTCCTGCACTGCTCAGTACATGTGTAGGAATTGTTAACCTAGAGGTCAATTCTCACTTTGGAGAGTGCCCTTCAGAAAGGTACTGAATAACCTTGGCTGAGTAAGGGACTATTCTGTCAAGAATGGAAACTTGAAGTCCATATTCACTGACCATTAGTTTTTATAAAAAGGTTCTTGCAACTTACACTTATCTCTCTTGATTCAGCTTCCTGGAAATGACACAAGTCCTTGCGCCTAATTTCTGAGGTAATGAACAGCTCAAAAGTTGTCGCTTGCCCCTGGGTATGGAACTCTGGGCCTTACGGTTACCAGGCAGACACTCTACCTCACAACTACAGACACCAGCAACAATTCTTGAAATCATTTTAAGTCTAATTCTACATTTACAAAGTATCACAACATCTGATTGCCTACACCATTTGCTACTTTTAAATTTACAGCATAGTTTTGGGTTAAAACTAGGAATTCTAAAGAATGGATGGTGAGTGAATATGGAACAAGAATATACATTAATAGGAGCATTGCATGCGGGTGCCAATGCTCGACTGCAAGTGCTTGATTTTCACTGAAAAATCTTTGTCAAGAAAGGGGCATAGCCGTGTACAATACTTTGGTGGTTATCTGCCCCTGTTGTAAGAGTTTCACTTCTGATAGTTAACAACTTGTCTAAGTTTGAAGTAAATCATGAGTAACAACAGACATATTAAAAATTGTCAAAGTTTTCACACCACGACGACGACGTCGGGGTGATGACAATATCTCGTCATTTTCTTTGAAAACAGCCGAGCCAATAAATGAAGTGTGGCCAAAATATGGCTAAAACGATGTTGAAAGCAGCTTAAAGTAACATTCAATCAATCACTCCGACTTCAATCTTGTTTTGAAAAAAAGACTTGTTTATCTGGATCATGTTTTACGGTGCTTTCAATGAAGTTGAATCCAACCTTTATCTAACCCTTTACAACACAATCCCAAGTTTTAACGACCCTTAACAAAGATTTTGAATCCATTGTGAGGAAAAGGAGAAATAACTTGTAAGATGCATTTACTCCATTTCCCACAATGTTCTCTACCTTTCCAAAGGCAAATCATTTTATTTGAATAAGATCAAATTGGTCATCTGCAAATGCTTTCAATTTGGGCGTGTTGAAAATTTTGTCATTTTGTAAAGGGTTAACCATCCAACTTAGGGGCACTCAAATTGTACAGGCTTGACTCTCTACCAAACAATAAAAATTTTAAAGTTGTCCAAATTAAAAGCATTTGCAAAAAAAAAAAAAAGATTAAACAAACCTTAAATATTGGGACTTGTCTTAGGAAGGCTGGAAAACCTGTGGAGAAAAAGGAGAAAATGCAAGTAACCAGCAGTTTCTCCTTTTCCCACAACACTTTCAAGAGCTTATTTTCAGGGTCATTAAAATGCAGGAATGCTTGGTAAAGGGACAAGGAGATTTGTAACGGATTTGCATTCTACGATTAACATGAGATCGAAATAATCTAGCATGCATGAAAACTGCGTAGGTAAGTTACGAGTTGAATACAAGTTTGGTATCTAGCACTATTGAGCAGTCTAGAACAGATAAAAAATATTTGAAAAATAAAATGTTTCCACGGTTACAGTAAATCTCATCTTAAGGCAGTTTTTCCATCTTTCCCAACCAATAGTTGTAAACCGGCAGCTGAAAGAAGAAAAAGAAAAATAAAATTATAAATTATTAAACCATACAAAGTAAGATCATCACATGGCGATGTCAACCCACGGCTGTGGGTGTCCCACAGCTAAGGATGCCTAAACACAACCCTCGGCTATGGGTTTAACCCTTTAAGTGTCTACGCTCGTGCATATGGGCAGAAACCTTATTACAGCTGTGGATGACATCCTCGGCTGTGGGTGTCTACCCTCGTGTATGTGTGCAGAAACCAAACTAAAGGTGTGCTGTGGGTGACATCCTTGACTGCGGCTGTCTACCCTTGTCTATGTGTGCAGAAACCTAACTACACCTGTAGGTGATATCCTCGACTGTGGGTAACATCCTGAACTGTGGGTGACATCCTGAACTGTGGGTGACACCTGCGACTGTGAGTGACACTTGCCACTGTGGGTGTCTACCCTAGGCTGCAGTTACTTTTTCAGTAAAAATATATTTGAGCCATGCTCTGGCAAAAGGGGGCTTAATGCATCTTTGTAATGCATACTTATGGATGTATAAAATCCATTTTGTATAGCAACCAGCGCAATAATGAGGTACACAGTCCTCCAATTATGAAGAAAACTGACCATAAACAAAAAGTTTTGACCCAGTTCAGCTTGCCCCTTTTCACAGGTGTCAAAAATAGTTTGATGGTTACCTGCCCTTCAAGTATGGGTTCCCCTTTTGACAGTTAACCCCTTTACAAAATGGCAAAAATTTAGACTTGTCTAAGTTCAAAGCATGTACAGGCAACACATTTAATGCAGGTATTTGTATTAGTATATGTATAGGAATAAAACATCGGAGGGAAAAGGAGATGATGCTGGTTACCAGCATGGTTTTACAAGCCTACTTCCTCTGGGTCGTTATAAGTTTGGGATTGTTTGGTAGAGAGTTAACCCTTTACCGAAAGGCAAAAAATGCAAAATAACTGACTAGTCCAAATAAGTAACACTTGCAGACAACACATGTTATGTGTTTCAAATGGTAGGTTTGGGTTTAAAGCGGATAGAAAACACTTTTAATAAAGGATAAAATGCTGGTTACCAGCAATTTCTTTTTTTCCCGCTATGTATTCAAAAGCTTACTTACTGAACGCCATTAAAACTGGGGATTCTGTTGTAAAAGATTAACAACTAGCTGAAGTTTAAAGGAGACATCTTCAAGAATAACAGGGATATGAGAAAATGCCCAAGTTTTTAAAGATAACACGGGCAACAAAAACAAGGCTATCACAATATCTTGTTGCTGTAACGGTCAAGCTTGAAATTTTGCAACTCACTTTTATGTTTTTACAACCCTGAAATCATTCTTCTAAAATAAGGACTGTAAATTTGAATTTTGGACTTTAAAGTTTGTGAAAACAAGAGGGCAAAAGGAGACATTATTTTGGGAGTAGCCCACAAATGGCACAAATTTTTCAAAAGTGAATACTGCAAGCGTCTCTACAAAGTAACGAGTTTTAACCATGTCAAGGAGGAAATCTTCAACGCTATTTAAACATATCAAGAATTTTCAATAGCTTTTGTATGCTTCTGTGCCAGGTTACATTCTGCACGAAAGCCAAGCAAGGTAGAGCAGTTGATAGCATACAGATCATGAAAATGGGGTCGCTGATTCGAATTCCAAGCTTGGGGCATTTCTTTCCAAGACTGACAATAGTCATTGCAACAGGAATAATTCCTCTCTCACAACTAATGATTTTTTTGACAATGGCTATGCTGGAAAGCTGTCAAAGGCTTGAGAAGAATATTGTGCAAAATATTTGTAAAATACACTTCAGGAAGGCATGGATAGGTGCACTGACCACTGCCATTATGACTGAATAATGTTAAAATGGCATTTAAACACCATACAAAACAAACCAGCCGCCTGCCCAAATACCAGACAACAATACTTTTACAGTCTCCATGAACTGCCATCAAAAGCCACACTTGATTTACTCAACACCATAAAAACCAACCAAACAAACCTTCTGTCCAAATGCATGACATCAGTACTTTCACAGTCTCCAAAAGCTGTCTAATACCAATACAAGTGAAAAGCCAAACAAATGAGCCATTATCTAGGAAAAGGGGCCTTAATGCATCTCCGTGATGCATTGTACCAACCAAGTCATTACATCATTAGGGATTCATAAAATCCACTTTGTCTTACAATGGGCTGGATCTGGAGGTCAAAGATCCCTTGACATGCAGAAAATCGATCAACAGCAAAAAGTTTTGACTCAAGTCAGCCTGCGTGGACTGCTCAGGCTGACCTTGGTCTATACTTTTAGCAGATGCATTAAGCACCCTTTTTCACAGAGCATTTTTTTTTTTTTTTTTTACTTACACTCTTCTGGAGTTTCCGCTGGTTTGAGATCAGCTAAAAGTCCCTCGACTAAACCCTCTGCATCTACTCTGGTTTGGTCCACCCTTCTCTCTTTCAAAGAGCCATCTTCAAATTTCTACAAACAAAACAAAAATAAACCGAGTTGTACTCTAGGAAATGGGGGTTTAACCTTTTATTATATACCTAAAAAAATCCGACTAAAATACATGCTTTGCACACGCATAAAATATCACACACAGCAGAAAAAAAATCATATTTACACACCGTGAAATACGGTATGATAACGTAATGATGAGAGAACTCGCACACTGAGTATATTTGTATTCATTTGTAATTTGATTGGTTACAATTTTGCACTGTAATATTCATCCGCCATTCATGAAAACGAAGTTACTGGCTACTACACCATTATTAAGTTTTGTTTACTGTTTTCGCAAAAAATCTGTATTATAGCAAAAATTTTGTCTTTGAAAGTGGTAGGTATATAATATAGGGTTAATTCGCGTTTAAAAGGTTGCTAACATTCGCAGAGGCCGAAAAAATGGTTTAAAACCCAAGTGCGAAGCACGAGGTTGTTTAACCATTTTAAGGGCCTCTGCTAAAGTTAACAACCGAAAAAAACATGAATTAACGCTATTATTGCATAAAGTAAATGTATTTTAGCAATAATTTGCAACAAAAGCAAAAAATATTTTTATAGAGATACAAAGAAAGGGACTTGAAATGTACAGGACCTATACTGGTCAAAAACAAATTCGGGCATGAAATTTGTGTTACATGTAGTGTGGGCCATAGTCCTAGGCCACTGTTTTGATCTCTCGCCGTAATTCACTTCTGATGATATTTATATAATGCATGGTTGACTTTTGTGGGATTAACAGGTTTGGATCAATTACAGTTAGGATAAATAAGTGGATATGAAATTTCTGTAACTGAAAGACATCAATGGGATGCATCAAGCAAAGGATATGGCCGACCACTTTAATTTGTTTTCGGCAAATGCTCTCAATTTGGACCACACTTAAATTTTGTCATGTGGTAAAGAGTTAACTCGTTACTAAACGACAACATTTTAAGCCTGTCAAAAAGAAGGAATTTAAAAAAAAAATAAATAAATTTTGCTTAATAACAGATAAAAAACTTTGTGGGAGAGGGAGAAAATGTTGGTCACCAGAAATTTGTTTTCAAAAGCCTTTTTCCTCTCAGTCTTTAAAACAATGGATTGTTCATGGACTGTTCCGTAAATCGAGAGTACCATGAATAAGTGTCAACACTGCTGTTATTTTACAGTGAAGTAAAACACTATGTCTGAAATTTGAGTTACCTGCCCTTTTGATATGGGTATCCCTTTTGATAGCTACCAATTAGCTTAGGTTTGAAGTAAATATCTACAGAAATGACAGTCATACCAGAAAATTACAAGTTTTGGCTTGACAAGTACCATGGGGACGATGACAGGGATATAACTATACCTCTGTTTTATCTTCGTAAACAGCCACGCTAATAAAAGAAAGGTCCCATACTCACCCCCCCGTCTGTCTCCCTTGTTGAACTCTGCCAATGCTGAACCTGCACTTGGGCTTCTGTTCATGAAATTAAAAAAAAAATACCTTTGACTTAAAGGAGTCTTTTAGACTGTCAGTGGCACTGATAACTAAACTAAAATAATATTCTTTCTGCATATGCAAACACTGTGCAATTACATCCAGTAGAAAGGTGCAAATTTGGCATTCAAATAATAGGTTGGTCATTTTATATAATTATTCGTCCCTTTGATTAGTTTCCCGAGATTAAATATGACATAATTGTACAGTTTTGAATATAATTCCACATGATTTACATGCGTTACTGAACACATGACATTCACAAAACCTTTCCGAAACTCTGGCACGAAATCTAAAAGTACCCTAAGAGGGTTTGTAGTCCATCATGGAAATACCACAAAAAAAGCATTTTTTCTTACATTTGTCTTTCTTCTTTATTGGTGGTTTGTTAGTCTTCGCCTTCCTTAACACTTTACCACACAATCCCGAATTTAAACAACCCTGAGAAAGAGGCCTTTTGAAAACACTGTGGGAAAAGGAGAAAATGCTGGTAACCAGTATTTTCTCCTTTTCCCACAATGTTTTCTGCCCCTCCCAAAACAAGTTTTAATTTTTCATTCGAATTTATTTTGTCGTCTGCAAATGCTTTCAATATGGACCAGTCTAAAATCTTGTCGTGTGGTAAAGACTTAAGTAATGAATCATTCTGAACTTTGGTGAGATTACAAAAGTCTAAATAGGCCCCAGAGCTGCCTTTCGCTACACTCTGTACGCGCGAAAATCATGTGACAGTTTTCATAAGTGGGCATCAAGTCTGAGAACAAGTTTCACTTAATTTTCCACCAAACGACAAAATTTTAGACTTGCCCAAATTGAAAGCTTTGTAGACAACAAAATAAATTTTACTCAAAAATAGAAATTCACCTTTAGAAGGATAGAAAACATTGTGGGAAAAGGAGAAAATACAAGGAGAAAATGCTGGTTACCAGCATTTTCTCCTTTTTCGACCGTGTTTTCAAGACTTCTTCCTTGGTTTTTTTTTTTTTTTTTTTGCCACGTCAACTGGTATGATGGGAGTCGTGGCCATCTCCCACCATACCTTACAATTCAATGTTAGTAGGAAGTTTTGGTTAATAATTCATATTGCTTATAATGGTAGAGAAAATAGTCACTTAAAGAAGAAAGCTTCAAATACCAATATACAAAAAGATCTGTCTCTTAATACTAACAAAGATTGTATTATTACGTAACTATTCTATCCCTTAAATGTGGCTTTATTGAGAGAGAGAGAGAAACAACCAAAAACAAACAAACACACAAGAACAAAAAGGAAACTATTATGTAAGTGTGTGTGTAGATATTGAGTAAGGAAAAAGAAACTTGGTTAAGAAAATAATATGTTTGTAAATGTTTATACGCTGTAGCATATCATTTCTTTGGTTTTCTTGTGGTATATCTATATTCTATATTGGCTCATGGGAGATTTTGAAAAAAACATGTTCTACAATTGTCATGTTATATTTGTCAACTTCATGTATTTTCATAATATTATGAATATTTAAAGTAAGGTTTAAAGCACTTTTAGACCAGTCCCTGTAGGTAACTTTTCTTTATTCCTACAGTGGTAAACATATTTTTTGAACTCTAAGAACAGACTGTCCAATTGAAGATTTTGTTTATTCGTGCCCAAAAGCAAAGTTCGACTATCAATATGTAAAATATGGTTGAAAATACTTATTATTGTTTCAATACTATTTATCAAAAACTTGGTATGTTCACAGTCATGGAATAAATGTAGGATGGTTTCTTTATGTCTTTTACAAAATGTACATAAATTAGTATCAATCATTTTCATCTTAAAGAGCAGAGAATTCGTTGGGATGATTCTGTGTATTATTCTTGGTTGAAACCATCGTGTGTAACTGTCTTTTGTGCATCTAAAAACGTTTCCATGAACTTGTTTCCAATCGATATTTACATCATTATATAATGAGTCCCATTTAACTCTGCCTGAAGGTATTTCATCGTTGTGTATCAAGGTATTATAAGCATATTTATTTGTGTCAGTTCTACTTAGTGTATGAAAGAAATAGCAGCTAATGAAAGGATTTTGGTATTTTTTTAAAGAGTCTTTTTTAATCGAAATTTGATGTTTTAAAAGGAAAGTTTTCACTGAAGATATTATACTATAGAAATTTAGAAAGTTCACCTTGTTGTTAGTCAGTTTTTTAAAATCTCTCCAACTTTATAGCTTCCATCTGCGTTTAACACGTCTTTTATATAGACATAGACATAGATTTATTTACGATTTGTACATACAGTACCTCATCATGACAATACAACAATGACATACAATAATAGTCACGATTTATCATTGGTTGGTTTGTAAATATAGCAAGACATATTTGCAAAAGACAAGAACACGGGATGTTATATAACATACCGTACTAACGACGTGCTAACGAAGTGTCATTACATATTAATAAGATAAATAACATGTGTACATAGAAACATCAAACATGTCAAAGAATAATACTGAATAGTGCTGAAATAATACTCAAACGGATGATATAACAATAATACTATTATTATTGATATAAATGCTTCTTTTTAGAATGAACTTACATAAGATAAAGTAGGACCTACTATAGGTTTCTTATTGATAAGGCCTTTTTAACATATATTGCTTTTTTATTTCATTGTGATTTTCTGATGACATTAAGGTACAAAATTTTATAAAACTTGGTTTATTTCTATAGTATTTCTTTATATATGTATTCCTCAATTCAGTGTACAGCGGGCAGATTAAAATAAAATGATACTCATCCTCAATATCATGGGTATTACATTTCAAACAATACCTTTCACTTCTTATAGTTTTAACCCTCCCATATCGTCCTGTTTCTATTCTTAAATTATGAGATGACATACGTAATTTTGACAGATAAATCCTTAATTGTTTAGGTAAAATTTTTAAATATTTTTCAATGCCAAATTCTATTTTGAAAAGCTTATATGAGTATAACGATTCAGTTTTCTCCATATTTTCATGCCAAGTTTGTTTGAAACAGTCTAAAATACGTTGTTCAAAAGTACGAATGAAACTATCTGAATGAACACTATAAGGGTTAAGCCAAACATCTGCGAATCCATAGCGTCCCAATAAATCTTTTATATTAGAAAACCAATTTAATTTTCCAGATTCGGCATCTGCTCTTAGCATTGTGTAAACATTTGAAAGGATAATATTTTTTTCGTTTTTGTTGTTATTTACAAGCTTAAACCAATATTTAAATAGACGTTTATAACGGGTCAAGTAAAATGGCATTCTTCCTGTTTCGCCGTAAACTGCTTGATTTGAGGTACTTCGTTTAACATATAGTAACCTCTTAAGAAATTTTAAATGTACACGTTCTAACTGATTTGCTTTGGAAAACCCCCAAACTTCACTGCCATAGTTTAAAATTGAACCAACGAAGGAATCAAATAACTCTATCGTGATATCAGGAGAAAGCCCATAATCCTTTATCTTAAACATAAATACATTTAGTGCCCTTAAAGCTTTACTTTGAATAAATTCAAAATTATTGCTAAAATTACCGGTATAGTAAAAGACAGTACCCAGATAATTAAACTTGTCAACGATTTCTATGGATTTCCCACCATACCACCATTTTTCATTTTCTTTTATCTTCCCTCGTTTTCTAAACACAACTATTTTTGTTTTTTCACAGTTAACCTGTAAATCGTATAATTCACAATAATATTTCAACTTATTCAGTTTATTTTGTAATTCAGAGGGTGATTTTGCCAAAATAACTATATCATCAGCGAATAGTAAAAGGGTTATAATCATATCAAATATTTCAATACCATCTCCCTCAGCCCCCTGTAAATATAATTCTAGATCTTCAAGAAAAAGTGAAAATAAAATTGGCGACATTTTTTCTCCTTGCAAGAGACCCACATTGTTGTCGAAGAAATCAGAGCATAGATTATCTTTGCGAACTTTTGCTTTTATTTTCGAATACATGTCTTGAATAATACGTAGGATTTTGCCGTTTAACCCAAGTTTATTCAACTTAAACCATAAAATATTTCTATTGATACTGTCAAACGCTCTTTTAAAGTCAATAAATGCGCAATATAATCTTTTCTTTTCACTTATGAATTTATGAATAACTGAATTTAGAACAAAGGTAGCGTCGACGGTAGACATTTTTTCCCTGAATCCAAACTGAGCATCAGATATTATGTTATTCTCGTCACTCCATTTACTTATTCTATTTTGCAATACTCCGGTGAAAATTTTACTAAAGCTACTGAGTAGTGTGATACCTCTATAATTTGAAACAATGTTGGGATCTCCCTTCTTAAAAATTGGGATTACAATTTCTTCTGCCCACGTACTAGGGTAGGATCCTGAATCAAGAATAGCGTTAAACAAATCACACAAATACGGTAAAATAATATCAAAAGTTTCTGTAAAATACGAATTCAGTAATTCATCACTACCTGGAGCCTTCCCTAACTTTGAATTTTTAATTACTTTAGTGATTTCATCTTGCGAAATGCAAACATTCAGCTCTTCAAAAGTACTGTCAGTGCTTTGAAAAACTCTTTGGGTGCAATAATTATCGTCGTTTTTGTCTTTTTGTAGTACTGTATTGCTACCCATACATCGAAAATGTTCAAAAAGTTCTGTTAATGGCACCTGACATGAAGAATTTTTCTTACTAGTAAACAAATTCCAAAAATCTTTTGGTTTAGAATGGCGTAATAATGTGATCTTGTTAACTTGTTTCAGTTTATACTCTTTCTTTTTACGTTTTAGCAGCTTTTTGTACGTGCTTTTTGCATGAAAAAACATCGATCTATTTTCCTCAGATCTGCACTTATTATAAATTTTACGCATACTTCTATAGTTTGTTTTAGCAATGAAACACTCCTCATCAAACCAACTCTCATTTTTGTTAAGACAAGCATTTGATTTAATTTTAACTTTTTTGGAAAAGAGAGGATCGGCCTCATCGTGTAATATTGAAACTATAGCATTCAAACACTGATCAATAGATTCCTTACATGAATTTTTCAGACAGTATACTGCCCTGTTCAAATCAGGTAGTCTACTAATCAATTTGTGCCGAAATTCATCCCGCAATGAATCATTCCATTGGATTTTTGTAAAGGAGTAAAAATTATCATTGTAGTCTCTAACTACCGGATTAAAACATGAAATAGTAAATTCGAGCGGTGCATGATCTGATAGATAATTAAAATCACAGATACAAAATTTAGATACTGTATTAAAATCTCGCTCGCATAACAACAAATAATCGATAGTAGTTGTCGTTTGAGAATTCATAAATGTAAATGTGCTGGTATTTAAAACATTCCCCAATCTACCGTTAGCTATGCGTAATTGGTTTGATTTACACAGTTCTAGTACACGTTTACCCTGGTTGTTACACGTTTTATCAAATGAGGCCCGAACTAAGGGGCGATCTGGTATATTTTCCTCCAGGTCAATGTTTTCCAGGTTTTTGTCACATGTAACAAAATCTAGCTTTTCTCCAACTCTACCATTAAAATCCCCGAAAACATATACTTTACCTTCCGAATTAAATTGGCATATATCATTTTCTAAAATTTCAAACAGATCTGTGTTTTCTATGTAATTCATTGGTGATTCTTCTCCCCAAATATAGGCACCACAGATATAGATATCTTCGACTGACTTAAAGAAAAATTTATCTAGTTTAACCCATATGATTGTGTCAAATCTATTCTTGGCAACAGTGACCCCTTTTATTAATTCATTTGCAATGTATAAAGCAACACCCCCGCTGCATCTTTTAGCCTTCTTGTGCTGATGTTTCCTAAAAAAATTAAAACACTTAAACCCCTCTATTTCTAAACAGGTATTTTCCTTAGCCCAAGTCTCGTATAAGAATATAAGATCTTTTTCGCATACTATGGAACTGAATTCCTGTGAAAGTTTCTTAGCCTCTGTAAGTCCATTAATATTCCATGATATAATAGATAGTCCATCCTTCTTACCCCCCTATTGATTACTAATGTTTGATGGAACTACGGCGATATAAAGTTTATCATAGCTGAGCCAAGCTTCTTTTCCATTTCTCCTCGCCTCCTTCAATTTTGGTAGCAGTTTTTTCCTTCGTTCGGAAATTTCTTTGGGAAACTGTTCGTAGATGGAATACTGGGTATTTTTCAGTTTACTTCCTTGTTTTTTCACCATCTCTCTATCTTTGAATCTCAAAAACTTTGCAACAATCTGTCTACAACCTTTTCTTCTATCTCCCATTCTATGAATTCTTTCAAACTCAATCTCGTCAACAATGTTTTGAGCAATTTCTAACTTCTCTACCAGAAAAGATCTGAGTTTTGATTCTAATTGGTCCCTAGTTTCTCTTGTTTCTTCGAGAATATTTGTAATTATTATATTATTTCTCATGCTTTGGGACTGTATATACAACAACTCTTCTTTAGCATCCTCTGACATTTTTTTCATCTGCTCAACTTTATCTGATAGCATAGCAATAGAAAACTCATAAGAGTCTATCTTTTCTTCAATTGCAATTACCTTTGTCTCAATCTTATTATAATTTTCTGTCATAAATGATTGCAGCTTTTTCAGGTCAGCATCAAATCTATCTACCTTTTTCTCCACTTCATCGAGTCTTTCTAACTTCTTATCTATCCTTTCCAAACGACTGTTCATTATTTGCAACAAACCCCTTAGCTCATTATCAGAAGATACTCCTAATACTGCCGATTGGTCGGATGACGCAGAGATACCTGGGTGTGTTCGACACTCGTTTTGTGCGGCCATGTTAATGATTTTGTTTGGCGATATTACGTTTTCCAAAACAGAATTATTTTGCTCTATAACTGTCTCACTTTCGATCAAAGTGTCCGAATCACTGTATAAGATACTGCTAGATTCTCGAATAAGATCACTGACTTCGCTGAGACACGAATACCTATTTTTACAATTCAGCGTACTTACAGTCTTTTCAGCTACCCCTGGCGAACCTCCATGTCGTGTAATCTTTTTCTCGATCTCACTGCTATCACTGCTTTTCTTACGTTTTTCTACTTTTCTCCTATTTTTTCCCATATTCATACTTTTGGCACTTAGTATCACACTTTATATCCTCAGACAACAACATTTCGACGCACTTATAAGCCTTTCATTATCAATATTTATCCAAAGTCTACTCAACCCAAAAAATACACGTCCATTCTAAACCACGTGACCATAAGCACCAAAGTCTATTAACATTAAAAGTCCAGGTACTCGATGTTCTTCACAATGTTGCATGATATCATAGACTAGTCTTGTGTTTTCTCCAATAAACCTGTCCCGTAAAAACCCAGTTTGGTCTCCTGATATAATATGACCCAAAACATTCTTAAGTCTGCTGGCAATCCTACCTGAAGCAAGCTTATATATAACATTTAAAAGTGTGATCGGTCTCCAGTGTTTTAGAATTTTTTTTAAGTTTATTATCTTTTGGTAATTATAGTTAATGTTATAATACCCAATTTAACGTTCTGTGAAAAGGATTTAGAAATGAATGCGTAATTTAATGCTCTGACGACAAAGTGGCCAATCTTATTCCAGAACACTTTATAGAAATTGGTAGTGAAACCATCTCCTCCTGGGCTTTTATCGTTTTTCATGTTTTTAAGCGTATGCGTTACTTCATTATATTGTAATAATCCTTCAATTTCCTCCTTTTGTTTTTCATTTAACTTATATGTAGTACAATTTTTTAAGTCTTCCTCGAAATTAATGTCAATAATATTGTTTGGTTCAGTATATAAAGTTTCATAATAATGTTTTGCTTCTTTAAGGATTTCATATTGGTCAAATATATGACTGCCATCTTCTTTTTCTATAAAAGGAATAGTTTTTGATGAAATATGCTGTTTTTCCAAATTACAGAAATATTTAGTCACTTTTTCTCCATTATCAATCCAGTTTGCTCTAGACTTAATAAAGAAGCCATTTAACTTTTCTTTTCGCAGATTTTCTAATTCTACTTGTAATGAACATAACCTCTATTCATTTCGTTTAAGTTTGTTTCTAAAAAAGGAAATTTCATTTTCAACATGTTTTTCTCTCGAACATTTTGCTTTCGATTTATAACTTGCAAATGAAATGGTTTTTCCGCGTATTTCCATTAACAATGTATCCAAAAAAAGTTGGTCGTCTATTATAAATTGTAACTCCGACCGATCTATATTGATGATATTTTCTCTATTATGGACTGGTAAACAATATTGCAATATCACGCTGTTTATTTTTTCATTAATATAATTTACATATTCTAAATCATTTAATAGTGAATTATTGAATTTCCAGTATCCTTTTCCGTGTTCTTGATTAGAAAACTTGAGCTCAAGTACAACAATAGAGTGATCTGATTTATAGCTTATATCTATATCACAATTTCTGAGGAAAGGAATTAAGTTATTTGTCATTAAAAAGAAGTCTAATCTCGCTCTTTGTAAAGACGAGAAACGTTTCCATGTGTATTTCTTGTCTCCCCATATAGATGAATGAATGGGTCCACAAGTCCTCTATCATTCATTATCTTTACTAAAACTTTTCTCGAATTATTGTTATGATTAGAATCTTTGTAGTTTTCCTACTATCAAGAACAAGATTAAAGTCCCCACATACAATGATATTATCTGACTTTTCAAATGAATCAATTTGACTAAAAGCATTTTTGAAAAATTCCGGATTATTAGTATTTGGTGCATATATATTTGCGAGGATTATTTCTGTGTCGCTGTATGATATATTAAGAGCAATAAATTGTCAATTAGTAAAAGAGCCGTACCCTGAGCCGCTACGCGAGTGTTGACTGGTATAACTGGAATTCCGTGAATGACTTTTTTCAAACTCTTTTTCTGGATCCCCAGGATCTACTCGGAAAAAGATGATAAAAGTTAAGTTATGAAGATCTACCCTTCTAGTGCCAAATAACCTTTTAAAATTGACTGATTGATTGATTGAATGATATTTTACGCCGCTTTCAACATTACTTCAGTCATATTATGGCGACAGCTCACATATTTATGTATTTCCTGGGTTCCACCAGTACAGGGCTAGGGCTCTGAAGTGTCTTGCCAAAGAACACTCCCACAAAAATACCATGACCTGCAGCAGCTTCAAAATCACAAAATTATGGATACATAAAATTCACAATGTATAAAAACGAACTGTATCATAAGGTAGACTGGTCCTTTGACATACTGAAAATTGACCGATAGCGAAAAGTTCAGCACGGGTGAGCCCGCGCAGTTTGTGCAAGCTGACCTGGGTCGATACTTTTTGTAAATGCATTAAGCTCCCTGTTCACAGAGCAAGGCTCAATTATAATGTAATTGCACTTATCTGAATTTGACCCTAAATATTTTGACAAACTTTAGACAGCCAAAGTTTAGAAATGCCCAAAGTGAGAGCATTACATACAAAAATATAAGGATCAGACAGTGCATTTGTTCTTAAACAGATGGTGTGAAAAGAAAAAAATGCTGATTACCAGTACTTGCTCCTTCTCCCACAATATTTTTTGAGACCTTTTACATTTATTTAACCACAGGATTGTCTGATCAAGGTCTGACACATTAAACATTATTGGAAAAGGAGAAAATTTTGGTTACCAGCATTTTCTCCTTTTCCCACAATGTTTTCAAAAGGCCTCTTTCTCAGCGTCGTTAAAACTCTGGATTGTGTGGTAAAGGGCTAAGGTGTATACATAAAATTTAAGCAAGTGGCTAACTATTGAAAGGGGAACAAATACCAAAATTGCCTATGCAATGCGCATAGATCAAGATCAGACTGCATGTTTCCAATCCTGTGGCTATTCTGTTAACCTTTAATCACACAATCCTGAGTTTTAATGACCCTTAGAATGAAAGATTTTGACAAACTGTTCAAAGGCAAATCACATCATAGGAATGAAATAAACTTTGTTGTTGCAAATGCTTTTGGTTTGGACCAGTCTAAAATTTTGTCATTTGATAAAGGGTAAATTAAAAAAAAAAAATGATTTAATGTAGAATGGGAAATGAAAAACACTCTCTGTTTTGTCTTTTTCAGGCAATGATGTTACAATTTAGTACAGCCATTGGTGCAATGCTGGGAACCTTGTGTAGTTTATTTGCAGAGGAAATCGGGGAAGCAGCAACCTTCTTGCCTTTTACTGCAGGAGGTTTTATCTATATAGCAACGGTTTCTGTTATACCAGAGTTGTTGGAAGATACAAAAATGTGGCAATCTGATAAAGAAATATTAGCTCTGCTCGTTGGTGTTTATATGATGGTTTTCATTGGTCAATATGAGTTAGGGTAGATGTGTTGTGATTTGCTCATTACCAAATGAAAGATGATGTATGATTGGTCATTTTCAATGTGACAGAGTGTTCTAATTGGTCCATTTAAAAAAACTTACTGGTTACCAGCTTCTTTGCATTTTTGTGGATGTTTTCCAAAGTTATCTTTACCAGTGTTGTGAGAACCATTTGCTGAAAGACAAAATGCTCCTTTTCAAATGGGAAATGTACTGTCTGAATTATTATCATGTATGACCCAACCTCTGTAAAAAGGACTTGGGGGCTTAATGCATGTCCCTGATGCATGATACAAAGCAGGTTATCACATAATTACAGATTCATAAAATCCATTTAGTCTAACAATTGACTACCGTAAATCTGGAGGTAGAAAGGTCCTTAGACATACAGAAAATTTAAAGATTGCAAAAAAAGTTTCGGCCCATGTCAGCCTGCGCAGACTAAGCAGGCTGACATGGGTTGATACTTTTTGCAGATGCATTAAGCCCCCTTTTAACAGAGTGTGGCTCATATATAAGTGCTACATTTTGTTACATAGTCTATAATGCTCCTAGTGTTAGTTTGGGGTAGTCTAAAATCAGTCTGAAGAATCACAGAAATATCGAAATACCTCAAAGACACCAAAATACCCTCATTTTTTATGCTATTAAATTTAGGTTACTGACACTGACGTTCATATTTAAGTAATATTCTTAAACACATGACTTATTAATGTACTGGTTTCCAATGAGAAGAATAATATTGTTTATATTTGTTTATGTAACTACATTAATTCTGGTTTTACGTAGGGAACAATCTAGGCTTTCATATCGAAATACGTGATCTTAAATTTTCCTTTTTCCCAATGTGCTTCCTATTTTGTAAGGTCACCTCCAATTAGATTTGCATCATCTTTATCGATATTTGATTTGTTGTGCACAGATGTGTTAAATTTGGAAAAGTTAAAAGATTGATGCCTTGTAACGAGATCTACATATTCAAAATGGCTGCCAGCTATCTGTTTGTGCACAGTCTGTTTTAATGTAATATACATATATTTCCAATATTCAAAAGGAATAAGTATTTTTCTAGCATAGGAATGGATTTAAACCAGGCACATCAAACTTGTACAAAAACTGCTGTAGTGAGAATGCAGAGGTAAATATATGTTACTGAATTGTCAATATTTATTGCGACATGTGGGTATTTCGGTGAACATTTACGAATACTATAGACTATGTCTATGTTTCATTGCAAGCCTCAGTGGCATATTGTGATTTTGTCTTTAGGTTTTAAAACTTGTCTAACCTCTCTTAATTGATATTAACAAGTTGTTTCAAAAGTCTCAACTTCAGCATTCTAAATACAATAAAGGGTATTTTGGTGTTTCAGTGGTATTTGGGTTTTTCGATGATTCATCAGAACCATGATCCCGTTTATTATGACACTGATGAAGACAGCTTTAAAAACATTGTAGGAATAATGCTGGTTACCAGCATTTTTTTTTTTTTTTTTTTTTCAAACCTTTCAAAGGGAAATAAGTTGAGAAACATTTTATTTGTCACCTGCAAATGCTTTAGATTGGAGCTCTTAGTCTATAATAAGATAGAAAGTAGTTGATTTGCTCATGTGTATATAAAATACTGGTCTATTTAAAATATGGACAAGTGTTTTGATTTGCAGTTTATACTTAAAGATGTGACTTTGAAGCTCTATATAGATGAGGCATACTCTGTGACAAGGAGACTTAATGCATCTCCCTGATGCATTATACCAAGCAACTCAAATATATGAAATCAGAGATCTTACATACACAGGGATAAGAATACTATGGGATGACTTGGGATTGTTCAACTGACAATTTGAGTGATAGCCAACAAATTCATACATGTAACACCATGTGAACCGTTTACCACATGATCCCTAGCTTTAATGACTCCAAGATAGAGCGCTTTTGAACACAATGTTGTGGGACACAATGTTTTTCAACCTTATTAATTTAAACATATCCCGTCAGTTAAACCACATTTAATTTGCCATGTAAGTATGCTTTCAGTGTTAGCAAGTGTCACATTAAATGTCATCTTGTAACGAGATATGATAGCTATATGTCAGTATATATTTTTTGTCGACACCTATCTCTTCTTTATATAGCCCACAACAGTTGAAATGAGACCTTTGGACATTTGCATAAAGTGTTGTCCAGGATTAGCCTGCGCACTCCGCACAGGCTAATCAGAAACGGCACTTTACGACTACATAAGATTTTTTCATTCAGTAGACTTTCGTGAAACAGAAAATTGCACAAAAACGGGAAGTATCCTCTCGGATTTGTCACAGACTATGCAGGCTGATCTGGAACAATACACATCTATGCATATGTCCGAAGGCCCCCTTTTCGTGTGTTGCACTCCATATAAAGTCTGAACAGAATAATTTATCGGATAGAATTAAATTAACAAGATATTGTGTGTGACATGTAATAAATGATAGTAAATGTGTTATCAACATTATATAAATCAAGAAAATATTTTTTTTGTAATGAAATACTCTTGAAAATTTTAGTAACTTTTCATCAAACCATTCTGAGAAGTACTGGCCTTTAGAATAACGGCTTGTGTAAAAACTGTTGGAAAATATTAATACACTTTCTACTCTTTCATAAACTTTATAATTTTGGTCATAGTGTATTTGCAGACATCGAGAATGTAGGAAAGAAAGTATCAGGAAAAAAGAATAAAAAAAAAAAAAAAAAAAATGTATCAAAAACAACAACAACAAACTTGTTGTTGTAAAAAATGTATCAGAAAAAAAGTATTAGGGAAATAAGTACCAGTGCCAAAAGGAGATCAAGTTAGTATGCTATATGATGTAAAGATGTAGTTAAGTTACATTGACTTTAATGAAAAAAAAAGTGATACTTGTACATTTTTTTTTAATTTTTCTGTCCTGAATTTGGGTAGAGATTGGTCCAAACACTCAAATTTAATTCTTTATCAAACAATTATCCTGGTTTTAACATATATACCTGTGTTTGAAAGGGTAGCTAACTGTAAGAGAATAATGAAAATGCAGGCTACCACCATTTTTCCCTTCTCCCTCAATGTTTTGAAACTTGTATTCCTAACGTTTATTAAGACAGGCTTTTTTGGTAAAGGGCTGATTTTATCCATGTTCCATTTCAAACACTTCTGGCACAGGCCTACTCCAATCCATTACCACACAATCTCAAGTTTTAAGAACCCCGAGGTAGACAGCTCTTGAAAACATTGCAGGAAAAGGAGAAAATGCTGGTCACCAGCATTTTCTCCTTTTTCCACAATGTTTTCTACCATGCGGAGACACATTCTAATGCTGGAGTCATATTTATCATATTATCTTTAAAAGTTTTCTGCACTAGTCTAAAATTTTGCTGTGTCGTAAACAGTTAATCTAGAATTGTGACATACACAGCTAGAAAGGAAGTGTTTGATTTTGTTGTATTACCCTTTGATAGACAATCCTGTTTTGCAACCGTGGAGAAGAAAAAGTTCGTAAACAATGTGGGAAAGGGAGGATTTTTTTCCTTTTCCCACAAAGTTTCCTACCCTTTTCCGGACAAATCCCGGTATTTGAATTGCATTCATTATTTTTTTCCTTTTCCCACAAAGTTTCCTACCTTTTCCAGGACAAATCCCGGTATTTGAATTGCATTCAATATTTCATCTATAGATATCTAATGACATACATTTAAAGTTCTATTCTTCCCAACCCACCGAAAAAGTTTAGCTGCGAGAGTTCATATATGTTATATTGTATTGTTCACTAAATACTTAAAAAAGGGTCGCTTAAAACGCCAGACAATCTGACCGTTTGGGCTTCCAGTATGTATAGTCCCTTGACTAGTCACTGTTTCGGTATTTCTTAGATCTGTTTTTACAAACCGGTAAATATACATCCTCATTCTTTACCCCACTTGCTACAAACGTTTAACTACACTGACAATTTCATTCATTTAACATTCTTTGGTCTTGTCATGAAGCACCCATGTCATGAACACTGAACATATGGAGTTCCAGCATTTCGGAGACCCTTGACTAACCACCGTATTTTTGGAAACCAGTAATTATCAAACCCTCCTCATTCTTTACCCCACCCACTACACTGTTTAACTGAAATGGCCATTTCATTCATTTCGCATTGTGTGGTTTAATGCAATAAAATGTACTTAATTAAGCGTGCATGCCACATGAACTGAATATCTGAATTTTAAGTATTAACTATATATAGACTAATCACAGTATTGGTTATATGTGGAGGGGTGGAACCGGGTGGGTCGATTTGTTTTCGTGTGTATATAAAGAGAAATATAATATAAGCTAATAAATATAAAGAGAAATATAATGTGCTTAAATAGTATTGAAATCATTGATTTACCCTTGTACTGTCAGCATAATGCCTCCATCAGGGGAGGGATCTTATATTATATCTGTATATAAGATCCCTGATCAGGGGTTTGAAATGAACTAGAATATGCTTAAATGCATCGTTACGTCAGTGTATTTGCCAAAAAAAAAAAAAAAAAGGGGGGGGGGGTCTGACAGCGAGTCCTAGAGTCGGGTAACGTCTGTTAAGTTAGCGTAAGGTGTAAAAATAGCTCAGACAGTGAATTTTTAGACTCGGGACATGGGTCAAAGAGCTGCAATTTTACCCGACAAGTTTGTTTCATTGAGATTTAGTTGGCTGCGTAACTAGAAGTCGTTTTTGTTGTTTCCCGAGGGCTGTATTGTGCAGAGTCTCCTTATCCAGTAGGTTTCCAATTATCTTCACTGTGTATCTCACCATGCCATAGAATAGTAGAACTTTCTACGTCTTCAAAGGAGTGTCCTGCTGTGTTGAAGTGTTCTGCGACAGGAGACATGCGTCCTGCAGAAATATTTGAATTAATGCTTGGAGCTACATCTTTCACCAAAGGCACTTGCAGTTGTAACATACTGAATGCTGTTTACCTTATCGGGTACAAAGAATACCACAAACAGTATATTGGCGAAACTAAACGGGCCTTGAATAATCGGATGAATCTGCACCGCTGGGACTTGAAAACCCATTATCTGCCACTCTAGGTGGCATTTTTTTTCAAATACATAACCTATATGATATGGGCATTCTGGGTACAGAATTGATCCCAGTTTTCCCCATGTCTATATTTAGAAAATGTTAACAGAGATTTGCAGTAAACAATGATATTTTATGAAATTATTTACTCCGTTTGAAATCTTTATATTTTCAAGAAGTTTGAAACGAGAAACTGGCTTTTTTTTAATCCACATATGTATTATTTAAAGTCATTTTCCGCTTCGTGTATCAATTTCTCCTGTACAGGAAATAATGATGCGTCATAGCAGAACGGTCAAATCTTCAAAGAATATTGACAAGCGCAGACAACGTGGAAAACTCGCAAATTCGAAGGACATGCCTGTCTTTGAAGAATATGACACGCGCAGACAAGGAGGGGTTTTAAAAATCGGTTTTGGTGTTCAAGGGAGGTAACTGTTCAAGCCTTAAAGAACATACAAAAGTAACTCAAAACCAGACGATAAAGTTTAAAAGGCTTGTTCAAATCAGGAATCGTAATACGATTCGTGTTCAACTGGACAACGTATGCAGAGGACAAATCTATGATTCAAATGATTTGATTTGTCGACTAAGTGATAAAAATTGAATGGAAAAGAGAATTTCTCTAGAATGGTAGAAACATGGTAGAAAAAGTAGAAAGTGCTTGTTATTAGCATTGTTTCCTTTTTCCGACAATGTTTTCAACTGCCTTTTTCCCCAGGACTGTAAATGTGGTAAAGGATCTAAAGTGTTTATGCAGTCTTCCATACTAATTTTCCCTATATCGCGACAGGATTCCGCCCTCTCTCACAGCTGAACGTTGTTTCGACGATAGTTATGTGGGAAAGCAGCCAGTGGCTTGGAAGAAAATTTGTCCGAGGTATTGATAAAGGAAAACATCCAGGAAACCATGGATAGGCGCACTGGCAAGTATTATATAAATGAAATGGTGAAAACAGCAATAAACACTATACAATCAATCAAACAGTTAAACCTTTCAGCTCATGACCCCGTGTTATAACGACCTTGAACAAGAAACATGGATTTTGAAACATTTTGGATAAAGGAAGACATGCTAGTTCCCTACATATATAACTCTCGCATTCCCATACGATCCGAAACCAATTTATGAAAGAAAAGTCTATCAATACAGTGCAGCAAATTTTGATCTTTTACGTACTAACATTTCGTCTTTTAACTGGGATGTACTCTACAATGGTAATGTAGACGAAGCATGTGACTTCTTTACTAAACAGTTTCTCACATTTGTTGATGCTTGTATCCCTTCGAAAAAAGTTACCATTCGCCCTGACGATAAACCATGGTTTAATGGCGAACTACGAACGTTATGTAGGAAAAGGGATCGTCTGAAACAGTTAGCATTTAAAACAGGAAAATTGGCTATATTATGTAAGTACAAAACCATCAGAAATAAAATTAATAACATGAAAAAACATGCAAAACAAAATTTCTTTAATTCACTTGAGCTCAATCTATGTGATCTACAGAGGAACGACAAAAAGGGTTTTTGGCGTCTTATCCGCTACTTTGTTAAAAACAATGATTGCTCATCGAACATTCCGCCTTTAATTAGTATGTCTCCAAACGGTGAGACCTCAGCATCCATATCTGACCTGGAAAAAGCTGAGTGCTTGAATAACTTTTTCGCCTCTATATCATCTGTAAATGAAGAACTCGCCTCTCTACCTCGTTTTACAAAAAAAACTAATAATAATCTCTCTCAATTTACTGTTCTAGAATCTGAAATTGAAGATCTCATCCGATGCCTTAACCCAAATAAGGCAAGTGGGCCAGACTCTATCAATCATAGAATGTTTATAGGTGTAGCAGACCAAGTGTCTAAACCCCTAGCAATACTATTTAATCGATCACTAGCTGAAGGTGTTTTTCCTAATTTATGGAAAATGGCTAATGTAATTCCTATCTACAAAAAAGGGGATAAAGCATCAGTTACTAATTATAGACCTGTTTCTCTTTTAAGCTGTTGCGGAAAATTATTAGAAAGGATAATCTTTAAGCACATGTATAACTTCTTCCTTGAAAACAATCTGTTGTATAAATATCAATCTGGGTTCTTGCCAGTGCATTCAACAACTTTCCAACTTGTTGATATCTACCACCACATATGTCAATCGTTCGATAGCAAACAATTTTCATGCATGGTCTTCTGTGACATTTCTAAAGCCTTTGATCGAGTATGGCACAAAGGTCTTCTTTTTAAACTCAAACAAAATGGTATCGAAGGGATTCTTCTCGAATGGTTTTCAAATTACCTCTCAAACAGGAGTCAAAAAGTTGTTTTACAATCTGCCAGTTCGTCTTCTAAACAGATAACAGCTGGAGTACCCCAGGGCTCGGTCCTAGGTCCGCTGCTTTTTCTGATTTATGTTAATGACATTACTGACTCATTACTAAGTTTAACCAGATTATTTGCAGATGATAGCTCCTTCTATTATTCAGCATCATCCATTCGTGATATTGAAGGTATAATAAACCATGACCTTAATCTAATATCTTTATGGGCAAAACAGTGGCTCGTAACGTTTAATCCACAAAAGACCGAAGCTATCCTCTTTTCTATGAAAACAGTAGACGAACTACCTAAGCTGAAATTCCAAAACACTGATGTTATCTTTGTTGAAAATCATAAGCACTTAGGGATAACTTTTAGCCAAAATGGCCAATGGAACGCACCCATTGATAATATTTTAAAATCTTCGTCTAAAGTAATTGGAATTATGAGAAAGCTGAAATTTACACTGAACAGAAAATCATTAAACCAAATTTACCTATCTTATGTAGCACCATTACTAGAGTATGCGTCAATTGTTTGGGACGGTTGTTCTGACTCATGTGCAAATTCTCTACAAAAAATTCAAAATGAAGCTGCCAGAATTGTAACTGGTCTTACCCGTTCTGTTTCCTTAGAAAACTTGTTCTTAGAATGTGGGTGGCAATCTTTGAAAGACAGGCGGGAAACCCAAAAAATTTATTTTATGTATAAAGCCACCCATCAGATGGTTCCCCAATACATTTTAGACTTAATTCCACCACTTATTGCGGACACTACGCAGTACGCCCTTAGAAACAATCATGATCTTAGAAACATATCTACTCGCACTACAATCTCTCAAAAATCCTGCATCCCTTCTTCAATTAACATTTGGAATAATTTAAATGATAGCCTGAAGAATGTTAATTCGTTTTCAACTTTTAAAAAGGTAATTTCAAGTAGGTTTCCATTACCCGCTGTTCCCATCTATTACCTTGAAGGCAATCGTTTTTTATCAGTTTTGCATGCCCGTATTAGGAATAAATGCAGTGGACTAAATTGTGATTTGTTTCATAACTACCTTCGTAATAGTCAGCTCTGCATGTGCTTGGTAGAACCTGAAGATGCTGAACACTATTTTTTCAGATGCAATCTTTTTGTTAGACAGAGACTACACTTTTTTCAATTCTATTCAGCATCTTAATCCATTAAACGTAAATGATCTACTTTTTGGTAAACCAACCTTAACACAACGAGAAAATATGGAATTATTTGTATCAGTCCAGGAGTATATTCAACAAACTGGCAGATTTACTTGATATATTTTGGAACGATCCTTTCTATTATGCAGGAGTAAATGGACCAATCCTCTCTCTCTCTCCCTCTCTCTCTCTCTCTCTGTCTGTCCCTCCCTCTCCCTCTCTCTCTCTCTCTCGCGTGCATTGTAATTAGTTGTGTGAACACTTGTAAATTTACATTGTAGGGGGAGGGTCGATTTCTAAGTTGTTATAACTTGTGACCCAACCCCATTTCCATGTAAACTTGAGGGAAAATAAATATGTTTAAACTAAGTTCCCTGCATTTTCTCCTTTTCCACCACACTGTCTTCAACACCTTCTAAGATTAATCGCATTATTCGAAACATATCTAAATTGTTTTCTTTTTTTTGTGTGAAAATGTTTTCAATTTGGACAGGTCTATACCTTTGACGCTAGGTAAACAATTAACACGTAGAACAGTGAAGAACTGTTGTATGATAACTCTTATAATATTATGTTGCAACATACGGATGTTTGATCCGAGTGGACCTAAGATCAGACAACACGTTCTACGAGGTCTGACCTCGATCTACAATATCCGTGACTGTCGTTGAAAGGTCAGTTATGTACAGCATACTGCGTGGTACGGTTCTCTAAGATACAGTTGTGTGAAATATGTATACACCCAACAAAACATTCTAAACCGTTACTTTGTTTCTTCTGCAAATGTGACCAAGTAATAGACAGGTAAATGGAAATAAAATGTAACAAGTATCTTAACGTTAGCCATGGTACTGTAATGAAAAGATTCTCGATTCTACCAACAGAAGGCATGTCTTTTTACAAAGAGGGAAAGCTCATCGTTTACGCATGCGTGGTGTCTATCAGCCAAAATAGGCCAAAAAGACATGTTTAAATTACTGAAATTTCGTTGGCAATAAGAAAAAACATGATAAATTATTTTCTGCACAAACATGTAATCCGGGGAAACGAGCATGAACCATTCAAGAAATCGATTTTCAATGTTTGAAGTGTTGATTGAATGTATGTTAATTAAGATCCTTTGACAAGAACAAGTCAATAAATTCTTTTCAGACTTCGTATTTTTTTACGCTGATCAATTATTCGGCAAAAATTCAAATCAATAGTTTTTTTTTTTTTGATGGAATAAAAGATCTACGGGGAATTACAGCTTAAAGTGGCGGTTTAGAAGTATGTAAATTGTTGGGTGTATTATCTCTTTACCTAACGACAAAAAAATACACTCGTCCAAATTCAAAGCTGTCGGAGGCAACAAATTAAATGTGGCTAAATTGATCAAAACCGGGAAGGGGGGGGGGTTCATGCGTAGCTCAGTGGTAAAGTGTGGCACTCGTAACTTGGAGGCCTCGGGCTCGAGCCCCACCTGATCCGTTGGGTTTTTCGTGGGTGTGTCATTGGGCAAGACACTTTATAGCCCTAGCCTAGTACTGGTAAAACCCAGGAAATAATGAATATGTAAGCTGTCGCTCTGATATGACTGAAATAATGTTGAAAACGGCGTAAAACACTATTCAATCAACTATTCTATCAATTGATCAAACCCTACTCGTTAAGAGTAGAAAACATTGTGGGAAAAGGAGCAAATTGAAGCCCAGGATCAAAATTCATGGAAGAAATTACGATCCTGGTCTACAACCAACACCAAACTTCGTGCAGGTTAAATGTTCATATAGAACTGAGTTTAAAAATGTGCTAGTGTCATTTGGACTGATGATAACGTGTTGGTTAACCCTTTAACACACTATCACTATCCCCACGTTTAACGACGCTGAGATAGAAGCCTTTTGAAAACATTGTGGGAAAAGGAGAAAATGCTGGTGACCAGCATTTTCTCCTTTTCCCACAATGTTTTCTACCCTTCACAAAACACCTTATATTTTTTCAGCCACATTTATTTTGTCGTCTGCAAATGCTTTCAATTTGACCAGTCTAAAATTTTATCGTTAGGTAAATAGTTACCTGCATTCATTTCAATGACCACAGAAAAAAATACTGTCGAATATTGAGTAAGTACACACAACCAGTCAGTTTATACGATTAT